>OU612043.1:24394617-24647793 GCA_914767935.1 Coremacera marginata
AACTGAATTCAAAATTTTCCGGACAATGATTTACGGATATGCACCTGGAATGTCCGGACCCTTTATAGGGAAGGTGCCATTATCCAACTGGCGGAAGCCCTCAAAACAATACAATCTGACATCACCGCCATCCAGGAAATGCGATGGAAAGGGCAAGGCTGCTCTAAACAAGCACACTGCGATATCTACTACAGCTGCCATGCGGAGAAGCGCGAATTCGGATGTGGATTCGTCGTTAGCCGGAAACTACGCCACCTTGTTTCC
This sequence comes from Coremacera marginata, assembly GCA_914767935.1. Taxonomy (NCBI): domain Eukaryota; kingdom Metazoa; phylum Arthropoda; class Insecta; order Diptera; family Sciomyzidae; genus Coremacera; species Coremacera marginata. The sequence goes on from OU612043.1 coordinate 24,394,882, forward strand.
CGGTTCACACCTGTGAACGAAAGATTGGCCACGATCCGCATCAAGGCAAAATTTTTCTACATAAGCCTTATTTGCGCGCACGCCCCGACGGAGGAAAAGGACGAAGCCGTCAAGGACGCTTTCTACGCTAGTCTTGAGGACGTATATGACCACCTTCCGGTCCATGACGTGAAAATAGTCCTCGGCGATTTTAATGCGAAAGTCGGAAGGGAAGGCATCTTTGGCCCCACTGTCGGTCAGTTCAGTCTTCACGAGACCTCCACAAACAACGGTCTAAGACTGATCGACTTCGCCGCGGCACGAAACATGGTAGTTAGTAGCACCAGATTTAAGCACCTCGACATCCACAAGGCCACCTGGCTGTCCCCGGATCAAAAAACGCGAAACCAAATTGATCATGTTGTAATCGACGGAAGGCATGCCTCTAGTGTTCTAGATGTGCGTACATTTCGGGGGGTCAACATTGACTCCGACCATTATCTTGTTGCAGCCAAGATCCGCATGCGATTATGCAATGCCAAGAACATACGCACAGGAATGCAACGAAAGCTAGATGTCGCTAAGCTGCAATTACAACGGACTGCCGAAGCCTACTCCGCTCAACTCTCGGTTAAGCTCAACCAACCAACCTCTGGACTCGACGACGCCGGCGGACTTTGGGCGCATATATCCCACTCCATGCGCGCTGCCGCTGAAGAAGTCATTGGTTTCCGGCGCCCGCAACCTCGGAACCAATGGTATGATCAGGAGTGTCGCATTGCGACTGCAGTAAAAAACGCCGCTTATAGAAAAACGCTGCAGTCAGCTGCAACGCGAGCCGTGCGAGAAAACTACCGCGAAAAGAGGAAGGAAGAGAGGCGCCTTTTCAGACGCAAGAAAAGAGAGCAGGAAAAGCGTGAGCGTGAGGAACTAGAGGTATACCAGGGCAAGAAGGATGCACGAAAATTCTATCAACAGGTTAAGCGTCTAACCCAAGGTTTCAAGCCCGGAGCATCCACTTGTAGAGACGAAAATGGAGATCTGAATACGGATACACAGTGTGTGCTTAGATTGTGGAGACAGCACTTCTCCAATTTACTTAATGGCGACGATTCCACCAATGCCGCCCATCGAGAGCACAGTGCAGTGCCACCAATCGACGATGACGGAGTGGAAGTATCACCACCTAGCCATGAAGAGGTTCGAGTTGCTATCCAACGACTCAAAAACAATAAAGCAGCGGGTGCTGACGGCCTGTCAGCTGAATTGTTTAAAACCGGCGGCGATGAATTGATAAGGCGCATGCATCAGCTCATCAGCAAAATATGGCTAGCAGAAAGCATGCCCGACGATTGGAACCTCAGTGTACTGTGCCCTATACTTAAGAAAGGAGACCCTACAATCTGCGCAAGTTATAGAGGTATCAGTCTTATTTCCATCGCATATAAGGTTCTCTCAAGCGTACTGTGTGAAAGATTAAAGCCAATTACAAAAACACTGATTGGACCTTATCAGTGTGGCTTTCGACCTGGTAAGTCTACCATAGACCAGATTTTCACGCTACGACAAATCCTGGAGAAAACCCACGAAAATCAAATTGACACACACCATCTCTTTGTCGACTTTAAAGCTGCGTTCGATAGCCCGAGAAGGGATTGCCTATACGCAACAATGTCTGAGTTCGGTATACCTGCAAAGTTGATTAGACTTTGCAGAATGACGTTGAGCAACACACGCAGCTCCGTCAAGGTAGGAAATGACCTCTCCGAAACCTTCAATACCGAAAGAGGTTTCAGGCAAGGCGATCCACTGTCTTGCGATCTCTTCAACATCATCATGGAGGGGATCGTACGAAAGGCCGGTGTGCATCGTAATGGCACCATTTTCTATAAAGGTGTCCAGCTCCTTGCTTACGCTGATGATATTGATATTGTTGGCAGAACCAAGAGAGATGTTACCGCTGCTTTCGCCGCTATCGAAAAGGAATCAGCCAAAGTGGGTTTGACGATAAATGAGGGTAAAACAAAGTATATGCTGTCTACAAACAAGGGAGCTCGGCGTTTAGACTCCCACGTTTCATCCGGCAGCTATAACTTTGAAGTAGTCAAGGAGTTTGTATACCTTGGCACCGCCATTAATACTAACAACGAAATCAGCCTGGAGATAAAGCGAAGAACAATAATTGCTAATAGGTGCTACTACGGGCTCAGTAAGCAACTAAGTTCCAGAGCCCTCTCTCGATCGACAAAACTAACACTCTACAAGACGCTCGTTCTACCTGTGCTGCTTTATGGCGCTGAGGCATGGGTAGTTTCGCAAACTGACGCAGCCGCTCTGGGGGTGTTCGAGAGAAAAGTTCTTCGCAAAATCTTCGGTCCTGTTCGAGTCGGCGATGACTATCGCATCCGAATGAACCACGAGCTGTATGAGCTCTACGGAGACATTGACGTAGTTCGGCGTATAACTGTGCAGCGACTACGCTGGCTGGGTCATGTCCATCGTATGGACGACGAAGCTCCAGCGAAAAAGGTGCTCGAAGCGAGGGTCGCTGGTCAACGACGACGAGGGAGACCATGCCTCCGATGGATGGACCAAGCTGAGGAAGCCCTAACCGCACTTGGTGTATCCGATTGGAGAAGGCGCGCGCAAAGCAGAGGCGCCTGGCGAGAGCTGATGAGGTCGGTCGAAATCCGGACACGGGTTGTCACGGCCACCTAAGTAAGTAAGTAAAGAATTCAAAATTTTTTGTGACGTAACGCACGACCTACCCCCTCCCTCTCCCCCTCCACCATGTCACACTTCGTCACAAATGTTCAACTCCCTTCACCCCCTTATAGTGTGAAGTACTTTATGAACAGCCCCTAAGCTACAATGACGTAGGATTTTTTTTTTATTCATTATCCACCTCATTCTCTACATTTGGATAAATCAGGGCTTATTGTATAAATATCGCGTACGTAACATAACATACAAACAGCATATTGTTTGTCCAGAAATGCGCTAAAAAACGACCTTGTTTTTATATACATTGTATACTATATGAAAGATTTTCTACTGGGTATTTCTACTGATGAGTGAAACACTCATACTCGTATACTCTGTTATCACGACATACATATATTAAAAAGGAATAAATGCAAGTCAAATATATATCCAGAAGTGTCCAACTTAAAAAAAAAGTATCAAAGTAATTCAAAAGTTCCCTTGCCACGAGCATAAGAAAGTTTCATTATAATTTTTGATATCGTACATACAAAACAAAGAAGAAATATGAACTTTTCTTCCTCTACAACAAATTAGCTTTTTGTTACTTTTTTTACCCGCCTCTCCGGGCCCCCTTAAAACTCCGGGCCCGGGGGGAAACACCCCGTTCCCCCTCTCGGCGGGCCTGACTATAATATAAACAATTCATTTAGCATAGATTTAAAGCTATCCCTAGAAATAGAAAAGTCGATGCTATGATTTCTAGATAGTAAATTATAATCATTCATAGTTCTACAAACTGGCTCATTGAGCGCATAGTTACTACTATGAAATGGAATGGCAAACATGTTATGTTGACGTAATTGTCGCGAAGGAAAAAATAAATTAATAAGATTAAACAGATCTGGGCAGTCGATTTGACCTGAAATTATATCGAAAATGATCATTAAACAACGAATTCGTCTCCTGCTTTCGAGGGATTGAAGTCGAATAAGCAGACATCGCGTATTATATGAGGGAAGTGGCTCAACAAAATTTAAAGATCTAAACGAGAATTTTAGAAATTTTTTTTGCACTCGTTCAAGTCTTGCCGAGTGTGTTGCATAATATGGGTTCCAAATAAACGACGCATATTCGAGTTCGGAACGTACAAATGAAGAGTAAAGCAATTTATGAGTATCAAGGGTCTAAGAATTCTGAACTATTACGGCGAAAAAAAGCAAGCAGAGAGTATGCTTTCGGGATTATATAATTTATATGTGGCACGAAAGTGAATTCAGTATCGAAAACTACTCTCAAATCAAGACTTTCATCAACCTTTGTTAACAAGCTATTATCCAGATGATAGGAGGAGATAAAATTATTTTTTGTTTTAGCAAATGTAACATGAAAATATTCAATGAAAATTTATTCGTTTTGCTTTAATTTAGCAGGTTATTTAAGTCTGATTGAAGAGAACAAGTGTCTAATGGACCAGAGAATATTTTAAAGTCATCAGCATACAGCAGAAAATTAGATTTATTAAAACAAAGATAAAACCTAGGATACTACCTTGTGGAACTCCTGATGTTGCGATAAAAGAGTAAGAATTTATATTATTGATACTTACATAAAAAGGTCTATTCCTTAGGTATGATTGTATCCATTTTAAAAAAATTTTAATGGAAGCCTATTTTGTAGAGTTTATTTATTAAAACTTTATGAGAGACCTTATCAAAGGCCTTTGAAAAATCCGTATATATAACATCAACTTGATGTCCAGATTCAAAGCAGGATATGCAGTACGCAGAAAAAAGAGCAAGATTTGTGACCGTGGACCGACCGGGGAGACAGTTGTCAATTTAGAGATAAGCCTATAATTTTTGACGTCATTCTTAGCGCCACATTTAAAAACAGGAGTGATATGGCACTTTTCCAGTTATAAATAAAATCCCACGAAGATAGAGATTTGTTAAAAATGTCTAAAAGCGGTTTCGCAAGTGAGAAACTACCGCATTTCAAGGGAGCTTTTCAAGTTCGAGATACCATTCTCAATTTAAGATCAACTAAGTCACAAGAGGATTGATTGATGTTCAAATTTTCAACAGTACTAGGCACCAGGTCAGATTCAAAGTTTGATTTGAAATATTCCGCAAATAAGTTTACTGAGTCTAATATCGAACTCGATACTTTATTGTTATACGTTACAGAAGTTGGAATATAAGAAAAAGTTCTACGTGACTGAATAAATTGCCAAAAAGAATTTGGGTTTGATTTAATATTACTTTCACTTCGTTATATATATATATATTGTTTGTAAAAGAATTTATTTAGAAAGTTAAACTCCCTCATATATTGCAAATATTTGTTTTTATGATCCAAGTTGTTCGTAATTTTATAAAGATTGAAAAATTTATTTCTGAGATTTTTTAATTTCTTTAATCCTTTTGTGTACCATGGAAGCTTATAGATTTTTTGCTTTATTTTTGTTTTTGAAACAAAAGCACTACAAATATTAAAGATATTTGATTTAAATAAGTCATAACTGGAAGAAGTACATTTATTTAAGCATAAGCCATTCCAATCGATTAGATAGAAACTTTCATTTAGTTGATCGTAATTACAATAGTTAAAATTGAAATGTGTCGACGTATCAACACAATTGAAGCACCAAGAGCAACAACCGGATAACTCCACTTTTTTTTTAAAATAAAAACGACAGGAGTTGTCTTATTCTTGCTCCGTTTTGAAATAAAAGAGAATTTCAAAACTGCTTTTGAATATTTTAGAGTCATGATAGTTGAATTTTCATTACACCAACTTACGCGGAATTTTTTTCTTTTAATATCTGCATCAAAAAACATTTTTTGAAAAAAGTGGAGTTATCCGGTTGTTGCTCTTGGTGCTTCAATTATTGATGAATTCATAGAAGTCAATTTGTAGAACTAAAGGGATATAATTAGCATCAGCGGGCTGCAGAGGAAACACACACACTTTGCAAGCACATTAGGGCGGGTCGATTTAAAAATCGCTCAATGCTCTGTGAAAATCGTATTCTAGGGATCAAAATAAGAAACTTTGCAGAAGGAACCATACCTCTAAAACGAATTCTGATGTCCCCCAATTTGGGTCGAACTTTTGGGTAGGGGAAAATTTTGAAAAATCCCACTTTTACCCATTTAGAGTGCTCCAATCGAGTCCAAATGTATGACCGACCCCCACTAACTTTGGAGGCTTGACCCACCCATGCCAGTGGCACACCCCCCGGAACCCCCCTGTGGGGTTCCCCATACAAACATTTAAAAAATCACCAGTTTTGGCACTTTACATGAAAAAATCAGCGAAATGACTATGTTTTTTCTTTATTTTTATTTATTTATTTATAATAGTATTTATTATTTATTTATAATAATATTATAAAGTATCATCTTTTCTGCCATCGAATGAAAACTCTAACAAATTGGTATGATCTAAACGTTTGCGAACCACTTCTTGTCTGCATTTCTCTTTTTCTCTGCGAACTTTCGATTTATCCATGATGAGAGGTTTGCCATGCTTATCTTTCATTTTAAAATCTTGGAAAAGAGCGGTTACCAATGCCGATGCTACTCTATCAGGCACACCAATTCTGTCACATACCAAGGCAAAGTTAAAACAATCGTATCTCTCTGTGTATTGTGAACTTGTGCTTCTATCCATATCTTCTTGAACCGGTGGCGGTGCGTATGTTGAATCATCGGGATTTTGGTATGTTGGCATTGATGACATAGACGTTGCTCCTTGCTCTTCAGTTTCCATCACAACTGCATCCATTGTTAGTCTTCTCTGATTATGTTGATCGTGCATGAACTCTTTGAGGCGTTCGGGAACCCAGCCGCATGCACATGGAGCTGCCTTCAAATCGCATTTACATGTTCCAATGTAAAAATTATTTCCAGAGATTTTACATACGCTTTAAATTGTTGGGTTTTGTTTCTTCTCTTGATTTGCTCTTGATACTTGTCAAGCAATTTATTCAATTTATTAAATACACTTTTTCAGCATTATTTCCATACCAAGTTTTTCCCAAATTCCATTCAACTTATCTTGTACTTGAATAGTGAATGATTTATGGGAAAACTTTTTTGTTCTGTTTTAGCACGTTCGCTTAAGTAAAAATAATATCTCAAGATATCCAGATGGGTTGGTAAATTAAGATCAGTCAAATCAGTAGACACACCAAAAACAAAAACATCGTGCTTGGGTATATGACTCATTGGGTTTTCGATAGTTGTTGTTGCTTCATCTTGCGGTGTAGAGGATGGTGGATTCATTGTAAACTTTTTGATTTGGAACGGTGAACTTCACTTATTATTTTTTTTTTAAATATTTTTTTATCTGAAATTAGCACTTCACACTTTGAGTTCTTCACAACGACTTAATGCATTCACAAAAACTGTTGCGTTATATATGGTCTACGAGACGAGGTAATAAGAATGAAATGGTAATTTCAATTCTACCTGCTGTGTCTTGTGGTGGCTTAAAAACGCACACAAGCAATTTTAGGATCTGCAATTGTGTCACAGTGATACCTTAATTTTTTAAAAGGGTTGCGGTGCATTCCAGTGATACCTTAATTGTTAAAATGGTTGCATAAAACGCGCATTTCTTAAGAAGGTGCCATAAAATATCCACAAAAAGGGTTGTAAAAACAACCTTCATTTCTTAAGTAGGTGCTATAAAAAAACTACACAAGTAAGTTTACGACATGCAGCTGTGTCTTGTGGTGCTTTAAAAAACGCACACAAGCAATTTTCCGATTTGCAATTGTGTCACAGTGATACCTTAATTTTTTAAAAGGGTTGAATAAATTTCTAAAGAGAAAAAAAACTCCAAAAAGAAAAAAAAACAGGCATTTCGCTGATTTTTTCATGTAAAGTGGCAAAACTGGTGATTTTTTGAAATGTTTGTATGGGGAACCCCCAGGGGGTTCCAGGGGGTGTGCCACTGGCATGGGTGGGTCGGGCCTCCAAAGTTAGTGGGGGTCGGTCATACATTTGGACTCGATTGGAGCACTCTAAATGGGTCAAAGTGGGATTTTTCAAAATTTGCCCCTACCCAAAAGTTCGACCCAAATTGGGGGGCATCAGAATTCGTTTTAGAGTTATGGTTCCTTCGGCAAAGTTTCTTATTTTGATCCCTAGAATACGATTTTCACAGAGCAATGGGCGATTTTTTTGCCTCCCCACAAATCGACCCGGCCTAAAGCACATATTTTATATTATTACATATAAATATAAGATCTAAAATTCTATTTACGTTATTAAGAAAAGTATTGATTTGCAATAAATCATAGCTTAAAAAGTTATCAATCAGGTAAATTTCATGTGTTCTATTTACATTATTTGCAGTTAAACCAGTGAATGAAAATAAACACTAACGTAGCGTATGTTAAGGTACTGAAGCGTAGATTTGAGAGAACATTACACTAAATTTGTGTAGCGTAGACAACGTCACTCATTATTCTGTAGCGTTAAAGTTAATGCACTTGCACGTAAACATAAACTCTAACTAAGATAGCATAAAAAAAAATGAACACAAATTTATCATTCCGTAGCGCTACTTTCTGAGTACCACTCAGCAGAGCTGTAAAATCGGAAGTCATATTCAGACTTTTAAGTACTTAAAGAATAATTAATAATGATTAAAAAAGGAATAATTGATTTTTTTGTGAATTGCATTCCTTGTGAATAGCATTCATGTGAATAAAAAAATTGATTCATTATTCTGAATAACGAAAATCAATAATTGAAATGAATAATTAATCAAATTAATCAAAAAATTGAATATGAATTAAAATCTTATTTATGAATCAATTCTGCATTGATTAAATGATATTCTTATTTCGTTATTCACTGATTTAAATTTTTGTAAATAAAATGAAATTGAATGCATTCTTTTACAGCTCTGCCACTCAGATACTTACTCTATTTTGATACTAAAAGAACCATGCGTATAGCATTTTTTTGAGAGACAAAGAAAGTAGAAAGCAAAAGCAATTAAATTATGCTACAGAATGGTACAGAATGATAATTTTTGTGTTAATTTTTATGCTATCGTAGTACACAAACATACGATACAGAATAATTAATTATAAGATCTACAGTACACATAAATAGCGTACTTTTCATTTTCGTTCCCTGCCATAAACTTTTAATATTAAAGTTATATACTGAGTTTTACATGATCTCGCGTGAAGGCATTAAAAATTTATACGTGATATATCTGAAGTGTACAACCATTTGTTTTTATTTATAAAATGTTCACTTTGATCTACAAAATGCTGATTAAATATAATTTGAAAATGTTTTGAACGGTGTTTTTAGTGAAAGGTTTTTGTTAATTTCTTGATACTGCGACTATCAAGTTTCTATTAAATTGAACTGGCAGCATCCAACCTTGTTCCAATACCTTCGAAGCTTGTCTTGATTATGAAATTTAGGTTTTCGATTGCAATTAATTTTTTTTTTTTTTAAAACGGCAGATCGAGGCCTGTCGGCAAAATCATTGTTGAGAATCTGTATTGTGTTGATTACAATATTTGTATATTACGTTAAAATGACATAGTTTAATTGGTTGGTACAACTTGCGACTTTTATGAACTGCATACTTTGATGTTGTGCCACTAACACTAAAAATAACTCCCAATGGCCCAAATTCAAATCCATTTTTTTCCTGTTTTTTTTTTTTTTTTTTTTTTTTTTTTTAGTTAATCCGTGCAACAACTTGGCAACTCAAGCTGTCTTCCGTATACACTAGCCTGTGTTGATTTGGAGCAGAAACTATATTTAGTATAACTAGACGCCAGAAAAAAAAAGAAAAGGAAAAGAAACGTGCTCGCAACGAAGCAATCGACACCTATTAAAGAGCGCGTAAATCAATTCGAAGGCATGATTTGCGTTCGTCAGGGTGGTGGGCACAAGTTCAATACACCAATCATTACTGAACTGAAAGGGAACGACAAGTGAACTAAAAGAGAGTTTAAATGTAAAAAACAAACAAACAAACACAATTTATACTGAAATTTAAATAAAATTTTATGATTGTTAAATAGCGGAATTTTTGTTACACCAAAAACCAAAGAATTCGTCTTAGATTTGTCTGAAGCAGTTAAGATACTATTAAATTAAAGTTATTAATTAATTTTATTATTTTTTTTTTAATTAAATAAATGTATTTATAATTTAAAATTTAAATTCAAAAAAGTTGAAATTTTTTTTTTAATTGCAGCTTCTATAAAATGCGTTTCATAATATGTTTACTTTTGCCACTCTGCGGCGTGCTGGGCACTCTACAAATGGATAAGGATCTACAATATAAATGCTATTATCAAATACTAAAGAAATACACCACCAAAAGTTATTATGACTACGATGATGATATCGAATACAATCACCATATGGAAGATACCTCGCAGCAAAGTAACATCTATGCAGCCAGCAGCAGTACTGAGTCGCAACAGCAACGTATGCGCAGAGACATTTTCAAAGACCACGATGACACCAGCAGTATTCAAGATATGCACACAAATGATTTGGACAAAACATTTTCAAGTGCTTATGCCGAACCACGTAATAGTGGACACTATAAGCAGGCCTTTAAGACGGCGCGTCCATCGTTAAAAAGGAATTCTACAAATTTTACCGTTAATGAAACAAATTTTTTCAACACCAAAGAAGTTACTTACTTTATAGTAGCCTCGCGTATACTGCGCGCTGGATTTGTATACAAAGTATCTATATCTGTGCTGCAAGCAAAGTATCCCATCAAGGCTTTTGCAAATATTTCATGCGATGGCGTTAACTTAAGCGGTGACTCAATTGATGTCTATGCGGACGGCAGCGAAACGTTGAAGCTACATTTAGGGCCAAATACTTTGTCGAAACGTGCGTGCAAATTGCGTTTGGAAGGATTTTTCTTGAACCAATTCTGTGACTTGGCCTTCTTGTATGAATACCCTTTGGAATATGCCCAATACACGCGTATGATTTTGATACAAACTGACAAACCGCTGTATATGCAGGGTGATACACTGCGCTTCCGTGTAACGGTTATGAGTGCCGATTTTCAACCATCCGAATGTATAGTTGAAATCTATTTAATTGATCCGCACGAACACATAACTTGGCACTGGCTTACACCGTAAGTAGTCATGATTTGTCAGAAATATTTTTGTTTTTTTTTATTAAGCCTCTCAAATTTTGAATTTAAATTAATAAGATTGAATTAAATTTTAATTTTGATCTAATTAAATCATAATGAGTATTTATTTTCAAAATAATTATTTATTTAAATGTAATTTTAAAATTTCTTCAGGCTCTCATCTTCCGGCACAATTGCAATGCAATATGCACTCGCCGATCGGCCAATCTTCGGCGAATGGACCATTAGTGTTGCCATTGCAGAGCAGGGAGGTCAGCAAAAACGAACTCACTTTATTGTTGAGGAATACTATCGCACACGCTGTGAAGTAGAGATCAATATGCCAGCAGTTTTCTTTACAACATCCGCTTTCATAAAAGGAACGGTTACGGCAACAACTACAAATAGTGATAGTGAATCTATTAATGGTAACCTTACACTAGTAGCAACATTTTATCCTTTGGATTACTTGGATGCTAGATCCTTAAACAAGCAATATCGTTTGGGATTGTTCAACAATATTCCTAACAAGGAAATTTCACCGGAACTTTTTAAACATCCTAAAGAGCTTCTCAATCGTTCAGCGTATATTTTACACAAAAACAAATCTGCTCGCTTTAACAATGATTTTCTGTCGCATGGTAGTCGATTATTTCAACAAACTGTCACACAATTCAATGGAAGCTATAAATTCAAATGGTCAAAGTTTGAGTTGGAAAAGTTGCAAGCAAATATGACTGGTGAGTTATTTTATTGGTGGGGGCGGAGGGGGGAAGAGAGGGGCGGATAAGAGGTGACTAAGGGTTTTATTGTGTACTGTAGCTCTACATAATTACTAGTGACGTTAGCTATGACGGTATAGAAAGTTACCATAAGTAAATTATATAAAATAAAATAACATAAGCGTAAACGAATCAATATATATCAATTTTTTTGATCATTCGGCAGTATAGAAAAAAGGCCGGTATAAGATAGGGGCGCGTGCCACTTTAAATTAAATCGAACTCTTATACCTTTTCCTATACGGGCTTTTATGCTAGTTAAATTATAATGCTTTATTATGATAAGTTTTATCTATGACCAGGAATTAAATGGAGAATGGGCATAGTGAAATTATGAATTTTAAACGAGAGATAGAGTTTTTAAAGAACATTTCTACGCCCTTTTGCGCCTACGTTTAGCATGTTTCTTGGAACAGATCTTACCAACTCCTATGCCAAATATTAATACCATGGTGCAGATATTTACTTTGATAAAGTATTAATATTAAAGTTACTTGCCACCTTGTCTAATGCCGCTCACTTCCCTAGACTACGGACTACTTATTATTCGAAAGAATATGGTGTATACAGGGTGAATCGGTTAGCGTGGCCAATCCAAAAGCTGGTGATTCCTTGGGTCAAGACAAGAAAAAAAATCGTATGGGAGAAGGGGGTTTATTCTCACCCCCTCCTGGTTATAAGTAAAAGTATGTAAAAAGTCGAATTTTAAGGCAATATCACTTTTTACGCAATAACTTTAAAAGTGTGAAATAAAGCTCTGCAAAAAACCATCCAAGAATACTAGTTATGTGCTGTTATTTTTTCTTATATCAATTTGTATCGGTTTCGCTCTAAGCATTGAGTATGCATGGAATATTTCTCTTTTACATGAGAGAATGAAATTATCAATCAGCAAGAATACTAGTTTGCGAACATACGCAAAAAACAGATATATCGGTAATATTGTTATCTCTACTTGAAACGTCTGGATATGTGACGTTAAAAGCATAAAGAATACCGAACGAATTATTTCAATAAAAAAATAAAAGAAACACTTCATATAAGTGCAATGCATTCCAGTTTTTAATTGATTTCATTAAAAAAATAAACATGACAAGGTATTTTTGTCGATAACTTAATGAAAATAAAAATTAATAACTGTGGCACAAGTACCTAACATTGACTCACAGAATCCATATCCATTATACCATTACTTTTTTTAGTAGAATAGAAAAAGTAGGAGCACGAGACTAACACAAAGAGAACTATCTGGAATATTCATTTTGAATGGATATATCCATTTAAAAAAGAGTTAAAACAGTTACTCTACTTAGTGGAGCCGATAAAGAGAAAAAAAAGCTTACACTACAATGAGAGCCAGAGAAAGAGATGATACGCTCTCTGCTCAATCCAAAATATGTAAGCAAAAGTTAAGCTCTACTCGTTGTATTTGTACCAATAATATCAAGTTTTTACTTGTTTTATCTGTTTGTACAAGTTAAATGGATGTTTCTCTGCAGACCTTTAGGATGAAAGCTACGTAAGATTTAAAACCAGTTTTGGAAATTAAATTTAACAGTTTGGAAGTATAAAACCACGTAATAAAAATAATTTTTTTTAGATAAAATTTCGAGAAAATCGAACTCAAACTAATAATTTTTGTAAAAAAAAAAAAAATATTTATTTAGTTCGATCAACTCGCATTTCTTAAACGTACAAGGAAACTTTTAAAAGTGATATTGCCTTAAAATTCGACTTTTTTACATACTTTTACTTATAACTAGATGGGGGGGGATGAGAATAGACCCCCCCTTCCCATAAGATTTTATTCTTGTCTTGATCCAAGGAACCATCAGCTTTAGGAATGACCTCGCTGTCCGATTCACCGCATATAAAAACTTTGAAGGAAGTCGAATAAACAGTGTAAATTTGGTTGAAGTCGGAAAAATAACGCCTCGAAAATCGGGTGCACTTCCCTACTTCGTTTTGGAAATCACACTTTCTCATTAACATTGTAGCGAGTTCGTGTCTTAAGTCTTTTTACCATTTTCTCAACTTTAAACGCTCATATCTTTCAAACGCTATCACTTTTAAAAAATCTAATAATTTTCTGCTTACCTACACCTCAAGACCTTTCTAATGATATCAAGTGTTGCTGTAGCGTTTGTAGATTTGCTGAAATAAGGAGACCCTTACAAGAATAAATATATAGATGCCACACCCCATGTATAATCCCGCCTACTTTTCTGGACTATAGACTGCACATTATTCCACAAAAAATATGTGGAAAATTTGGTTGAACTCGGACAAACCCTAAAGAAATTCGTTTAAAATAAAAGTGCCACGCCCTGTTTAGTTCCGCCCAATTTTCTAGAATGCAGACTGCTTGTTATACCAAAAAATTAAGCAAAATTTGGTTGAAGTCACAAAATCGGTATAGGTGTTATATTAGGTCTGTTCGCGTACTTTTACAGTAAAAACTTGCCAGTAACAATTTTTTGAGAGTAAGATAAACATTTTCTCGCAAAACAATGCAAATCTAAAAAGTACCCGAACAGAAAATTTGTTCAAATTTGCAATGCATGTCGAACTGTCAGCAAGCTGAAAATAAAATAACAAAAAAAAAAAAAAAATGGGGAAAAAAACGACTTTCAGCAAATAGCTAATTTTTAAAATTTATGAAAAAGGCGAAAACAATTTTCGCATGACAAATTCGAATCATGATACATATGTTAAAAATATGTAAAAAAAATAATAAATTTATTTGCTTAACCGTTTTTTATTTATATTGTACATGTTTTAGACGTTTGTTTTTTTTTTATTTCATGAAAATTCTTGCAAGTAGAAAATCAGCCAGCAAAAACTTTTCAAAACTGGACTGAAGAGAAAAATCGTACTCTCTTATATTCTTTCTCACTTGCAAGTTTTTTGGGTAAACGAACGGATTTCTTGTAACAATTTGTAAAATTTGTACAAATTAACTCTAAAGTGCCACGCCCTCCTATTTAATCCCGACTTATTTTCTAAACTCATGGCTGCTAATTATACTAAAGAATATATGAGCAACATTTGGTTGAAATCATTTCAACGGTGTAAAAGAATTTCGTTTAAAATTACAGCGCCACGCCCCTGTTTAATCCCGCCCAATTTTGTAGACTACGAACAGCTCATTATTCGTGTTCTCATATAGCATACGTGTGAAAAATTTTGTTGAAGTCGGACAAAGGCTATAGAAGAAGTTTGCTTAAAATTAAAGTGCCACGCTCCCTGTCTTATTTCGCCAAAATTTCTAGACTATGGACTACTCATTACACCCCAGAATATAATTGCAACATTTGGTTGAAGTCAGAAAAATCGTGTAGGAGTTCGATTAAAATTGAAGTGCCGCGCCCCTGTGTAACGCCGCCTAATTTTCTAGACTACGGATCACTGCTCATTATTCCAAAAAATATATGTTGAAAATTTGGTTGAAGTTGGACACAAGCTATAGAAAAAAATCGTTTTAAAAATTTAAGTTTCATGCCCCTGTCTTATTCCGCTCACTTTTATAAATTACGGACTGCTCCTTAAGCCAAAGAATATATGTGTAAACTTTGGTTTAAATCGGAGTAACGGTGTACTGGATGGATGGAGTTAGAATAAAAATAAAGTGACACGCCCCCGTCTAGTACCGCCCAATTTTATAAACTTAAAACTGCTCAAATTACAAAGGACAATATGTGTGAAATTCGGTTGAGAACGATGTAGAAGAAGTTCGATTAAAAATAAAATGTCACGCCCACTTTACTACTCTAAAGGCTTCACATTATACCGAAGAATATACGTGCAAAATTTGGTATAAGTCGGAAAAACGATGTGGGTGGAATTTCGGCATTCAGTTTTATATATTTACAAAGGTTTTTCTATTTTGATGATGTCACTTCAATAGGTAAGGTAAGGAGAGTTTTTATTAGATTTTGCCAAATTTAATGGACCATCAAAGCATATATGCAAAATTTCCTGACATTTTCTGACAGCTTTTTATCAAACACTTAAAAAAAATATAAAATGAATAGAAATAACACAGTTATAATTCTGTTGGAATAAAACTAACAAGTTTTAACTAAAATTTAATTTAAAACCAGCAATTCTGGACTGACCTAGAATTTGTTAGATAATAGAAAAACCAAACTAAATATTGTGGCTTATTTTTTTAAACAATTACTTAAACTATCTAATTAGTTTTTGCTTTACAGCAGTAGAAATACTTGTGACCGCAACAGTAGCAGCTGACAATAAAGATGAGCCTTGCTCAGGCTATGCTATTTCGCGTATTTACAAGCCGGCAATGCGCATATCATTTCTCGGCGGCTCTCCACAGATTTTCAAACCAACTTTGCCTTTTACCGTTTTCGTTGCGGTTGAATACATCAATGGTTCACCACTCGATTCCAGTCTACTGACAGAGGGTCAAATGGAAGTGCGTGGAGTTATAAGCACAAAATTGGCAGCAGGTAAACTTAGTTGGCCAAACCGGCGTTTGCAAATACTAAATCATCGTGCTGGAATCTGGGAGCTGAAAATCGATATACGCAATGATTTGCCACATTTACAGCGTGATCTTTTAAATTCGGTGACACAATTGCGACTACAGGCCACTTTTACGGCTGAGCGTCAAGCTGGTACAAAGAGGGCGCACAATACAACGACAACCGCGGAACTGCAGTTAGTGACGCACTTTTCACCACGCCATCAATATATAAAAGTTGCTACCAGCACAGAACAACCAACTGTTGGCGAATATATTATATTCGAAATTAATACCAACTTCTTCGTGGAATATTTTCATTACATGGTGATAGCGAAGAGTGTTATATTGGTTAGTGAGCATGAATTCTTAACAGACGGTATGCGTACCATTGCTTTGGTGCTTAGTGCAGAGATGTCACCGTTTGCCGAGATTTTTGTTTGGGCGGTTACGTGGCAAGGTCAAATTGTAGCAGACTCACTTACTTTTCCGGTCGCGGGCATGTTTCGTAATAATTTCACTATTACGATTGAAAACGAATATGAGAATGAGCATCCGGTCTCCATTCTGGGTGCAGCTGGTACATATGTAAGTCTCACGGCCATTGCTAGAGATATATACAACATGCAGCCAGATGGTTTTGGGCTGACTTATACAGCTTTTTTTACCGAAATGCAGACGGTTTATAACAACACCAGCAAGCTCCACAAACATAGCTGGTACATGCAAAAGGATCACAATGCTTACGTCAAGTACGACAATGTTTACTATCCCGCTTCAACATTTGGCATCGATGCAAATAGCACTTTTGCTCAAAGTGGCTTAATTGTTTCAACTGATGGTGTTGTGCCACACACTGCGCAGCAATGCAAGGCAATTGGTTTTGAGCAATGCTTAATGGGATCGTGTTATCTGTTGGCAAAGAAATGTGACGGTTATCGTGACTGTATTGATGGCAGCGATGAAGTCGGTTGTGAACAGGTAAATGTTTACTTCATATCTAAAAATTCCGTTAATTATGTTTTCCTTTATAAATTAAGGTACACCAACAACCAGCCAATGATCTTAGTGCCAACCAAAATTATCGCACTAATCGTGTTTCTCGTCACTATCAGAACGCTGTTTGGCTCTGGAAGGATGTACAAATTGGCAGTAGTGGACAGTTTAAATTTTATGTGTACGAACCATCGGATGTTATAACAAGTCAATGGATACTCAGCGGCTATAGCACAAGGCTAACAAAGGGCTTAGGTGTGATAAGTAAAGCTGTGGCTTACACTAGCCAGAAATCTATTGCTGTGAATATCGATATGCCTGGCCACTGTCGCCAGTATGAACACGTTGGTATACGCGTGAATATTTTCAAAAATTCGAACACATCGATCACAGCCAATGTGACTTTAAAAAAGAGCGCCGATTACGTATTAGTTACAGATAAATTTGCAGGACAGTTGTCAGTTAAATTTGCAGTACATGAACGTCAGCGTACAGTATTGATGTCTATCATGCCCTTTACACTCGGAAAAATTACAGTTGTTTTGTTTGTAGAAATTACTAATAGTATTATGAATATCACCTCCCATTTAAATGTCGCAAGCGCTGACTTAAATCCACAACAACAACGAGGTTGGCACACATCCATACTGCTCAACTTAACTAAGCAACAAAGTCATATTGTTGAGCACTTGAATATTCCAAAATTGCCATACAATCATGTTCACATTTCACTTGTCACAAATGCGGTCAGCGCCTTTATTGGCAAACACACTTATTCGAGTTCATACTTGGAGACTGCAGAAGAATGTGCTCTGGCTTTAGCAACCAATTTATACTCATTAATGTATTTAAGGCCGAACACGAATAAACATAATGCAACTGCTGAGAAGCACATTTATTTCCATATGAATCAGAATTATCAGCGTTTGTTAAGTTTTATGCGTCCGGATGGCTCATTTTCGAATCTACTTGCCGCCGATTGGAATCATTTGGATTCGTCAGTGTGGCTAACAGCGCATTGTTTGCAGCTAATTCAAGTAAGTTTTAAAAAAATCAAGTTCAATAGAAAATAAAAATGGTCAGTTACAATCAGGGAACAAAAATAAACGGAACATTAATTTAGTGTTCCATAGACAGCATTACTCACCATTCCGTTTCGTATAAGTTTGTGTACACGAACGCAAAAACATACACTACACGACGATGGCATAAAAAATGAACACAAACATTATCATTCTGTACCGTTCGACAGTAGCTTAGTAGTGTATTTGTAGTAAATACTTAACACAAACGGCATACGGTAGCTTTTAGTGTGACAGATACGGGGTAGGTGTGTCCAGAATAAATGTTAAGGTTCAAAAAATAATAAGACCATCTTATATATTTGTCCCTTCTAGGAGTCTATTTGCGGGAGATAAAAACTATTTTCGCCAGTTTTTGTGTGCTTTGTATTTGGACCCAAAGAAGGGTGACGATACGGGAGAAGTGTGCTCAAAAGAAATGTTGAGGGGTAAAAAATAATAGGACCAGCTCTTATATTTGACTCCTCTAGTAGTTAAGGAAAAGCTGCGGGCGATATAAACTTTTTCGGTAGTTTTTGTGTTTTTTATGTTTGGACCCAAAGAAGGGTAGCAGATAGGGTGTAGGCATGTTGAGAAGAAATGTTCAGGGGCAAAAAATAATAGGACCACCTCATATATTTGACCACTCTAGGAGTCCAGTTGCGGGCGATATAAACTATTTTCGATAGATTTTGTGTTTTTTATATGGTGGCCCAAAGAAGGGTGGCAGATAGAGGCTAGGTGAGAGACATTAAATAAATTATTCGCAACCACAATTAAATTGTTTTAGTTCTCTACGCTCTTTGTCTCTCAAAAACCACAACACATAAAGTAGGGTGAGGTGGGGTAATGTGAACCATGGGGTGATGTATAATACGGCAATTTTTCGTACAAAATGTTGACATATGAGTGACAACATCTAGTTTTTCATAAGTGTTGGAAGTAGGCAGACACACATTTCATTAGAGTTCTTAAAAAGCGTGAAAAATGTTTGTTGAAAAGTTTTTTTAAATTTCCAAAAAATAGCGTTGCGAATAAAACTTTCTTCAGATTTTAAAAATGAGTAGATGTAAAATGTGGTATTGTTTAATATCTTTAAATATAACAAACGATTTTTCATTTTTTCACGTTGTGGTAAAATTCCATTAATAAAAAAAAAGTGACTTACATTGGGGTGATGTGTACCACTCAAGGTTGGGTATTGTGTAACACATCTTACACGTTATAATTGCTATTAAAAAGGCAACAAGGTCGAACTCTGAAATGCAATCACATCAACGGCATTAAAAGAGATCGGCTCAGTTCATTTATTCAGCCCAGACCAAAATCCAAACGTGGTAGGAAGTCAATGAAAAGCTTTATTCTAACGCCACAGAAACGTTTACAGTTGCAGGAGGTGGCAAAAAAAAAAATAAATATGGAAAAGAAACCAAACAAGCGACAAAGAAAGCTGCAGGTGCTCGGCCGCAAAATCAGCGCTCTTCGTCGTCATCCGAAAATCAAGATTTTTGCATGATTTGTTGCGATATGGATATTTCCAACAAATAATCATTTTACATTCGAAATGTATTTGTTTTTCAATTATTAAAGCCATTCATATATTCTATTGAAGCTAACGATCAGTTTTTCAATTTCAACGTATATGTGTGTGTGTATTGAGAATTAGATATATTTTCAAGATTTTATTAAGTTCTTATCATAATACTTTTACTAAACATACAAAGTTAAAATAAACAACAAATTAAAGTTCTTGGTCTTTAATCCAACATTTTGTTGGTGTTACACTTCACCCCCACCGATTTAAAAAACATAAAAAAAACCATATTTTAAATTTTTGTTCTACTCATCCGTTTCTTAAAATATTGAACATCCATGAAAACACTCACTTCGAATTGGTTCTTCTGCAAGGGATAGGCCTTTAAACCAATAAAAAATTCAATTTCTATGCACTCTTATTGGAGCAAATAAAAACGTGTTACACATCACCCCACTTCAGCCTGCTTTTAGTGTAGCATGATGTAGAATGATAAAAGTATGCTAATTTTTATGCAATCGTAGTATATTGCTGGGTTCGCGTTCAAACACACAAACTATAACGATACAGAATAATCAGCCCTATTATGGATAACATTTCCCCAGAATTGAAAAAGGAGCTTTAAATTTTTAGACATTTTTTAGACAGGTAACGCTTAAAGATTTTTTTCAAGTGATTTTAAAAATTGACAAAAATTTAAAAAATTCCGTGAACATTGTTAAAGATACGAAAATTCCCTTTTTCAATTCCGGGCGAAATTTTATTCACAATAGGGCTGAATGAGTAAAGTCATCAAAGCTACACAACCTTAACGTACTGTTCTCTAAGTGAACGCTACAGTACCCTAACATATGCTACGTTTAGCGTCTATTTTCGCTTCCTGGTTACAACGCACACAGAGGTCACACCATATAAATGAGTGCTCAAAATTCGGTTCCAAAAATTTGATGATAAAAAAACTCTTCGCTTAACTTTATTTAATTTCAGCAAGCAGCTGCTTATAAAATGATCGATTACATTTGGATTGATGTGACCATTATTGAGGCAAACTTGAATTGGCTGCTACAGCAACAAACATTAGAAGGTAGCTGGCTGCAGACAGGTAACTCCGCTGAGGATAATAAAAATAAAATCATCTTGACTGCTCATGTGCTCATAACTTTGTGCTCCCTACAAAACGTACCCGATGCATATGAGTTGCGCGTAGAAAAAGCCAAATCAAATGCAATTTCCTGGATTGAGCATAATGGACACACACAGCTGAATACTGCTCAATCCTACGAAATCGCTCTAACAACCTATGCATTGCTTCTCTGCAAATCCACAGTTGTTGAAAATGCCTTACCTATTCTACGTGGGCTTGCACGTCACAACACAGACTCTTACTTATATTGGTTTTCAAGTGATTTGGGGGAAAACAGATCGCACTCGCGACTCCGAAATCAGTATAATTCTTTAGATATTGAAACTACTGCCTATGCTCTGTTAGCCTATCTGATGCGTGGTGATTCTCAAAGCGAGGCAATTGTTAATTGGTTAAATACAAATTGCTTGTATGGCTACGGTTGGATTTCAGCACGGGTAGACATGATTCGTATTTAACTGATTTATTTTAAATTTTCATATTCATTTTACATCTATAGGCAACAAGCGTTACAATGCACGCGCTTTTAGAATTTTATGCACATTCAGGCAGGCGCGAAAATTTTGGAATCATGGTTGAATTGCTGGCATCATCAAGACAACAGCGCGAAATCAAAGAATATCTTTATTTAAACAACTCTAATACTGCACAGTTGCAGAACATTGAGGTAAAATAAGCTTATATTTGAGATTTTGTTGATTCAGAAATTATCTGCATATGATAGACTTTTGGGAGAAAATTAGAGAAATAATTTTTAAATTCACCATTCTGGTGTATTTCATATTTATAACCCATACTTATTATTTTATTTTATTACGCTTAAACGTTTAAGAGATGTTATATTTTGATAGAAACAGGTATGACTAAAGTCCAATTCAGTGGCATAGATAGCTTTTGGTTCTGGGGGGGAGAGGTAAGGGGGAGGAAGGAGATACGAAAAAAATAATGAATTCAAAAAATTTTTCTTTTGAATATCTGATTGCCGGGTGTTTTGTTACACCGAATGTCATGTTTCACAGCCTAACTTTGTTTAAACTTCAAAAAACTATGAAATTAGTAATGGTGGAGCTTCGGCAGGGTACCGAAGCTAAAATACCCCCCGTGGCCATATTGAAGTATATTCAAAGTCTTTAGCCACGACATACACGATGACATTCAGTTTTATATATTAACGAAAGTTTTCCTATTTTGATGACATCACTTTCTATGGGAAGTAGGCGTGGTTTTGATCCGATTTTGCTATATATCATAGAGATGGTTCATATTATATATCAAAGCTAAAGTGCAAAATTTCAAGACATTTCATTAATTTTTGTGGATTTTTAAGAGATTTAACGTTTAAAAGAAAGCCAATTTGTATGGGAGGTAGACGTGGTTTTAATTCGATTTTGCCAAATATCATAGTGGTGGTCTATGTTATATATCAATGCCCATATGCAAAATTTCAAGACATTTCTTTAATTTAAGCAGATTTTTAAGAGATTTTAGTTTTAAAATGAAGCCACTTTGTATGGGAGGTAGGCGTGGTTTTCAACCGATTTTTCCAAATTTCATAGCCAGGATTAAGATTGAAGAACAAAGCTCACCTGCCAAATTTCAAGGCATTTCTTTAATTTTTGTGGATTGTAAAGACATTTTACGGTTAATATAAAGTCACTTTGTATGGGAGGTAGGCGTGGTTATCATCCGATTTGGCCCATTTTCGAACTTGATCTTCCTTTTTTAAAAATAAACTTATATTTTGAATTTCATCGTGATAGCTTTAAAATTGCGGCTGTAATCGTGTGGACAGACGGACAGACAGACGGACACACGGAAATCGACTCAGAAGATGATGCTGATCAAAAATATATATATATTTTTCTATACCTGCCACGCCTCCTTCTTGGCGTTACAAATGGAATGACAAAGTTAATATACCCCTTACGCAGTACGCGTTGGGGTACAAAAAAACGCTATGGTATATCAAATATGTATATATACAGGGTGTCCCGCAATTGAGTAAGGGGTTTCTAAATATTCAAATTTCATTGAATATTTATTCCATTCTATTTTCAATGATACCAAAAACATAAACATAAAAGACAGATCTTAAAAATATTACGCGGAATGTTCTTAAAATAAGCGATCTTCCCCGAAATTCCATTCTTGGCTAAAAGTTTCACTTTTACCGTGCGTGGCGGATACACTTTTTAAAAATCGAATCTATTTGTTAGAACTGCTTATAATGAGCGTCGAAATTTAAAAAAAATAACGGTGACTGTAGTTTCATCATATAACACTGTGTACCATTCTTTTTTAGACTTAACCGTGGAATAACCCCTAAAATGCCAAAGCATTGTATTGATTCGGAAGATGGGCGACTGTTAGTTGGTGCTTGGAAAGGTGGAGTAGTGTCGGTTAATGACTTTCGTTATAATTATGTCAATTTTTTTCTAATCATAAAATTCTACCGACATTCTCAATACAAAATTGTTTATGCATAGGTTTTTAAAAATTGAGTGGAATGGGTTATATTCCAAAAGGGTTTTTGATCCATGCATGCGGTACCCAATTATGAAGGGTGGTGGTAAGAGCATAAAGAATCACGAAACTTCAATTTAATATTTAAAACCTTTATTTTGTTGGATTTTTCTTAGAGTCTCGCGTTTGAGTATTTAAAGAATATTGAAATTAGTTTTAAATTCACTTGGTCAGCCCTTTTATCTGTAAAATTTACTGTTGAATCGGATGCTATCATTAGAATTTCCATAAATCTAACTCACAAGTTTCCAGCGATATGCAGTCAGATTTTTTTTTTTTTCGAAATTTTTGCAATTTACACAATTTTAGTCCGAAAGTTTTTTGAGAGAAGTTTTTTTTTTGCATTAGGTCTGTTCGCGTACTTTTGCAGTAAAAACTTGCCAGTAACAATTTTTTGATTTCTTGTAACAATTTGTAAAATTTGTGCATATTGTTAAAATCTTTTACTGAAATCTTTCCAATTACTGAAATAAAATTATTTGAAATCAAAAAAGTGTCCTCACATATTTTAACGTAAATTTTTGTATCTTCACTATTATTAGCTTAATGATGTGGATGCGCTGAAAATAAATGCCAAAGGTTTCGGCTCAGGCGTTCTACACGTGCACTTCGATACAGATGCAGATAAAGTTTCACAATCATCTGCTACGCCCGCATTTCGCATAAGCAACAAAGCCAGCTTTCATGGCAGACAAGGTTCACACATAACATATACTATACATATTAAGTAAGTGAAAAAAACGAGGGTTGCTCTGTTGCTCTTTAGACTAAATAATTCGCTGTTTAATTTGATTTAACTGTTAAAATTAATATTTCTTTAAAAGATGGATTAATGATGCACAGCAGCAAGCATTAAATAAAGGCGTGACAATTTTAGATGTAATGCTTCCCACTGGTTATGGAATAGAACAACATTTACTTGATGCCTATGTAAGAAGTAATGATGTCAAACATCTGCTACGTGCTAAATATATGGAAACAAAAATTATTTTCTACTTCATTGATGTAAGTTTAGTCGGAGCGATAACAAATTTTGAGATTTATTATCTTGTTGAGATTTATTATCTTCTTTTTTTGCAGCTTGCTGAGGAGGACACCTGTGTGCAATTTACAATTAAACGCTGGTATCCAGTAGCAAATATAACACGTTTTTTGCCCATACGCATTTATAATTACAATGCACCAGGTAGACTGCGTAAATGCATCATATTAAAACCGTTACTTAGCAATAATTTTAATTATTTCAGAGCATTTTGCCTCAACAATGTTTGATGCTTTGCCCATATATCGGCTTAATATATCGCAAGTCCTTGCCAGTTCCAGCTGTACAAATTGTTTGACCACCAGCAGCAGCAGCTCTTTGAAAGCTATCAATGTAAAACTTATTTTTTTATTTTTACTATTGTTATTTTGTACGCATTCATTACAAATGAAAACAAAAAGTTGCCTTAATAATTAAAACAAAACACTTAACGTGCTAATCAAAATAACGATCTCAACGGAATATATATAAAACCTAAGCCTAAATAAATAACTGTTGATTAGTCTTTTTTAATGCTATTCATACTCTAGTCCACTTCATGTTTTATACGTACTTAATTGACTGATGTAATAATTTATATTGAATTTTGATTTTTTTTTCTCTGTATTTTCTTTTTTAAATCAATTTTAGTTTTTATTGTAAGCAAAAATTTTACTGTGAATTGTCATGCATGCATTTGTAAAATGAAACAATAAAAATAGAACCAAGTTCATGCTCCGTCCAATCAAACAAAAGAAAGTCTATTATCTCATCTTTCAACTTAGTTACTGATCTTTAAGAATTATATGCGAAAACGAAAAACGAAACCAAAATGGCCATTTCAGCCCTTGAAAGGACTTTGACCGAGCTTCTTATGATCAATTGTGTTGTGCGTGTTGTGAGATGTTTAAACACAAATGATCGAGAACTGGACCTACAAGCTTTATGCCGACTCTGACCGGCTTATGTTCTCAAGAAACTTTTCATGACAGTTTTTACTCTCTGAGGTTTGCCATTGTCTGCAGAGCGGTGACGGCAGAACACAAAAATTAATTCAATTGAAAAACATTCTGTGTGAGCCTGGGTGATTTGAACCTTTGCTATGTGATTTGAACCTGGGTTCTATCGCATACAAGCCACGCACCTAACCAGTATGCCACGGCCACCAAGAATTACATGCATTTTACTATAAATTCCTAGTATGGAATTTTTTAAGCGGTGGCGCTACTAACCGCAAGCACTACCAGTTGTGTGAAAAGTCAGTGGCAATAACGCCGAGGAACACTAAAAAGTTTGTGGTCTGGATCTCCGAGGATACAGTACAACGACTGACAGTTCTTTAAAACCTTTTACCAGGAATAACAGCTATGTATACATGATTTGGTTGCCTTACAGATAATACGATATGTTACAATTAAATGAAGACAGCGGCGAAATTAGAAAAAAAATTACATTAATTTTTCTGTAGCGCACAGTGCATCGATCCCATAAAAAAGCACAAAAAAAAGAGCAATCGAATTTTTACACTTACAGGACCGCTGAGTTCAGTATCACGGCATTTTATTTCATTATTTATTTTTTTCAGATTTTGTTAATAGAACCTTGTTTCACCAATACGAAAAATCAGGGTACGGAAAGGTTTGCTCGTGTACGCACGTGTGCTAGTACATAGCTCATTTTGGTACACGCTCGTGAACCTTTTATAACGTCTCATGTCTGCGTACGTGAGCGAAATTAACAAAGCAATAGAACTAGCTCGTAAACTTGAACGACAAAAAATATTTAGCGTATCCGTTCACGAGCGTTTACCCAAATGAGACTATTTATGCTCATGGGACAGTTCAGGAGCCGTACGTGGCAATGAATGAAAAAAGCATAGAGTAGAGTTCTCAGGTAGGTAAATGGAATTTTGATTGGTTCTACGTATTCCGTAGACAAAAGTCGATGTATTATCGACAGTTGGATTACATTGGAACTTTGTTGGGGTTTGTAGACACCGTGAACAAAAATTTCTTGAAGGATAGGTTTCACTTTCAATATTTTTGAAACTAGTTGGGTCATTGTGGCGGCCGTGGCGTAGTGGGTAGAGTGTGTGGCCCATACGCCCAAGAATCCTGGTTCAAATCCCATCGGAATGTTCGGCCGTCACATCTCTGCAGCCGATGGCATACCTCAGAGAGTAAAAACTGCCATGAAAAGCTTCTTGCGAACATGATCCGTTCGGAGTCGGCATAAAACGTGTAGGCGCAGTCCAGTTATGGATCATTTGTGTTCAAAACATTTCACAACACGCACAACACAATTGATCATAAGAAGCTATGTCAAAGTTCTTTCATCGGCACGTTTTTGGATTATGTGAACTAAAGTTAAAGAATCATCCAAGCACACTAGTTATGTGTTATTACTAGTTATTTTTCGTTATATCTACTTGTATCGGTTTCGCTCTCTAAGCATTGAGTATGCATGGAATATTTCTCTTTTAGATAACGATAGAACAGGTATGAGAGAGTGAAATTACCAAGCTTTAAGAATACTAGTTTGAGAACATACGCAACAACAAACAGATATATCGGTAATATTGTTATCTCTACTTGGAATATCTGGAATATGTGACGTCACAAGCATAAAGAAATAAAGCAAAAATAAAAGAAACACTGTATAAGTGCAATGCATGGAAGTTTTCCATTTATTTCATAAAAAAAATAAACATACCAAAGGCATTTTTTTTCAATAACTTAATGAAAATAAAAATGAATTAATTAAAAATTAATAAATGTGGCACAAAATTAAATATAAAGCTATTCATTCGCAGAAACCATATCCATTACTTTTTTTAGTTGAATAGAAAAAATAAAAGCACGAGATTAACACAAACAGAACTATCTAGAATATCCGTATTGAACAGATATATTTATTTAAAAAAAAAAATAGTTAAAACAGTTACTTTACTTAGTGGAACAGATAACGAGAAAAAAAGCTTACTCTGCAATGAGAGCCAGAGAAAGAGATGATACGCTCTTTGCTCAGTCCAAAACGTATAAACTTACGCTTAGTTCTATTCGTTGTTGTATTTGTACCATTAATATCAGGCTCTTACTTGTTTTATCTGTTTGTACAAATAGAATGCATGGTTCGCTGCAGACCTTTATTGTGGACTCTGGACGAAAATCTTTATTTGTTTGACAAATAAGTTCCACTTTCAATATTGTTGGAATTACTTTGGTCAAAATTCTTGGATTTTTTTAAAAAAACTTACTCAAAATTCTTTGACAGAAAGGTTCCACTTTAAATAAGTGTGGAACTAGTTGGGTCATTTGAACTTTTTTGGGGTTAAATGGACTCTTTGGACAATCATTTTTGAAAAATAGGATCCACTTTGGCACATAGGTTCCACTTGGATTATTTTTAGAATTACTTGGGCCATTGTAACTATTTTGGATTTTGTGGACTCCTTGGACTGACAAATATGGTTCTATGGTCAAAAGGTTCCACTTGGTTTGTATACGGTATTAGTGGGATCATTGCAACTTTTTGGATTTAGTGGACTTCTTGGATAAACTTTTTTTTTTACAAATGGGTTCCACTTGGTAAAATAGATTCCATGTACAATATTTTTGGAACTTTTTTGGTTTAGTGCAATCCTAGACAAAAATCTAACATTTTTTTACAAATAGGTTTCACTTTCAGTATTTTCGGAACTATTTGAGTTGATTGAAACTTTTTTTTTAGGTTTTGTGGACTTAGGTATTGGACAAAAATCTTGGATTTTCGACTGAAAAATTGCACTTGGACAAATAGGTTGCACTTTCGGGACTATTTGGGTTATTTGTCAAAAAAATCCAGGATTTTTTTCTAAGAAATTGACTAATTCCAAAAAACTTAGAATGTTCCATGGATTCTATCCAAAAATTAAAGATATTTGTTCAGAAGTACAGACGAGTTTAAGATCATCAAGTTGCACCTGCCGCAAGGCTTAAGCAACTTGGGTTATCTAAAACCCAGGGTAATAGTTAATGAAACAGACAACCATGAACTTTGTGTTGTACCACAACACGGACTCGTTTATGTTTTAAAACAAGTAAAACATACAGGGCATCCGGTGTGGCACCACGAACATGGAAGCTGTTTCACAAACACAAAGCATCACCCAGTGCCCTGCTGATTAGGAGCATTATGTAATAAATTACATACTGCCCGTAATAGCAGTACCAGTTTAGACTTCCGTAGCGACGTACTTCCATCCATCTACTGGTGGAGACGAGACTTACCCAATCTCTTGCATATTAAGACAGATATGCCAGCCCGGTCGTACCATTGCGCGACCCCGCCGGTCAATCTAGACCTGTGTAGCATTCACACAACCACAACCAGTACGAGACTCCCCGGAGCGCCAGCCCACGACAGTCATCTGGGCAACTCGATCCCGTCAAATGAGGATCCACAACATCCCCGCAAAAAGACCAAGAACACACAAATGCAATTACGAAAAAGTGCATTCTTACTCATGACCGTGCTCAATGAGCACTTAAGGGCTAGGCTAAGAACTTGCAGTTGCCGACTCAGAACGGTACCTACTCTGGAGGACCTTTGCAATTGCCATTCTTACTCTGGCCGTTCGGATTTCCACATCCAGACATAGAGTATTGGCCATTGTTCTCAGGGACTGCCGTGCTCAGTATGAGAACCCTTAGTTATCACAACCAATGTCAACACTTCCCTCAGTGACTGCCGTGCCAGTTTGAGGATGCAAGTCAAACTCTTGACAAGCAACACTTCGGAAAGCCGAAGAGTTGACACCTTTATGCACGCATGCCAACACTTCACAACCATTGTTTCCAGCCGAATTAAGGTATCCATGCGGTGGATAGATAGGGTCTACCCGATCTGACGGGTAAAGACTGTCCCCGTACTAACAAGTTTTAAGGTCAATTGCTATACCTTCGCAGACTTGTTTCATATCGATATACCGAATATGACCTGCTACCAAGATGGGCGCCACCCCGAGCTCTTGGTTGGCCCTATCAGTTTTTACGTTTGCAGGACGTATCCTACAAACAACCCTCCTCCTTTATCCTGGCTTGGGACAGGCAGGCGCAAGCTAGACCTGGCGGAGTTTGTTCAGAAGTACAATAAACTCAAAAAGTTTCAATATTTAAACAAGTTCCAAAAATATTGCAAGTAGAACAAATTTAAATATTGTAAGTAGAAATAAAGCGAAGGCGTTATGCACAACTGCTCATGTCTAGAACATAACTTCGACGAATTTCATCTCAACATTGATATGATTAATAATTATGTGATATCAGCAGGTTGGGCCACCGCATACACACCAAAAAATTATTTCAAGGAATTCACAATTTAAATAACCGATTTGATCCCTTCTGTTTTTTCTGTTGGGTTTCCTCAAAGAACGGGTGCATGCAAATAAGCCTCATACTTTAGAGCAGCTAAGGCTCAACATCGATATTAAACTCAGGTTATGCACAATGCCCTTTTAAGAGACCATTTGTGTATAGACGAAAATGGTGATCATCTTCCAGCCCATTATTTTTCATACTTAAGGCCTCCTTCCAGCTCTTAAGTAAAGCATAATTTTTACATAAAATTGTTTAAATCATAGCTGTTAAATTGCGATTACGATAAGTAATCAATTAGATTATTTTTTAAAAATAATTGTAATCATTATATATTATCTTTAGAGAGTAATTTCTGATAAGTAATTGATTACGATTACAAATAATCAAATTATAAGCAAGAATACTTAAGATTACAAAAATAATTAAAAATAGTCAAAGAATAATAATCGGATTACTTTTGAAGAATTTTTGCCTAAAGTAGCAAACGTAAAGTAGGGTTGAATCGACTACTTTCTTTTGCCGGCATTGTAAACAGTCCAAGACGGCACTTATTGCCTGATTTTTCTTTTGAAAAATTAGTTTCTATGAAGGCAAATAGTAATTTGGAGTTGTTTTATTTATCTTAAAATGCATTTTTCTCCTTTTTGCTTTTTGACAATCTTTGTTAAAAGAAAATTCGCAAACATTTTTGTACTTAAGACTAAAATTATAAAAATAATCTAAAACAATCTAAAATAATCTCTTAAAGTAGTCGGAATATTTTTTTTGATTACTTTTTGATTATTTTCGTAATCTCAAGTAATCGTGATTATAATTTGATTATTTGTATTCGTAATCATTTGATTACTGAGCCAAACAAAAAAGAATCGTGCTTAATCAATTATTTCACCTTATTTTAAAAAAATAATCAAATTACTAATGATTACGATTAGTAACCATTCTTTAACAGCTATGGTTCAAATTTTATTATAAGCAAAAATAAATTTATAATCAAAAAAAGTTATTAATTTTTTACAAATGTGCGTGGCTTTTGGTACAACCCGTAAAAGAAACTTGACAAATTTTTCACAAATTAAAGCAAATATTTGATAACTAGTTTGTTCAAATCTGGAAAATAATAATAGTCCTTCCATCTATTATTTGATTGGAATTTAATATTTATCTTGGATGTGAGCGGGGCTCAGTTGTAAGCATCATGCTTTCGCATTGGACTTGGATCTGGAGCATTTACGACTATAATCGATAGTGATAAGTCGACTTTTGTACAAGGATTAGCATTTCAAGATACATTCTTTTGGCCACCATTTAAATATACTTTGCAAGAAACTGTTGAAACTATTCCTTAAATTAATTCTCAAGAAAATCATGAAATGCAACTTAAAAAATATATGTTCTTCGATCATAATACAAGAAAAGTAGAAAAAAAATGTTGAGATTAATATAGAAAGTACAATCAGTTTCAATCTTAAAGGAATATAAAATCTATTTTTAATTGGAAGTTATATGGTTTTATGATAATAATTTTAATATAAAATTTTAAAAACCGCATATTGCAGACAGCAGTGCACATTAGCCATCTTTATTCTTAAATAGTTCATCGTCAGTTTTGTGCTTTTTTAGCGCAGCCAACATTGCATCCAGAAAATCTGGCACTGCTATTTTACCTTCATGTCCAAACTCATCACTTGCTGTGTGCACAGCATGAGCTAAAAATGGTAATTTACGCAGTGTACGGCCACTCAATCCGACGCTTTTTTCCGCCAATAAACTGAGTTTATCCTCGTTATCCTGATCACCAATCAAATGCAAATCGTGCTGTTGCAGCATACCTACGCGTATCAATTCCATTAGCATTGAAGCATAAATCTGACGTATTGCCGCTGGTGAAGGCAAACCTATATATTGCTTTATGTCAGCGCGGTCAAGGAAAGCAATATCAATGGTGGTAGCAAGATTCGATGTGGCTAATATAAGCACATTTGGATAATCTTTAATGCTGTCGAGTTGTGTTAGTAGTGCATTAACTACGCGCATTGCATCCTTCGGTTCCTGCCCGGACATGCAATCGCGTGCATAAGCCAACGATTCTACTTCATCGATGAGCACGCACACGAGACTCTTAGGCTGTGCAACAATTTCGCGTATTTTTGCAAACAATTTCATTACCAGCTTACCGCTTTCGGAGAACCATTTAGAGAACAGGCTGTGGCTGTTAATTTCTATCAGATGTGTAAATTTATAGACCGGACGTATGCGTATGGCAAGCTTTTGAGCTATGGCTTTGCAAAGACTTGTCTTGCCAGTGCCGGGTGGGCCATGCAATAGTATCAGACGATTACAGGCAATGATATTCTGATTGACGTTGTGCTTCGAGAAAGTCAAGGAGGAGAGCGCATATTTAAGTATCTGTAAAGGAACATTTTTTTTTTATATCAAGTGGTGCATTGCAACATAAAAATTCATCACTACCAACCTTCTCTTTGAGCCCATCCTCATATATGAGATTCTCCCACAGTTTGGTGTACGCACTCGAAGGCATGATATAGTGATTGGAGGATGGCACTGCATCATCAGCATCACCGCCCTCATTATCGCACATTTCAAACTCCATTTCGCGTCTGTGTGGACGGTAAAAATGCAAGATTGCACGCTCTAGTTCTGGCTCTGTTAGTATCTGTACAAAAATTAAGGTCGTTTACTGTTTTGCAAATGCATTCACATTGACTTACCGTATCCAATCTTCTGCCGCTGCTCTCTACTAAAACTGATTGTATCTCCGCATAGAGCTGTTCATCCTCCGCCGCGATTTCCAAATTTATGTTAAAGTTGATCCGTTTGCCTGATAGGAATAGGCGCACCTCATTGCTAAGTTGCTCCTCCAGGTGCTCTAGCCGCCTGTGCAGAAATTTATTATCAATGCTTATTAAAATTCACTTCAACCGCTTACTTTGAGCTTTGCTTGCAGCATACTTCAATGTGGACAGAGCAATTCGAATGCAATAAATTCATTGTTGGAATTACTTTTATTAAATAAAATTAACAAATAAATTAATTGTTTGCGAAAAATAATTTTTTGAAAACAATGTTCTTGCTTTTTGCAGCGCTATCTATGTGTCAAATTTATTTTTGCAACATTGTCAGTGTTGCATTGCTGCTGCGTACTTTGTACTTTTTTATAATATGTTTTGTTAGTGACATTTGTTAAATATAAGGAGTAGACACAGTGAGACTGGTCGCATGCAACTCCCATACGTGATGGTGAGAAGCTGGTGAGAAATTGAGACGGAGAGGAGTCTCCAGCTTCTTACTATATTAAATAAGATTAGATTTGGTGTTGGGCTGGATGCAAAATTCAATTTTAAAAAACACCGTAAAAATTTCAATATATTGTTTTATTAGCTTGCCATTATAGAATTCAATTAAAGAGATATCGATTTCAAAGTGTCCAAAACTTCATGATAAGTGGGACAATAAAATATTATCAAAACATAAAAAATATGTAATCTTAAAACAAAGTTTATAAAATATTTTGAGTATTTTATAGAGTAGGTTTTATTTTCCAAGATTGCTTCACATCTTCGCGACATGGACTCTACTAATGTCTGACAAGTGCTCTGAGGTATGGCACCCCACTCTTTCTAGATTCTTTCCCAAACATCCGTATATTATTTGACTGGTTCTATATTATTTTTTACAATCTTCCATAAGTTTTCAATTGGATTTAAGTCCGGTGATTGTGCTGTCCATGTCATTTCATTGATATTATTTTGGTTTAATCATTCTTTGGTAACACCATATGTGTGTTTGTGGTCGTTATCGTATTGAAGTTATTATTTAAGTGGCATTGCACAACGTCCCTGAGTATTTCAAGATATGCTAACATTTTTATTTGAGTTTTGTTTTATCCAGTAAAGCAACCCAAATCCGATAATGCTACCATCTCCATGCTTGCACATCTTTGTGGTGCTCTTTGAATTGTATTTTTCGGTTTTCGAATCCATGGCTTACCATCACTTCCAATTAAATTTATTTTTATTTCCTCGCACCAAAGCACTCTCTGCCATATTTTGACATTTTCTTGACCAGCCCATTAGTTGTTGGATAAAGCAATAAGATTTTTTCTATGTGTCAAGGTCAGTATAGGAACCTTTCGCACAGATCTACTAAATAGTTCTTTCTCCGCCAGTCGTTGCCTCATAGTTCGAGTAGAAATTATGAAGCTTATCTGACCCCGGATTGCTTCTGCAGACTTGAATAGGTCATGAGTGAATAAAATTTGTTATAGTCTTCCTGCTGTGTCGTAGTTTTTAGTAGTTTTCCTCTTTTAAGTTTAGGTTTTGGAAGCTATATTGCATTAAACACAACTTTTTGAGATCTTCCTAAGGTTTTGGCAATCTCACGTTGACTCTGACCCTGTTTGCTAAGCTCTGGACGAAGAATCGTTCCACATCAGTGCAATGCCTTATTCTGCCCATTTCAATAACTTTTTTGAAATTTTGACACGCTTTTGAACTTTTTTTTTTGTATTTTTAAATAATTTTAGATACTAATCTTCGCTTTCGCTCACTCCAAAACTTTTTAGTAAACTGATTTCAACTGATTTACACGTGTTTCCGCGAATTACTAACGGTCGTGTTTGAACGAAACCCAGTAAGCATTTTTAACGTATTGTTTAATAACGAATATTAATGACAGAAGTATGAATTTATTTTGAAACTGAAAGCAACAAAAAATGCATGTAACCTTTTTTGCTCAGGGTGATTCTATTTTATTGTTCAACACAGTATATAATTTTTTGTGGTGAAAGGTCCTCGCTATCACTTCTAGTCATAAATATCCCATATATACAGTAGTAACATTTTCATAAATATACAAAAATTGTGCAGTTTCGAATCTAATGAGCCAGAGTGTAAATAGGGGGGAGTTGTCATGAAAGGGACATCTTCGTCGTTTGGTTAATAATTTTCTGTAGCTTTCGACAAACTATATAATGTTGAAAAGCTACAACTGGCTTTAAGCTACAAGTGGCGGCCTTGGCGCAGTGGGTAGAGTGTGTGGCCCATACGTCAGAGAACCCTGGTTCGAATTCCATCTGACACAGAACATTTTTCAATTTAATTAATTTTTCTGTTCGGCCGTCACCTCTCTGCAGACAATGGCAAACCTCAGAGAGTAAAAACTGCCATGAAAAGCTTCTTCATTCTAAGACTTCTTCTAAAGGCCCAACCAAAATAGACGAGGTGCTCCGTAACGAGTAGAGACGAAAATGTTCGCTTTAATCCAATTCAAATTTGTTGCCCAAAATCAACAAACGTAATTTAACGAAGCTGAACGAAACAGCTTGTCTATACGTTTTGTTCCGTAAGAACCGAACTGCTAGCGTCTCAACTCGTCAGACGTTCGGCAAGTTGCAATCGTCTCGTTTCGTCTATTTTGGTTCTGACTTAAGTCATTCGGAGTCGGCATAAAATATGTATGTCTAGTTCTCGATCATTTGTGTTCAAACATTTCACAACACACACAACACAATTGATCAGAAGAAGCTCGGGCTAAGTCCTTTCAAGGGATGAAATGACCATTTCGTTTTGTTTTTTTTTAATAATTGGGTGTAAGATGAAAAACTGACATTCGTAATATTTTCGATTTTTGAATCGCAAAAAAAAAATAATTTTGTTTTAAGTGAGAAAACGGAAAAGTCTCCAAAAAATGTTAAACATTTAGATCAAATGCCGTATTATTAAAATTTCATAATTTTTTCTTAAATTTTAAGAAATTCTAAACAATAAAAGTTTAATGCCCGAAACATGGACAACAATGTTGGCACAAGTAGAAAATTCCATTTAAATAAGCATATAAGCCCAATTAAGCTGGATTTAGTAATACCGAAATGAATGACCATTTTTATACCCCAACGCGTACTGCGTAAGGGGTATATTAACTTTGTCATTCCGTTTGTAACGCCAAGAAGGAGGCGTGGCAGGTATAGAAAAATATATATATTTTTGTTCAGCATCATCTCCTGAGTCGATTTCCGTGTGCCCGTCTATCTGTCCGTCTGTCCGTCTGTCGACACGATTACAGCCGCAATTTTAAGGCTATCGCGATGTAATTCAAAATATGTTATTTTTAAAAAAGGAAGATCAAGTTCGAAAATGAGTCAAATCGGATGAAAACCACGCCTACCTCCCATACAAAGTGACTTTATACTAACCGTAAAATGTCTTTAAAATCCATAAAAATTAAAGAAATGCCTTGAAATTTGCATTTGGAATAAAATTTGGAAAAATCGGATGAAAACCACGCCTACCTCCCAACAAAGTGACTTAATTTTAAAAGTAAAATCTCTTAAAAATCTGCTCAAATTAAAGAAATGTCTTGAAATTTTGCATATAGGCTTTGATATATAACATAGACCACCACTATGATATTTGGCAAAATCGAATGAAAGCCACGCCTACCTCCCATACAAATGGGCTTTATTTTAAACGTTAAATCTCTTAAAAATCCACAAAAAATAATGAAATGTCTTGAAATTTTGCACTTTAGCTTTGATATATAATATAAACCATCTCTGTGATATATGGCAAAATCGGATCAAAACCACGCCTACAAAGTGACGTCATCAAAATAGGAAAACTTTCGTTAATATATAAAACTGAATGTCATCGTGTATGTCGTGGCTAAAGACTTCGAATATACTTCAATATGGCCGCGAGGGGGTATTTTAGCTTCGGTACCCTGCCGAAGTTCTACCCTTACTAGTTCTAAGTGCTTTTTAGTCAATTATCAGCGCTTTGATTGTTTTAATCGCAGTTTCATAATTTTATATGTTTGGACATATTTTGTTTGTTTTGTAATATTTTATCTGAAAAAAATTATTAAAAATTTATATAACATCCTTAATGTAATTGTTAATCAACATAAAATGCAAGTCTCATTGAAAACACAAAGAATATTGAGTTATGTACGACAAATAAAAAACAACTGTGGATTTTAAAAAAAATATCTAACAAAATGTCGCATGCAACTACAAAAAGAATACACAAAACATGTTATTATACGAAGAAAATTACGTCCACAAGAAAACATCTTTGAAAAATGTCTCATTCATGACATAAAAATTGCCCCCATTCATGACAAAAGGATGCCATTATTCGGCTAACATACTTTTTTCATTCGCATTTATTTTGAAATCATATAACATACTAAAAATACTTTCAGTTGTAGGTTTACTGTGTACCCTTATAATTGCGAGACTCTCTTCTTATGTCGATAAAAAATTAATTTTTATATCCTCAAAAATAATTTCGTAAATTATGCACATAAAAAAAAATCGCCATAATTTTTGGAGTGTTGTGCATAGTAACAATAAGCTCGTCTTATCTTTACGCAAGCTAGTCAAATTTCAGAAGCTATTATTCAAAGTTGAAATTTAAGTATTGCCAGTATGAGAAATAAATTTATTTGATGTCCCATTCATAGCGATGTCCCACTCATGCCTACAAAGAGAACAATCGGCTTAAAAAGAACAAACAAAGTGAAAACTTGAATTGTCAAGTATTCTCGTATAATTTAATGAATGATTTTGGTATAATAACGCTTTTTAGAGAAAAATCTAAGCGCATATCAAGGCTTAAAAGGACAGTTTAACTGTAACCAAAAGAGTCATATTTTTTTGTGTATTCAAAATAATCGCGTTGCGTTAAAAAGTGTTTGGAAAAATAGAACATTTATTTTGGTAGCATTTTAAATTGCTAGATTCAAGATATTCCCAACATGATAAATGGATTAAAATAATTTATGACTGGCATATGAAATATTTTTTGTATTTGACATAAGAATTGTTAATAATTTATGCAAAAATCAAAAAATATACTTCAACAAGATGTACACATATGCAAAAGAGAAACAAATAGCTGTATTCCTGATTTCTATGGTCAGAGCAGCAAGTGACGAAGGAGAAGGAACAGCAGCAACAACATCTTAAAAAATAAGCGAATATTTTGAAAGAGAGGCTGCCAAGGCACTTGCAGTAATGCAATGTATCAATGCATGCATGCAATGTGCACTGTAGCTGTTCCATGTATTTCTTGAAACTCCTGCCTGATTTCTATGGATTTCTAATGGCTTGATGTATTTCAGCTCATTCGTATTCATTTTGTTATATTTTCTTCAATGCTATATACATAGTCTTTCTTGTTATTTTCCTACCTCCCTCTCTTTCACGCTAACTCAAGTTTTCTATTGTTGAATAAAATATTTTATTTTTATAAGAAATGCAGCATAAAGTGTTTCACATTGTATTGGCTGGACTTGCTTGCATATCCTTGAGCGTCCTTGCGCGTACCCAGCGAGTGTGTACTTTGGCTTCAGTTTGTGATTGTGTGAATGTGTTGCCATTCTTCCTCATCGATTTATATTTTAAAATGTTCACAACTGTATGTAAACAACAGAAATGATGTGTTGATAAATGTGTTGACACAGCAAGGATATCTCCTAGGATATCAATATATTCGACTCAAAGCACAATGATTGAACAATTGCGAATATCCACAGATTTAGTAGCAATGGCAACAGTTTTGGTATATTTATTATATTTTTCTTATAGACATGGAAGCAGGCTTAAGTCTAGCAGTTTTTTGGGCTCCCTCATATATCAAATGCTCGATAAGATAGGGTTCGAAAAAGGTTATACTGATAATGCAAAAACAATATCCGATGTATCTCTGTGAGAAATACTAATTATTGAACCAAAATATATATATATCTTGTCTCAAATCAATTCTCAAAACCAATAAGAATCTTTCAAACTCTTCACATGCACTGAAAATTTGATAAGTTGGCAAGTAAATATGAATCTTTCAAACTCTTCATAGGCACTGAAAATTTGCCAATTGATTTGGGACAAGCTATACATAACTGTTTAAATTTGCAATCTGTTTTTTTAGTTTTGACTTCTAATTAATGCAAAAACAACAGTAAAATATCCAGTAGAATTGGCTTTTCGAACTCATATGACCAAGACAAAAAACAATTCTGAAAATGTATATCAATGACATAAATGCTTATTCATATTTATACATAAGTGCGTGCATTTTTTTTTTTTTTTTTTGTAAGTACGTAAACCAAAGTTGTGGAAATACATTGCATTTCAAGTCACGTTTCAGCTATAATCGATAACATTTTTCAATTTTCAAGTTTTTAAATTGTTACTGTTTTTTTTTTCTTTTCCTTTTTCTCTGCATTTCCCGCTTTGTGTGTTATTTTTTGTCTGCAGATATTTTGTTATTTCTACAGAAATTGTCAAATTTATCTACATTTCATCGCATGACGTCTGCCCTTCGTGCATGCATTGCTAGGGGCACGTTTTGCTATACTTTGGCTATCACGCCAGTGGCTCTTGACCCGGGGTGATTTTCATAGCAACAATTTTTGATTTCTCATTTTAGTTGTACGTTTGAAGCAAATCATGTGTACCAGACAAGCGATGGAGAAATTTCATCAAATCAGTTGCGATTCTAATAAAATATTTCCAACATAACAAAATACATACGTTATTGCATACATTAATAATAGAGCTTTTGCCGAAAGGTAAAAAACGAATGGATTATTTGTAAGCAATACGTCTGGCAGTATTGAAGCGAAGAAATTGTTCTCATATTATTATAACTGTCTGGCAGCGTGCTCTGTGACACAGTGTTGCATTGTAAGAACCTGATGAGGCTTAAACAGGTATAGGTATTCACCCTTTTGCTAGTGAAAACTAAAAAAAGTACAAAACTAATTTGACAGTTCATAAAGAATCTGA
This sequence comes from Coremacera marginata, assembly GCA_914767935.1. Taxonomy (NCBI): domain Eukaryota; kingdom Metazoa; phylum Arthropoda; class Insecta; order Diptera; family Sciomyzidae; genus Coremacera; species Coremacera marginata. Next base: position 24,434,436 of record OU612043.1, read on the forward strand.
AAGCGATGAGAAAGCTGTAATTCGAAAAATGTAAACAAAAAAGTGATTTGTCTTGATTTTAACAATTTTGGCTATGAAGAAGAGAGCGCAGTCCGAAATGTATCTACCTTCTTTTATTCTACCATGTAACTTTACGTATCGATTTTCTTCATATTTATATACGCTACGCATGTGGTATTTGACTGTATATATATAAAATTTAGAGGTCGTCGTACCTCATTTCCATAAGGGCTTAATGTGATATTTGCTTAGAATTAGTTTGTCGTATGTGGCGATTTCACATTTTTCTTACCTGCTTTGAAAACCTATGGAGAAACTATTTTGCCTTTACATACGACACTTAATTTCTGAATTTAATAATAAGTTGCCACATACGACAAAATAATGTCTCTGAATCTCAGTAACAACTTAAGATATCGAAAAACTGACCACGCCAAACGAAAGAGCCACCCTCAATACATAAGGACCTTTTCTAACTCGAAATCGATAAAATGGAACATATGACATTTAATTTCTCAGGCAACGTTACATACTTCATAAATTTTTTTAATTTCGCTCAAATTTAAACTTTTTTAAAAATTATTTTTTCCCACGCCTGGATTTTTTGTTAAGCATCATAATGGGTTTCTGTTCTGCATTTTAAATTGTAAACAATTTAAGTAAAAAAAAAAGAATTAATAACACAATATCGATAAATACAATCGTAGTTGACCAATCCGGGGTTAAATCTTGTTAAGTTCCTTGTTGTTGCAATTGTTTTTTTTTCTCACCACCGCAACTACTGCCACAGGATATTCCATTGAAAGTTTTGAAGTTGAATTTATTGTTAAATAAAGCAAAAGAATCAAGAAGAATGAAGAATGCAACCGAACGAACCCTCCCCCTCACAAACTTCAAGTATTTCGTGACTGCCAAAGTCGTTTGCTGGACAAAAAGTACAATTGAAGTTCATGTAACAACAAAAACAGCAACAGCAACAACAACTATTTTTGAATTAAAGTTGGATTTGCTACTTGTGTCGTTGCCAAGCATTTACATGCTTACATTTATTAAATCGGGTCACAATATAAGCACACGCAAACAAATGCTTGTTATACGCCGAAATTTTCTTATAACGTATGCTTAACGGAGTAAGAGTTAAGTAGAAAAAAAATGCAACACTGTTTTTTGGTACTTTTTTATTTCGTTACAAGTATTTTGTGCAACGCTGAAGCGCAGCTTAAAATTTTCGCAACAATTTGTTGCGAACCAAAAACTATAAAAAAAGACGATCTGTAGAAAAAAATAATTAATGACTTTTTTCCCACTATTTAATAACTTTCAGTTGGTGGTTTTTTTTTTATTTTCTTCCATCATAGCCAGCATTTTTGTGTTTCTTGTCCAGCTAGTGGGACGAGCGCCAAAGAATTTCAATTAAATCAATCTCGGCGAAAAAATGCCAGCAGCCAAACGAGCGATCCTGAACGGAAAGACGGCGTGCTTCGCAAAATTGTGTGGGTTAGAAAAATTTCAGTGGTTGCACCAACAGTTCCAGCAAATGGCCAAAATGAGTTGGCAAAATAATTTGCTGCATGCAGTTCAGGCTTCACTGACAGGCGAAAAAAAAACAATAAAAAATATAGAGCATATCAAAAGAAACGCATTGAAAGAGTAGCCGAAGAAAGAAAATCTGGCAAAACACGTCAAAGAAACTTGCAAAAATTTAAATCAAATTGAAAAATAAATAGTTGAGAATGAACAAAAAAAAAAAAAAAAGTACAAGAAAAGCTGATTCTCTGGCATTGCTTTTGTGACACTAAGCGGAAGTGCTGTGGTGGAAAGTGGTGAGAAGTGGTGTGAAGCAAACTGCCGCCATGCAAGGCGTCAAACAGTTGCAACAGGAAGTAAAGGCGGCGAAATTTGTGCTTCCGTAGAAGATTTGATGCGGTTTGGAGTCTCTCTTTCAAAGCGCTTAAAATTGACAACATTTAAGAAAGCAGGTCAGTTAAAGAAATTTCTTTGAGTTTGTTACTAAAAGAAAAATGAAAAAATAGCGGAGATTTTTTGTAATAAATTGAAACCTAAGTGGGAAAAAGATTAGAAATAAAGTTTAATGTTATAGAGCTATTTTTTTTTTGCAGTGAAACTTCTTAGGCCGCGGTGATGCGACTATTTTTATTGAGAGTTAAATTTCAAATGCATGTTTCTAAACATGTTAACAAAAAGTGAAACATTTATAAACATGCATATGAACACGCACAATGTATTAGAGAGACAGAATGTTAAAATTCAAGATGACGAATAGGGCAGCCACCTAGATTTTTTTGTATTCTTGCGAATTCTTGTAATTTTCAAATTTTGTTGACGAATTTGATTTTGAATCTAATGCCACAGTTTTAAAACTCAAGATGGCGGATAGGGTCGTCAACTATATTTTTACACCAGGTTTCCACGAAAGCCCTCAAAACAATAAAGGCTGACATCACCACCATTCATGAAATGCGTTGGATATGGCAAGGCTGATCTAAACGAATTGACTGCGATATCTACTACAGCTGCCATGCGGAGAAGAGTGAATTCGGATTCGTCGTAAGCCGAAAACTACGCCACCTTATTTCTCGGCTCACAACTGTAAGCAAAAGATTGGCCACTATCCGCATCAAGGCGAAATTTTTCTTTATTATCATAATTGGCGCGCTTGCCCCGATGGAGGGAAAGGATGAAGCCGTGAAGGGCGCTTTCTGCGCTAGTTTTGAGAAAGTATACGACCACCTTCCGGTCCATGACGCGAAAATAGTCCTCTGCAATTTGAATGTGAAAGTCGGAAGGGAAGGCATCCCACTGTCGGTCAGTTCAGTCTTCAAGAGACCTCCACAAACAACGATCTAAGACTGATTAACTCACCGCGGCGCAAAACATGGAGCTAGTAGCACCAGATTTAAACACCTCGACAGCCAGAAGGCCACCTGGCTGTCCCTGGATTAAAAAAAGAAAAAACAAATTGAACACGTTGTAATTGACGGAAGGCACACTTCTAGTGTTCTATTAGATGTGCGTACGTGTCGGGGGGTCAACATTGACTCTGATTACTATCTTGTTGCAGTCAAGATCTGCATGCGCTTAGGCAAAGCTAAGAGCATAGCACAGGAGCACAACGAAAGCTATACAGTCGCAAAGTTGCAATCACAACGGACTGCCGAGTTATACTCCGCTCAACTCTCGGTTAAGCTCAACCAACTAACCTCTGAACTCGACCATGTCGGTGGATTATGGGCGCATATATCCCACTCTATGCGCATTATCGCTGAGGTTCCGGTGCCCGCAACCTCGGTACCAATGGTACGATCAAGCAGTTGCCCATACAAGTTGTTAGCACGAGGATAGTCAAACCCACCATGATAGAGATGACCTTATCTATCAACGGCAAAGAGACCATGTGTACAAGCTGAGCACGGCCAATTACAAAAGTTCATACTTGAATTTTTGGTCTCTTTGCTGAGATATTGTAGAACCTCATTTGGTGGGACCCAATGCCCAGGGTGAGTATCATGGGCTGGCCCCTCGGGAAGTCTCGTGCTGGTTGTGGTTGGGTATATGTTATACAAGTTTAGATTGACCGGCGAGAGCCGCGTAGTAGTACGGCCGTACTGGTATATTCCCTTAATACACAAGAGACTGGATAGGTGTCGTCCTTACCAGTAGATGGCAATGAAGGTACGCCAACTACTGGCAGTCAAACTGGTACTTTTATTGAGAGCAGTGTGTAATTGTGCATAGGGCACGGGGTGATGCTTTGTATTTGTGGAATGGGCATCCGGTACTGGATGCATTGCATAAACATGCATAAACATGTCCGTGTAAAAGCATTTCACAACATACCTTTTGCGTATATTTAAGTGATGGTTGTCTCTTTTATGAATTACCTACCCATGGTTTTCGGACTAGAGAAATAAAGACTAGACGACAGGAGTCCTTTTAAAACTGAAAATGTACGGTCAACGGTTAGGAGTCAGCTGCAAATTTTTTTCATATATTTATTATAATAAAACAAATTAAAAAAAAATTAAAATAATAAGTTTTCCAATGTAATGGATATAAAAAAAAAAACGAAATGGCCATTTCAGCCCTTGAAAGGACTTTGACCGAGCTTCTTATGATCAATTGTGTTGTGTGTGATGTGAAATGTTTGCACACAAATGATCGAGAACTGGACCTACATGTTTTACGCCGACTCCGAACGGCTTATGTTCTCAAGAAGCTTTTAATGACAGTTTTTACTCTCTGAGGTTTGCCATTGTCTGCAGAGAGGTGACGGCCGAACAGAAAAATTAATTCAATTGAAAAAACTTTCTGTGTCGGATGGAGGATTCGAACCTGGGTTCTCTGGCGTAAGAGTCACACACTCTACCCACTACGCCACGGCCGCCACTTTGATATGATATGCTTAAATAAATTATCAAATATGACTAAGAAATTAAAAGGAAAAGTTATTTTAAAATTATTTTTTACTTTGTAACGTAGTGATTTTGTAGTCGGTTTTTTTTTCAAGTTTTTATTTCTTCCTTTTTAGAGAATATGAAAAATTTTAGAAAAAAAGTATATAGAGTACATAAATACAATTGTTCTTAAAAAATGTGTTCTATTTATTTCTGAAAGTTTGTTGGTTATTTCAAATATCTGTCTCTTAAAATTAAATTAGATGTCACGCGTTTTGAAATAATTGTACCCATTCTTGTAGCGAGTTTTATTACCCTAGCGTCAATATTATTCGAGATATAGTGTTTTACGAATATTGCCACGCCCCTTTGTTAAATAAGCGCCCACTTTCTTGAGCGTTATTTCCAATAATTGTGCCTACCCTTGTACTTCATTTCAGTAGCCCAGCGACAATATTAACTAAGATAGTGTTTATCTAGTATTGTCACGCCCATTTATCGAATAACGCCTACTTTATTGATCGTAATTTTTAATAATTCTGCCTACCCCTGTACTACAATAAATTTCAGTGCCCTAGTGTCAATATTAGTCGAATGCCGCCCACTTTCTTGACCGTAATTTGTACTAATAATGCCTACCCCTATACCAAATTGCAGTACCATAGTATCAATATTATTCGAGATACACTGTTTTTCTAATATTGCCACGCCCATTCGTCGAAAACCGCCCATTTTCTTGACGGTAATTTTAAATGATTGTGCCTACCCCTACACTAAATTGCAGTAACCTTGTGTCAATATTATACGAGATACAGTAGTATCTAGTATTGTGAGATCTAGTATTGCCGCGCCTAGTTCTCGAATACCGCCCACTTTTTTACAGGCCCCTCCGCGCTTATGATATCTATCTGTTCACCAAAAATTATGGCAATCAGGCATATGGTTTAGGAGTTATCGATGTACATTCGTTAAAAAAAAAAAAAAAATAAAAAAAAAAAACGGAGAAACCAACGAACTTGAGAACCTCCCCCTTTTTGAAGTCGGTTAAAAACTATGTTGAAAAAAAAAAATTACGACAAAATGCTTTATTCCCACTACTACCTCCCTTAATTCTAGAGCTACAGTAAAATATTTCGCAACACTTTAAAAGCAACACACTTAACGAAGTAATACAACACTTTTTTGTAAGTAGTCGTCGTATAGAAGGGAAAACGTAATGAAGTACTTAAAGGTCATAAGTTCGTCCGTGTAAGCTCTAAAATAACATTCTATTAAAAGAACCATAATTATGCTTATTTATAAGCTGTTCCGAATGAATTATGACAGACAACCAACCACTTTCTTTACCTTCATTATTCATATACTAACCATAATGATGGCAAATAAGCAAGACTGCGATGCTTTTGCTTCAGTGACACAGACAGTGAGTAGAAAAGACCAACTCATTAGGCCGCTATAATAAGCCCGCGGGTAATCAACACCTTTTATGCAAATTTTTAAGTTGTCACTACTGGGAATTTTAATTAAATTTCCAATAATTTTATTTCTGCTCACATCTAAGCTTCCTGATGGTGGCTATGATGAAGGGAAATGGGTACTGAGTAAGTGGATAACATTGGAATGATTGATTTGGAATTTGAGCTGTGTCTAATTGGAATGTTTTTTCTTTAAATATGTTTTATTATTTTTTCTTCACCCCCTTGTTTGCCAGCGGTTCTTTATAATTTTCAATTTGAATTCCTAGCAAGGAAAGTCCGAAGGCTGGAATGCATAAATTCATTAATTACTTTTTCTTGGCGATGGACACGCTCAGTGAGCGCGTACTGAGACTTCGCTGCAAAGCTGAAGCGAAGACAGCGCGTTGTCGGGGCGGTTGCTCAAATTCTGGGTCATCTTCGAATGCAACTTGTAGGAGAAAAAAAAAAAAAAAAAATGAAACAGAAAATGTGAAACGGAATGAAATTCAATTAAAATTAATCTGACAATCAAATTGAATGTCGACCATCCTGTTGGAGGCTCAACAAGAAGAAAGACTTACATTTAAAATAAAACCTCACTCAGACGACGCTCTTCATGTTGGTTTGGCCGCCAGCGCCCACAAAAGTTTAAGTGTGTTTGTATGTTACAATATCTGCTTTACTTTTAACAATTTTTCTCTATATTTTTTTTTTTTTTATGTTCGTTTAATTGTCCTTCAAGCACAATCCATAATCTAATTAAAAGTATTTGAAGCACGCAAAGCTAAGAGTGGCGAAGTGCAAGTGCCAAAAAAATGCAAGGAACAAAACCAAAACTACACCATAGAAGCAACTTTTAGAAAACACAAAAAATGTACACTAGAGATGGAAATATTTTATTTTAATTTGACTTCATTTAATTAAAATAAAACTTTATAAAAATGTATACCAACTTTAAGCTATTGTCAAATGATGCACTCGGTGGCGTTCAAACAACCGACTCGCCACACTGACGACACCTTCAGGCATTTTAGTCCTGTCGCCACAGAGACGGCGAGAACTGAAAACCGCGATTAATCAAAGTAATTGCAGCGACAAACCGAAGAACATATAATAACAGCAGTGGTGCTGATGTTGGTGTTAGTGTTGTTGGTAGTAATGATGACGGTTATGTAAGCGAATGTAAACGAATTTTCTTGCCATAAATGTTTGTCTTGATGTAACAGGGTAAGCTCTAAACCAATACAAGCAAACATTTACTCCATCAACCCCGGCAATAAGACACGCGAAATTTATTTATCTTACTTAAGGGGGAAAACGTAGGTAAAATTTTTAAAATTTTTTTTTCGCTAAAAATATGCTTTAGAATCTTAAAAATAATATACCAAGAGATAGAATTCGGTAAAAGTGTCTAAAGGCCTAAATTCTACATTCTGCGCGACGCTTTCCAGGTATGTTCCGAGCGCGATAAAAACTTTCAATGCGCTTTTGTTGAAACCACTCGGTCGGACACATAACTCGAGCAAATCTTTACCGATCGATTTGAAATTTTGGTATTTATATATTCATAATACCAAATTGTGCAACATAATACCAATCATTATATTCAAAATACCTTTATCTATCAACACACGTAGGATATCTATTTAAGGGAGTATTCCTAGGTTGGAAGGCTGTTTTTGGACCCTTTTTGAAAAACTTCTCATTTGCAACGAAAATGCAAAGAGTTATTTATGTTCTGTTGTATTAAGAACATATTAAATTAAAAAAAAATTTTTTTTTCTTTGTACGAGGGTTGTTTAAAAAGTTGTCGGCCTTCAAAGTTGGGCGTCGAAAAAAAAGGTATGCTGCTTGCGGCCCGAATAACTCGACTTCGAATGATCGGAATTGGTAAAAATAAACGCCATAGATAGACTCAGTATAGATATAATTCTAGTCCCTAACTCAATTATAATTTTTCGACTATTGTTTACAAAATGGTGGTCATTGAAAAATTAAAAACCGATTTTGGGTCTTTTTTTGTAGTTTAGTGTAAGAAAAATAAAATAGTAAAAAATTGTTTAAAATTGTGATTGAAATAGAGACAAAAATGGTGACAATTTTGCGTCGATTGCACTTTGTTTCATCAAAATCGGTTCAGAACTACGGGCGCAATCTGGGCCGCAAGCTCAAAAAACGTGGTTTCGAGATGAACGCGTTTAAGTTTGAAGTTATTTTTTTGCATAAAAAAAAAACAAAATTGAAATGAAAAATTTGAGCATGCAGTTTTAGAAAATCGACAATTTTGCGTAGATTGCACTTGGTTTCATCAAAAGCGGTTCAGTAGAACTGGAGAAAAGTGACTTCAAAGTTTAAAAACGTGATTTTGAAAAAAATCAAAGAAAATTTTAGGCAGTAAAACATTTTTTTTTGCGAAATACTTACTTATATCAATCTGCAATGCCAGCCCCATAAAGAACTCCTTCCTCTTCTTCAAAAAATGAGGTCTCAGCGGCTCTTTGTGCTCTTCGGGCAGTTCTATTTTCTTTTGATGCGGTCAGAGCTCTGGCTTCCGACCTTTTCAAACGTTATTCGTTCCGAGACATGGCGAAATCATATGTGACGTTGCCAATCGGGATGCCCATTCGGTTCATTTTTTGAAGTATTGGCAAAAAACCTTCGTTAAATATGACAGTTGCAATGTAATTGGCAATCTCAATAGTGCGTGCGCTGGTGTGCCTATACTTCGGTGCGAATGACCACAGCACTGCGTTGAAAGATTCGTTGCTGTTTTGAGTTTCGGAGCCAAGGCATCTGTTGAACAAATCATCGGCAGACAGTGCTTCGGAAATACGTTTAATTGCTTCCTGGACTCTCTGATTAAGTGGTGCATACGTATGCTTGAAGCTGTCGATTGTTCCTTCTGCTACCGCTTTTTGTCAGGCACACCAGCTCGACGCACCGGTCGGACAGTTTTGGTGCTGTGGAGCTTCATCAGTCGAGATTTTGTGCAAAAACGTTGCCCAAACAGCCTTCTTCATGCCAGCAACCGACTCTGGATGACGACGAATAGCGAGGCCATAATATGTTGTTAGTTCAGAGATGACTTTATTTGTGAGTTTGCCTGCACCCTTGCCGCCAATGCCTCTGTTCTATTTTTTGGCCTTGCGGACTCTGGTGCCCATTCTTTTTTGCAAGTGCGATATACATTCATTTTTTTCGACGATTGGGTCGCCATCGTACGGATCGTCGTCTATAATAGCTTTGAATGTTTTTTAGTCGCCATCGCCGATATACTTGCAGTATTTTACGCCATGCTTTTGGACTGATATGGCGAACATTTCCTTTATCGCATCCACCTCTATCTTCCCAGAGCTTTCTTGATGGTTGGCACGGCATTCGTCTTCGTGGTCGTCTATCCAAATTTCATATGCCAGTGGGTCTTCTTCAGTCTTAGCTTCCCAATACTTGCAACTGTTGCATACGCTGGACTTTACAACAGAGTCGAGTATTTTTTTACTGTATTTGCCGATCAACGTTGTAGCGCCGTATAGTGAAGAAAGCCACGTTTTTTCCAAGTGCCATCACCTGATATGGTAAACATTGTTGGGTCGCACTATGAATCGGCTGTGACCATGGCATCTTCCTCTTGTTTCGCGGCTTTTGAAAGAGTGTATCCATAGATCGCGCTTGCAGCTGTATGAAAGTTCTCCAGGGCAGTGTAGTATAACGAGTTAACCACACCTCTGCCGACATCCATGAGGCCACAAAACGTGTTAGTGCCTCTTGGCCCAATGCCTTAAAACCTCATGGCAAAAATCAAGAGCAGGTTCATCAAATATGATTTGCCAACCAAAGACGACGAAAAAAATGTATGTAGTGGTCGGGCTAGCGCAGTGAACACCAATTTTGAAGCCAATTCTATACGGCGATGCTTTTTTAAACTCGATTTTTCCTTCGCATTTGGCACATATCACCAGATTAGCAATCGCCGAGAAAACTGTATAAAACTCCAAAATGCAATTCTCCGTTTTGTTGTCAATGCTTATGTCTTCGTTTTCATTATTTTGAAATTTTTTTGCTTAAATTGATTTAAGTCTTTATGATAAACAAAATTGTTTCCAAATGCGTTGGGCAAAAAGACTAAGGGGGGGGGGGGGGGGGGGGAGGGTAGGGTTTGACAACTTTTTTTTTCCATATGTTTTTATTTTTGTATCTGAAAGTACAACATCTGAAAAATATTCTAATTTAGGTCATTCAGAGAAAAACTAACGAAGTTACAGTACGTTGAATGACCGTACCTCTAACTTAGTTTTGCGCGCCTTTTAACTACCTGCGCGAAACGGCGAGCGGCAACTGCTTCGGTCTCTATTGGACTACTTTTATCCCCTCTTTTCGTCTTAATACCTTCAGGTAAATAAAATGTGTAACTTACATTGTATCTTTCTATGTAGAATATATATTTCAGTCTAAAATTGAACGCGTCATTTCCATTTTGCTCCGATTTCGTTAACTCGTGCTCCGTTTTGTTTTTGCTTAGTTTTCTTAGTGATTTTGTATTTATCATCGACAAAATGCCGAAACCAACTGGCAGAGAAGGACGTGCACAGGGTGGCCCCAGAGTAAGCCGACCAAGAAAAAGAGTAATGCCGCAGGATCGAAAAACGAAAGTAAGGGCGTCAAGTGTATCAGCGAAAAAAATCAAATTGAATGCTTCGCTTGAAGTCGAGGAAGATCTTAAAAAACCATTATCGGGTTATAGACTTTCTTCTAGTTTTTTTCTACTGTAGCAACTTTAGTGAAGTGTAAAACGTGTGTGTAATAGCTCAGTGGCATTTGAATCTTGTAAAAACGAAGGTCTTGGCTTCAAAATAAAAGTTACGTGTGAAAAGTGCAAAACTCCAAACCATGTTCCGTCGAGTGAAAGAATTGATGGTAATGTCTACGAAATAAATAATAGATTTGCATTCGTAATGCGAATTTTAGACCTAGGACATGCCGGGTGTGGAAACGTTTGTGGATTGATGGACATGGCAAGTAGTTTTATTTTAAAACTGTGCTACAATACTATCATTAAGAAAATGAACACCAGCGTAAAAACTGTTGCGAATAAATATTTTGCTTCTGCCATCAGAGAAGAAAAAAAAGAGACTTGTAAACAAAATAATCGCGAAGACACAGACGAAATTACAGTATTCGGTGACGGTACGTGGAAAAAAGAGGATGTAATATGTCGTTGAAAAGGACGAAAAAAAGGAGCGAGTATCAATTTTTTTTTTTCAGAGCACTTGTTCTTCTGAAGTCATATTCGACTTTTTTTCTATTCCTAGATAAAAACATCAAAAATAATTCTGATAAGTAAATATCGCCCTTAATCAGAGCATAGAGCGAAGACAAACTCGGCCTAGCGTGAACGATTTTGAGCCATTCTGCGAACTTCCTGCCAAGTGTACCGGGATTGGTATTCCGCATGTGGCGAGCGCATCCAAGTCATGCGTGGGCAACCTCTTCGCCTGGAATCTTGGGGATTCCATCTTTGCAATGTCGTGGTCTTCTTTGCGTAGAGTGTGACTAATCTACCATCATTTGCGGTTTTTGATTGGCTATTGGCAGCTATTGGCTTGCAGGTCGAGATGGTTAAGAGCTTTGCGTTTGTGATTATTTTTGGCCAAAAGTTCCGGTGTACAATACGCAGACATTAGTTTACATAGAGTCCACGTTTTGCAAGCGTATTTTGGCGTAGTTTGGCTTCGGTGTTTATATTACGGGCTGCTTCTCTTATGGAAGGCGTGTCAGGCCTTGTTGATGCGCAAATTTACATCCGCTTCGGCGCCGCCAACTTTGGTGAGCACGCTACCCAGATAGTAAAACTGCTCAACATCCTCGATCATTTCTTGCTTGCTATCAATGGTTACTGAGAGAGCATCTTGGTTTGAGGTCTCTACACGCAAGAGTTTCGTTTTCTTAAATGTTGATGCGAAGTTGTACTTGCTTCGTGCTTATGACGAGAGCTTTAAGTTTGGCATTGAGCTCACACAGTCTGTGAGCCAAGAAGCAGATATCGTCAGCATAATCAAGGTCGCTAAGTTTTTGGTGCTGTCACCATTGTATACTACCGGGAGCGTCGTTGTTTATTTTCTTGAGGACCTTGTTGAGCACTGCTATGAAAAGTAGAGGCGACAATACGCAGCCTTGCCGAACCCGTTTTTGGGTTGTGAATTTATTGCTTTTGAAGAGCACGCTGCACTCAGCGCCCTCGTAAAGCTCGCGGATAAGAGCGATGATCTTGTCCGGCACGCCCATATTTAATTGTGCCCAATTGCACGTTCAAATTAAACGTACAGCATATACAATGGGAATCTTCACTCAGCTGATTGCTCAGTAATAATTCGCAATGAGATTATGTGATCAACGCAGGAACGCTTTGGCTTGAAACCATTTTGCTCAGTGCGTAGTGTGGTGTTGAGAACTGGTAATATTCTATCCAGAACGATGAAAGCAAGAACCTTTCTAACAGCATTAAGAAGAGCCAGTTTTTACATCGTCTCAGATCGCCTTTCTTTGCTGGGAATCGCTGGGGATCGCTGGGAATTGTGTTCGTCGTCCAGATTTCTAAGAGTAGCGGGCGTAAAGCGTAGGCAACTTCTTCTGCTCCATATTTCAACATTTCTGGTGGAATGTCATTTGCCCCGGCAGCTTTATTGTTTTTAGGCTTGCGGATCGCTTAAGTGATCCCCACAATCAATGGGAACTCTGTCGAAATGAGTCTGTTAGGGTTATGACGCTGGCTGTTATTAGCATCATCAGGTTCTTCTTCCTCCGAGGTGTTGCTCAGGCATTCGTAGTGTCTTCTCCATTCATCCAGCTTGTAACGAACTTCCGTTTTCTTACCGGATTTTACAGCTGGGGTATACTCGCGGGTGTTCCGCGTTCGTTGCAGAAATTTATAATAAAGAGACCCTTTCGCTTATGTGAACTTTTATCTATTCACTTTATTTAAAATCAAAATCCACCTTAGTCCTAGTGGCTTATTAACAAATCTTTATCTGGATATACACACACAGTTGTGACCTGCTACCATGACTTAGACTTCCTTGTGGTGAGTGAGATGCCCCTGTAGTCCCTGGGGAGTCCTGATATGAACTTGAATTCTTACTCGGCGTCGCGCTGATGATAGCCTGCGACCTTGTATTAACCTAGCGTAACCTTGTAGTAACCGTATATTGATCTTGCGTATCCATGTAGTAACTTTGAGTGACCATGTAGTAACCTTGCGGTAACCTTGCGTATCCTTGAAATAACTTTGAGTGCCCTTGTAGTAACTTTGCGTAACCTTGTGGTAACCTTGTGTGACTTTGTATTAACCTTGCGTGACCTTGTATTAACCTTGCGTAACGTTGTATTAACCTTGTGTTACCTTGTATTAACTTTGAGTGACCTTGTATCAACCTTGCGTGACCTTGTATTAACCTTGTGTCATCTTGTATTAATCTTGTGCCACCTGGGAGAGTTTATTTGCTATATCTGAGACGAAACTACCGATAATAGGCCTACATAGATCGAGGAGAAGTCTCGGAATCCTGGCAAAGAAGTTTGCTTACACTATTAAGAAAGGATACTTATCATCAATATGTAATCGCGGCGCCCTAGTAGCGGAAACCAAAATATTATCGGGAAAGGAAACTTATCACCGATAATATTTTTACGTATGAACAAAAGAACTCTGACTCCTCAAGGTTATACTTTTACACTTACCACGTATGCTTCTGGACGTCCGTCCACGTTGACTGCACGATGAACAAGAAGACAAGAGAATGATTTCATGCTGTGACTGCCTTTTTATACCTTCAGTGCTAGCTGCGTTCTGTACAAACCGGTTCAGCACTGACTATGTTGGCGCGGCACTTGTTGTCTCCCTCTCACAGCTATCGTCTGAGCCATGCTGCGTATGTATGTGTGAAAGGTGACTCCTCGCTCATAAACTGGTTTTCACTTGCGTTTCACAATGTGGTGTGTATTCAGATTTATGTATGTACTGCGTATGTATATAAGTGTTAACCCAGTAGACAATTGTATGAAAATAATTAATGGCTAGTCTTAAAGTATAATTATGTACCTAAAAATAAAGTGAAAATCTTACATTAAATAATAGGCATAAACTAAAACTTAAGAAAAGTATAAAATTCAAATGATATAACTATTAAATTTATTTCAATTAAATTTTGTCGTTATAAGCTGCTCATCAACTGTGGCAATAAAACACACTATATTTCTCAATATAGTCTCCTTATATTCCTCGATATTCTTCCAACAAAACTTCTTCCAACGTTCCTCCAATATGTTGATCCCATTCGAAAAATACGTTTTCGGAAGGTCCTTAAAATACATAGGCCTAAGTTTCGGCGATGAGCTCCTCTCTGGTGGTGAATCTCTTTACGCCGAGCCATTTCTTCAGGCTTGGAAAGAGTAAATAGTCGCTGGGGGCCAAATCTGGAGAATATACTGGATGAGGATGCCATTCGTACTTCAATTCATGAAATTTTGCTATGGGAGCTGGGCGTATGTGAACGCGCGCATTGTTTTGAGGGAAGAGCACTTTGGGTCGCTGAAGTCCACTGTTTCGACTGTTCCTTTGTCTCTGGTGTGCAGTGATGGATCCATGTTTCGTCCATGGTTACTAATCAACGGAAAAAAAAATCCTTTTTATCGTTGTTCAACAACGTCAAACACGCCTTTGAATCAGCCACACGATCGCGTTTATGGTCGAGAGTGAGCAGACGCGGATATCCCCATACTGCGGATATTTTTTTTAAATCCAAATGATTTCGCAAGATGTTTCACACCCATTTGTTTAAGATGCCTACGGCCTCAACAATCTCGCACACTTTAACTCTGCGATCGGTAAACATTTCTGGTGTGGTGACCTCATTTGGTCGTACACTTGTGCCTGTACGACCGCATCGGAATTCAGTAAACCACTTGTGAATCATTCCAATCAATGGTGCAGAGTCCCCATAATATTTATCAAGAACTTTCTTGGTTTGGCTGATGGTTTTTTTGCGCAAAAAATAATGCTTGATGAGCACACGAAATTCACTTTTTCCTACTATCGCCAAAATGCATAAGATCGTCTGCTGTCAATGGCTGCCAAACACAAACTAAGCGTCGCAGCGAGCTAAAATTTTGACTGTAGTCTATTTACTGATGGTAGTTGACAGAATCAGTGCTGCATTTAAGCATACTACGAGGAAAATTTCATTTCCACTGACTTATAAAAGGGCCCCCGTTTTAAGGTAGCTTCTCTGTCATTTAGCGCGCGTTATTTTACCTCCAAATCGGCTGACTTGAACAGCTCAGATTTTATATGCCAACTACAGAGCATGTTCATGTGTGTACTGTAGTTGGTTTTTGATTGACCTTCTTCTTTCGACGCTTTGCTTGATTTTTGGTATATTTGGTTTATCCCAATGAAGTTATTTACCCGAATTACACCCCCTAAATTATTTTTTTAGGACTTGAAAAGCTATATGGTAGATAAAAAAATCAAACGGCTTCGCTGGTTAGGTCAAGCTGAGCGTGTGGAAGCGGTTCTAAGCGGAGGCTATATAGGTAAATTTAATAAAGATTAAAAGGAATTTGTAGTCAGAGTAAAAAGTAAATATTCTAAAAACTCTTAAGAAAATTTAATCACAACTTGGCAATCGTTTCTTACTCACTTACTGACTGTCCAAAGTGTTGCAAGAGGTCACCAAAAGAAATAACTTGAATAAAATATATTCAAGATTACGAAAATTTAACCCAGATAACTAAAAAAAAAACATAAATGCTGCACAGCCCGTAAAACAAAAACAAAAATCAGCCAAGAGACAACAAATCAAAGAATTACAAACAAAACAAAGAGAAACAACATGGAAGGGAAAATATTTCCACCATAAAGTGTGACAAAAATTAATGATACAGGCAAAACATAAGAAGTAGAAAAAAAAAACCAAAAATTATTTCACACACAGAATGTGCGTGAGCGTGCGACACAGGACAGGCTGCAAAAATAAAAAGACAAAAAAAAAATATCACAAAATGACATTACTTTCATGGTGTGTAATATGACACACGTACGCAGAGGTAGCTGCGAAGAGGATACGATAGGGTGTGTGAAAACATGCCTTGTTTAATAAAGTTCCTAAAGTTGTTTAAAGATAACTTTAGCAGAAATTGATAAAGAAACTTTCAAAGAAATAGAAAAAATAACACAGTGGAACAGTGAAAAAGTTGCAGAGTACATGGTATGAAATTCCAAATGAATTTTAGATGCAGATTTCAGAAATGGTGTTTGTTTTTCACCGTCAAAAATTTTGAAAACCCGTTTTTTTTTTTTTTGATAATTTAACTATATCTTTCTACCAAATTGACCAATTTTGATAGTTTGTATATACTTTTATTAAAAAATATTTCATCCTTAAATTTTTGGATAATTTTTTTTTTATCTTTTGTAGCTTCGAAGATATCGACCTTTAAAAATTATAAAATTTTGAAAAGTTTATGGAGTATGGATATTTGAAATCCTGAATATTTCTTATTTCTTAATGTATTAAACTAAAAACTCTTTTTTTATGTAATGAAAAAACTCTGTTATTTTAAGTAACATTTTAATTTTAACTAATACTAGTATCACCTGTGGCCGAAATTCGGCCATATCAAAATTAATATTAAAGTCGTCACGTACGTTATAGAATCCATTACAAAAGAAAAGCAAAAACGAAAAAAATTTCTTAAATTCTTGAATAATGTTGAAGAGGTCTATCATTCTTTACTGAATAAGTGTGACCGAAAATAGGAAGTGTGACCGTTTTTCTTTCTCTCTCGCCTTCTGCTCAACTTCAACAACGCTGTGCAGCAACAGCAAAATTGTGTGGCATTGTATGTTGTTTTATATAGGGAAAAAAGTGTTTTTAATTTTTACGAATCTTAATGACAAAACAATTGAATAAAAACTATATTGTGCACTTGGTATGAACGAGAGCTTTCAAATGATATAAGTTTCATCCGAATCTGTTGTTTTCAAAGTGGGTAAAAAGGGAGTAAAAGATTTGTGTTAGCATATTAATATATAAGATAAGAAGATACAGGCCTTACGATCACACCGTTTTAATGAATGCGAAAACCCCCCTTGTCCTTCCCCGTCCCCTCTCAAGCACCACTCAACCCATCAAAGAGATCCTCCGTATGTGTTTTCATTGAAAATTCATCTCAAATAATTTGCTTATTTTTGATCACTTTTAGAAAAACTACTTAATAAACTATAATCTTTATAAACTGTTTCGGAAGTTTGATTCTATAACTTATTAATTGCCATAACATGTTTACAATGCAATAAAATATTCACTTTCATTGCGACACCCTTTATTATGTTTTGTCTCAGCAACGCGGATCGAATGTGTCTGAGAAGATGGGAAAGAAAAATTAACAACAACCACAAAGCTCTGTTAAAGCAAGGTTGATTTATAAGGTTGTCGCAAGGGAGAGAGCGAGTACCCATAATTGTCAAATCGAAGTTGACAGCTCATAGAAAATCTGCAAGTGCTCTCCATTATCATCCGTTTTTCTTTCGTAGTCATTCGCAAAATTGGCTGGTTTTGACAATTATGGGTACTGAGAAGAGAGTGCGATCAGCCCTGCGACAACCTTATAAATCAACCTTGTGTTAAAGCATATGCCTTTTTTTTTTACTCTCGCATTTGACTCTCGCAATCTACTCTCCCACAGCAAAGCTATTCAATAGAGCTACAACAACATATTACATATGTTGCAACATATTTCGTTATTGTTTTTTTTATATGGGGAAAAGTTGTTTTTAATTCTTAATTTTTAACCGACTTCAAAAAGGAGGAGGTTCTTAAGTTCATCGGTTTCTCTGTTTTTTTTTTTTTTTTTTTTTTTTTTTTTTAAATGTATGTACATCGATAACTCCTAAACCATATGCCTGATTGCCATAATTTTTTGCGAACAGATAGATATGATAAGCATTAAGGTGCCCGTAAAAAAGTGGGCGGTATTCGATGACTGGGCGTGGCAATAATAGATCTCGCAATATTAAATACTACTGTATCTCGAATAATATTGACACTAGGGTACTGCAATTTAGTGTAGGGGTAGGCACAATTATTACAAATAACAGGCAAGAAATGGGAGTAATTCGACAAATGGGCGTGGCAATATTAGAAAAACAGTGTATCTTCAATAATTTTGAGACTAGAGTACTGCAATTTAGTATAGGGGTAGGCATTATTATTACAAATTATGGTCAATAAAGTGGGCGTTATTCGACAAATGGGCGTGTCAATATTATAAAAACACTGTATCTCGAATAATATGGACACTAGGGTACTGAAATTTAGTATAGGAGTAGACACAGTTGATACAAATTACGGTCAAGAAAATGGGCGTTATTTGACAAATGGGCGTGGCAATATTAGAAAAAGAGTATATTTCGAATAGTATTGATACTATGGTCCTGCAATTTAGTATAAGGGTAGGCATTACTATTACAAATTATGGCCAATAAAGTGGGCGTTATTCGACAAATGGGCGTGGCAATATAATAAAAACACTGTATCTCGAATAATATGGGTACTAGGGTACTGAAATTTAGTGTAGTCGTATGCACAATTATTACAAATTTCTGTCAAGAAAATGGGTGTTATTTGAGAAATGGGCGTGGCAATATGAGAAAAAGAGTATATCTCGAATAATATTGATACTATGGTACTGCAATTTGGCATACGGGTAGGCATTATTAGTAAAAATTATGGTGAAGAAAGTGGGCGGCTTTTGACTACTGGGCGTGGCAATATTAGAAAAACAGTGTATCTTGAATAATATTGACACTAGGGCACTGAAATTTATTGTAGTACAGGGGTAGGCAGAATTATTAAAAATTATGGTCAATAAAGTATGCGTTATTCGATAAATGGGCGTGGCAATACTAGATAAACACTATCGCAGTTAGTATTGACGCTGTGGTACTGAAATAAAGTACAGGGGTAGGCACAATTATTGGAAATAATGCTCAAGAAAGTGGGCGCTTATATAACACTATATCTCGAATAATATTGACACTAGGGTAATAAAACTCGTTACAAGAATGGGTATAATAATTTCAAAACATGTGACATCTAATTTAAATTTAAGAGGCAGATATTTGAAATAACCAACAAACTTTCAGAATTTAATAGAACAAATTTTTTCGGAACAATTGTACCAATGTTGTTTATACTCTTTTTTCGAAAATTTATCATATTCTCTGAAAAGGAAGAAATAAAAATTTTTTTTAAAAAAAAAACAACCGACTACAAAATCACTACAAAGTAAAAAACAATTTTCCTTTTAATTTCTTGGTCATATTTGATAATTTATTTAAACATATTATTATATATGAAATCTTATTATCTTAATTTTTTTGAAGCGAAGCTTTTTACTCCTCGTTCTGTGATTTGCTTGAAGTGAAATCTGAAAAATTTTCGACAGATTTTTTCTTGGAAATTTGATGGTTTCTTTGTTGCTAGCGCTAATTACAACAAGAAAATTTAATGCTTTAATATTAAATACTAAGAATAAGTTTAGTTTCCCGTGGGGATCGAACCCGTGTCCCCTTAAATGACAGTCCAACACACTATCCACCAGGCCACAAAGACTTAATAAGACCAGTTGTTAATTCAATATTAATTTTAGCAGAAGCTATGCTGCAGTTGATCGTCACCATCTATCAATAGATAGAGGATTGTGTATTTGCTATGCTACAACTGACAAAAATTTGCTTTAATTTGCCACAAGGTGTCTCCAGCATCGGTGTGTTTGTATTGTGAATGCGTTTGTGGTGTTGTTGGCACAAAGAAAATTAGCAATGCCCACAAGTGCGTTAAATTTGTTGTAAAAAATGTGTTCAGTGCAGCCAAGCTCACAACCATGTGTGGAGAGTTAAAATGGAGAGTCGCTGGCATTATAGGAAATTTGACTTTCAACAATAAAAAAAGAAGCAGTAAATATGTTTTCTGTATATATGTAATTTATTTTATGTTATTTTAAATTTTTGTGTTTAAAAGTTAATTTATTAAAAAGAAAAAATATTAAGCTATCAAATCTATGTAACTGCGAAAAAGCTTCGCTTCTCTCGTGTGTCCAACGACGCACCTGTGTTTTTTTCTTATTTGTTTTATTATCATAAATATATTAATTTCTTGATGAATACAAATGCTTTGAAGTTGGCGCTTCTGATTAACAGTCTGATTATATTAGCGCCGACCTTAAAAGCATTTGTATTCAGCAAGAAATTAACATATTTATTATAATAAAATAAATAAGAAAAAAAAAAATTAAGATAATAAGATAATAATATGTGTAAATAAATTATTAAATATGACCAAGAAATTTAAAGGAAAAGTATTTTTAAAATTATTTTTTACTATGTAGTGATTTTGTAGTCGGTTGTTTTTTTTTTTTTAATTTTTTACTTTGTAGTGATTTTTACCTATCTTAATGACAAAACATTTGAATAAAAACTTTATTGTGCACTTGGTATGAACGAGAGCTTTCAAATGATATAAGTTTCATCCAAATCGGTTGCCTATAAATTGAGAAAAAGGGAAGCCAATTCATTGCGTGGGGAGAGATAGAGAGAAAAAACTGCATATAAAAAAATATTGGTGAGCTTGCTGAAGGTCAAGGTTCATTAAGATAGGTTAAATCACTTGAAAGAGTGTTCCTCTTTTTCCGCCTTTGCTCGAACTGTCAAAGTTGCTGTTAGCTAAAAATTGTACAGATTCAGGTTTTTTTTTCTTGATTTCCTTTTATCTATTCTGACAGTTCGACCGAGCTTCTCTCAAGTGACTTAATCTATATTAATGAGCCTTGCTGAAGGTGGTCAGTGAATCTGCTTTAAGAGAATACGACGAAGTTCTTGTTACTCTCTCATTCTGTGTAGAGGGAGATAGAGCGAAAAAACTCTATATGAAAAAAACGTATATATGATGGTCGGAGAAGCCGTCTTTAAACGGTTAACCAAATGCGTTTTATGGATAAATTTTTATTTTCTAATCATCTATAGCACAAAACCTTTCGAATGATATAAGTTTCATTAAAATTTTTTTGTAATAAACACTTAAAAAGTGTACGACAAGAATCGATGTTCACGTTTTAATATAATGATCTTTGATAATTTCGGAGATATTTTAAATATAGAAATTTTTTAAATTAATTTACTGTCACCAACTAAAAACCAACAAGCATTAGACATTAGAAACAAATGCGTGCTCCATAAACATTTTTCAATTGTGATTGGTGTTAAGTTAAGAATAGTGAAAATATTGTGAATAAAAATTTTAATTGTGAATCAATATGGCGCCCTTAAAGAAAAATTGCTTAAGGAGGGGGTAAAGTTAATTCGGCCCAAAAATTACCCATTTTTACGAATTTTTTGACGCGGTACTTTTATTGAAAGTAGCTTGAATTGTTGTAGGTATAATAAAGCAGCAATTAAAGAGTATCTAGCAGGGATGATATTTGGGGGCTTTTAGGGCTTTTTTGGGCCCTTTTTCATTTCAAAAGCCCCGAAGCCCTTCTTATTCATTTTAGGCCCTTTTGGAAAATTCTACCGAAAAAAAAATCTGAATTTTTTAAAAGAAAAGTTTACTGGTTAATGTATATGCTTTCAATATGCCAAAGAAAAATCGCCGAAAAAATAAAATTAAAATCCCCCAAACGAAAAGAATAAAAAATTTTTACACAATAAAAACGAAAAAATGTTCAAAATTTTTTGGAAAAATGTTCCAAAATGCAATTCAGCGGCGTTGTTGTGCTTGACAAAAATAAAATGAAACAACCAATATCCGCCGTCACGAAGGGTATAATTTTTCGGGTATAATTTTCGTGATCAAGATTCAATATAAGATTATCAAAGTATAAAAGAACAGATTCGAGTAGTAAATTAATATTCCCCTGTAAAAATATCTGCAAAGATTTCATTAATTTTATTTGTTTTTTGATGTAATTCATGAACAAGGGGTCATGAACATTATGTACGGATAAGGTCCAAATGGTGTTTTTTTATGATAGAATGATTTGCTCTTTTAAGGAATAATGTTTTTTACCTTCCGTACAAGGGCGAACCATTTTATCGTAACGAATTTGATATTTCTTAACTTTTCGGTAAATAAAAATTCTGGCGTTTTTTTATTTTTAATTTGGCAAAAATGCCCGATTTTTTTTCGGTCCTAAATTCCAAGCATATTTTTCGTACCTTTTCCTTTTCAAATATTTGCAAAAAAGATCCTAATTTTATTGGTACAAACACCCGAAAAAATGTCATTATCGGTAAAAATTTCGGTCATTGTTTTTCGTAGAATTAAGCCCGATTTTGTATGGAAAATTTCGGATTTTTTTGTAATTTTTTTTAGTTTGTAATTTCTGGAAGCCAATTGTAAGCTATCTTTGATTTATTTCGTAAATAGAAATATCTGGAGAAAGAAAAAAATTATCTTTTAGCGATCATGAAAAGGTAAGACAACCGCGGGGGAGAGAGGTGATGGATAGTCCTCGATCGATTTTAGTTAATTATTAAAATTTTTAAAAAACATGATGATCGAGTGATAAAAATAAAAAAGAGCTATAATTACCATTTCACTAGTAGTCAAGAAGTATCAGTTAAAAACATAAAGCGAAATTGCATCCAATAAAGTTGGTGATTTTTGTATAAAAAAAACCCTTAGCAAAAAGCGAAATTTCTTTAAAAAATATGCAAAATTGTCCAATTTTTTCGGTGTTTTTTTTTTGAATTTCCCATTCATTTTTTATTTCATTCACTCCAATTTTTGATGAAAAATGTTGGGTGATTTTTCATTTCTTCATTTCTTATGTTAATTTTTATTTCCTATTTATTTCCTATCGCCTTTAAAAATGTTCTCAGTCCCATTAAGAGCATACTTTTTAGTAATTTCAACAAGTTTAGTTTATTTCCCAAGTTGAGTTTAGATGAAAAGAGTGATCCCTAGTCCCGCTTCGTCAATTAGACTTCTTGCAAGACTTAACAGAGAGTCTGCATTAAATTGCTTATTCATTTCTGACATTCTACGACTATTTCAAGATGGAAATATCTGGTGTGTGGTTTTTGTGGAAAAGCTTTACAATTTTTATTTATCAAATTTAGGATTGACTTATCAGAATAATGTTTTTGTTAAAAATTTTCTTGTAGAAACACTTTATCTATAGATTATTTTTTAGCGTCTTTTTAACTTTTACAAACAAAGCGTGAAATAAAATCTTTTTGAAAGAAAAACCTTAAACTATATCACTTTCACCTAAAATTTTTGATTTAAGATGGAAGTGATTTCATTTAATCATTTAAATTACAGTTCTAAATGAGTCATTATCATCATCATCATCATGCGTGGAGCGTGCATTTCCTGCCTTAAAATTAGTTAAAACTAGTAAAACTTTGGTTCAATCGTAACCTTAGATCCACATTTTGCTTTTTATTTTTGCCTTAAAAAATAAAAATTAAAACTTACCAGTTATTTAGTGCTCAAAAAAATTTCGGTTAGATTTTGCTTTTTATTTTTGCCTTAACAAATAAAAAGCAAAAATAATTATTTGCTCAAGATTTTAAAAGTCAAAATATTATTATTATTGTTTGCTTTTTATTATAAAATGCATAATTGGTACCTATTAATGTTAAGCCCTATTAATGTCAGATTGGCCCTATTTTTATATGAATTTTGGCCCTTTTGCAGTAAAACCAATATCATCATTGGTATCTTGTAAAAATTATATTGGAAAATGTCAAGAAATAACAAAATGGCGGCTGTTTTCCGGAAGCACCTTCAAATAAAAGTGGTTTTGCGGTGAACAGCATCAGCGGTGAAGAGCAACAGCCCATCAGCGGATCAAATGAAATAAAAAAAAGATAACCGTGCCTACACAGTTAAAAATGTTTATGCGTTTTTCGGTACAAGACTTGCATCGTATTTTATGTTGTAGTTGCGACGATATTTCCCAGTAGTCCAAGTTTTAAAGAATTGGTAAACGAATCATGAATGATTTTTCTTCATGATTCTTCATCAAAACCCCATATAAAATTCACAAATTCGTGTACGAACGCACCACAGAAATGTTGAGATTTTTCGTGCATGAATATATTATTGAATCGTTGCGAAAGTTTCGTCAACAAACAAGACAGAAATATGAAAAAAAATTGTTTTCCATTCTTTGGTTTTATTCTTTGATTTTATTTTACATGTTTTTTTGGATCAGATTATTTCCGATTTGTAATGATAGATATTGTAACTTTTAACGAAAAAATTACCCCGAAATATAGGCCTTTGTAGAGAAAACATGAACGAACACAAAAGAGAAAGGTTGAAAAATTTTCGACAAATTTTTTAATGAACGAGCCGGACGCGTTAAAGAATTTTCGACAAGAAATACAAGAGATAAGAGTTATCGGTTATCTCGTGTTCTACTGTTTTCCTTGTTTTCTTGTTCTGTTTGTTTTTTTTTTAATGCTGACGAAATCAATGCAGATGAGTCAAAGAATATTCTGCAAGTCTGTTATTGACGAATACAAGCCATACGTGTTAACGAACACTCTGCAAGTCTGGCTTATGCAGCAAGTTTGTTTAATTTATTAAAAAGCAGAGTAAGTAGTGCGGTAGCTCGGTTGATAATGGAAGAACTTGTAACCATTAGGTTGTGTGTTCAAATACCACAGCATTCGATTTTTTTTAAATTTCGATATAAATGTGTGTTAAAAACTGCATTTGAATTATATGAAAGATATGGTATTTATATGAAAATTCACAGATCTAAGAATAAAACAAATTTTAGATTCAAAGTTGCATTCGTTAATATTGCGTTAAATTCGTTAAAATGTGCTGTTTCCAAATCAATCAATGCAAGGCCAACTTCGAAAATTGCTTTCTGAATTTATCAAAACGCAATTTAAGAAATGCCTAAAAGTATGCTAATGTTCTAAAAAAAAGCTAAAAAAAGCTTAGATTCAAATTTTGAATCGTAATGTACGTTCAGAGTATTGAACGAAAGACTCAATTCAATCATAAAAGAAAGAAAAGAACTACTGATTGTAAAATTTAACATAAGTATGAGCTACTCAATTAGATATGTCTCAGTGGCGCAGTTGGTAGAACAGTCTACTATGGATCCAAGCGTTGTGTGTTCAATCCTCGGTGAAGGCAAAAATATGAAAAATTATTAAATAGCCATTTTTTCGTTTTTATACAAGCAGTGCGGCGAATTGCTATGTTGTTGTTTTCATAACAACCATTTCGTTATATTGGTTTTATCCCCATCTAGCTCGCCGTACTCTTTTTTTTACGCGTCTATAAACTTTTCAAAAATTAAGATGTTTTGAGAAACTAATAGGATGCCCAAGGTAACGCTGTCGAGTTTTTTAAAAAGCGTTACCTCATGAATTCAGTTGTGAATCAGTGTATCAAATTCAAATGCGATCGGTTCAGCCGTTTTGGCTGGAGAGTGTTCACCGACTTTGAAAATACGACTTGTGGAAAAATCGCTTCAACGTTCAATACACTGCGAAATCGACGTTCGAGGTACACTTATTTAAAAATCCATATCTCCATTAGTTTTACTCGGACCGATTTCAAATTTGGACACAATATTTTTGAGATGCATTCATATAAAAGCATAAAAAAAGAGTTAAAAAAGAGTTAAAAAAAGTTGAAAAACCTTAACCCCCCCCTTAAACAATCTGAGTTTTGCTACATATGCGGTGAATACACATTTAAGAAAGACAGGACTATATTTGAAGGCAAAACTTTGATGTATATACAAATATATCAAGCTACCCACTGTCTGTCATAGTACCCATTGTCAAGCTTTGTTCATAGATCAACAGATTCGAGAGACGGATAGATTTGATAATTTAATGTTTTTTTTTTGTAATAAAACCACTTTTAAATTCAAAAATAACATAAAGTAAATTAAAAAACACACGTTAATATTCACACCAGTACATTTTATTACGTTTTATCAACAAAAAAAAAATAAAGAAAAAAAGAGGAAAAAAAATGTCTTTGCCCGCTGTGTGGAATCGAACCTGGAACTTTTGGTGCCAGTCCATCGCACTACCAACTGATTCAAGCACACTTGCTATTGTTTGCTGACATAACTGCAGCTACGTTAATTCACCTAAGCAATTAATTGTTTAATATATTGCTTTGAAGGCACATACTTTGATACCCTGCCAAAAAAAAATATTTGATTCACAGATGTTAACAGATGAAGTATGTCGCAGTATTCGCAGTATGACGCAGTTGTAATTAATATTGAATAAATCACTCCTCGTAGCAGAGGAGTTTGGCTCAATGCGTAGTGTAGTGACTTCATACACAGTGGTATCGGTTGGTATGGGTTCGAATCTCAACGGCATGCGAAGGTAACATTTTTGTATTTGATTTTTAATTTAATTTAATTTAATTTAATTTAATTTAATGTTCTTGTTATAATCAACGTCAAGCAGCAAGAAAAGCCGAGAAGTCATAAATTTCTTGTTGCCGATTTCAGTCAAGCAAATCACAGAACGAGAGGCGGCAGCACTTCAAAATAAAAGGAAAATAAAAAAAAAACAAAACCCGAAAAAAATTATATATTTGAAATTCAATTTTTTTTAAAGTAGTGCATAAAAAATTACCAAATACTTGGTTAATTTATCACCCAATAAAAATTGGAAAGTCAACATGTATGACTTAGGCGTTTTAATAAAGTACTTGGGTAGCAAGAAAACTGCCAAAGCCATCTTATAAATTATACTAGGTTTTTTTCAATTTAACATAAGCTTTTTTCTCGGTGTACTTTACGCATAAAATCGGCTAAAACCGATAAGAATATCAAAGTGCTAAGGTTTATTGAAAAACTTATTCCTTATTTGATTGATAAATACTGATGTACCTATAGTTATTTAGAAATAATTAAGTTTGAAAATATAATTATTCTACAAAATAGTTATATTTTTTCAAATCTTCTTGGAATCAAGGATGGTGTTAAAATACTAAAATATGAATTAAAATCGCAGTTTTTCATCAGATGAAAAAAAAATTTCTTGGTTATACGTAAGCAATAAAAAGATACAGGGTAACAAATATCCATACTCCACAAAATTTAAAAAATTTTTTTTATTTTGAAGTTCGATATCTGCAAAACTACAAATTAAAAGAAAAAATATTTTTTAATTGAAATGTATGAAAACATACAAATCAGCCGATCTGCAACAAAGATATAGATAAATTATCAGAAATAGAACGGTTTTTCAGATTTTTGCCTATACCTCCTAAACTCAAGTTGATGGCGAAAAATGACTACAATTTCTAAAATTACCGTCTATAATCCATTTTGAATTGATTATCGTGTGTCCTGCAACATTTACTAAGTGCCATTTTGTTCCCCTGTGTAATAATTTTCAAAATAAACTTTACTAGCTTAAAGCTCTTGACATATATTCTCAGCTGTTTATACATGCATATATTTTAATAAAACTTTCAGTTATGTCTATTCATGCAAGCCACTGCACTGCTAGTTATAAATGTAGGCCATTTTTTTTTGTCCTCCCACATATCGAATTGATTGATTTTTCTGCTGAAAAATATGACGGTCAAATTGATGAATGTGCCTGGCTGTGTGGTGTGTGTCTGTTAATATGTAGATATACGTGTAGAAATTATTGTATAATACTGAATATGCGACACGTTGCAGGATTTAATTTGCGTGTTTTTTTTTTTTGACTAATTACAAAAGATATCAGAAACAATTAATGATGTATGTGACAAAAAAGAATTTCTCCAACATGCTTCGGAATTGCTTAGATTTTTAAAGATTTTTAATTAAAATTCTCTGAAGAATCATTAATATTAATGCAATATTAATAAAACTTTTTTGAAAGTGGCACAAAAGACAAAGAAAAAATAAGTTTTAAGTATTTAATTAGCACACACACAAAAACACATTCTCAAAACTTCCCAGTCGGCAATGGTAGGGGCCCAGCAGAAAAAAAGAAGTTCTTTCGAACATGTTCTGGAATTAATTTTTAGCATACACAAGTTTTCAACAAAACAGTGCTTCCAAAAGAAGGTAAAGTGGAAGAGAAAGTTTTGGATTCCATAACCTTCATTTTCATACCCCATAAGCATTATTTTAACATTTTGTATATTCTTGACGCCCGTTGAGAATGTATCGGGTGCCAATTAGTGACTTTAGATGCGACCTTGGGCCTATTCTAGAGCCCAATATGAAAATACACCAAAATATGGTAATTGAATACAATATTAATTTCGCAACAATTTGATTCAATAGCACCAGTCAATGTCCAGTAGTTGACGTACTTTCATGTCATCTACTGGCTTAGCTCAAGACCTATATTATATCTCTAGCATATTTAGATACTGCTCTTTAATTAAGGATATACCAGGCCGGTCGTACTTATCTTGACTCCCGTCGGTCACTCTAGATCTATGCAAGCGATGTACACAAACCCTAACCAACACGACACTACCCGAAGAGCCGCCCATAATATGGTAGTTTCGCCAGATGAGGTTCACTTTTGCAATTGGCCGTGTCCAGTTAGAACACTTATAGTGCATGACGTATAAAAATCTCGTTATCAGGTCAATATACTTGATCTATCACTGCAAATTCGGAAGTGTATAATGTCCTAATGGGGATCAGGGAGCGAGCTGTATCCAACATTATCCAACAATAAAGGCAGACATCACCGCCATCCAGGAGATGCGATGGAAAGGGCAAGGCTGCTCTAAAAAAGCATACTGCGATATCAACTACAGCTGTCATGTGGAGAATCGCGAGTTCAGATGTGGATTCGTCGTTAGCCGGAAACTACGCCACCTTGATTTGCCACTGAACGAAAGATTGGCCACGATCCGCGTCAAGGCAAATTTTTTTTCATCAGCCTTATTTGCGCGCATGCCCCGACGGAGGAAAAGGACGAAGCCGTCAAGGACGCTTTCTACGCTAGGCTTGAGGACGTATACGACCAACTTCCCGTCCATGACGTGAAATTAGTCCCCGGCGATTTTAATGCGAAAGTCGAAAGGTAAGGCGTCTTTGGCCCCATTGTTGGTCAGTTCAGACTTCATGAGACCTCCACGAACAACGGTCTAAGACTGATCGACTTCGCCGCGACGCGAAACATGGTAGTTAGTAGCACCAGATTGAAGCATCTCGGCATCCACAAGGCCACCTGGTTGTCCCCGGATCAAAAAATGCGAAACCAAATTGATCATGTTGTAATCGACGGAAGGCATGCCTCTAGTGTTCTAGATGTGCTTACATTTCGGGGTGTCATTGACTTCGACCACTATCTTGTTGCAGCAATTTGCAATTACAACGGACTGCCGAGGCCTACTCCGCTCAACTCTCGGTTAACCTTAACCAACCAACCTCTGGACCCTACGAAGCCAGCGGACTTTGGGCGCATATATCCCACTCCATGTGCGCTGCCGCTGAAGAAGTCACTGGTTTCCGGCGCTTGCAACCTTGGAACCAATGGTAAGATCAGCAGTGTCGCATTGCGACAGCAGTAAAAAACGCCGCTTATAGAAAAACGCTGCAATCAGCTGCAATGCGAGCCGTGCGCGAAAGCTACAGCGAAAAGAGGGAGGAAGAGAGGCGCCTTCTCAGATGCAATTCTATCAACAGGTTAAGCGTTTAACCCAAGGTTTCAAGCCCGGAGCATCCACTTGTAGAGACGAAAATGGAGATCTGAATACGGATACGCAGTGTGTGCTGAGATTGTGGAGACAGCACTTCTCCAATTTACTTACAGATGACGATTCCACCAATGCCGCCCATGGAGAGCGCAGTTCAGCACCACCAATCAACGATGACGGAGTGAAAGTACAACCACCTAGCCATGTAGAGGTTCGAGTTACCCGACAATAAAGCAGCGGGTGCTGACGGCCTGTCAGCAGAATTGCTTAAAACCGGAATTGATAAGGCGCATGCATCAGCTCATCAGCAAAATATGCCTAGCGGAAAGCACGCCCGACGATTGGAACCTCAGCATACTGTGCCTTATACTTAAGAAAGGAGACCCAACAATCTGCGCTAACTATCGAGGTATCAGTCTTATTTCCATCGCATATAAGGTTGTCTCAAGCGTACTGTGTGAAAGATTAAAGTCGATTACAAAAACACTGATTGGACATTCTCAGTGTGGCTTTCGACCTGGGAAGTCCACCATAGACCAGATTTTCACACTACGACAAATCCTGGAAAAAACCCACGACGATCAAATTAACACACACCATCTCTTTGTCAATTTTAAAGCT
This sequence comes from Coremacera marginata, assembly GCA_914767935.1. Lineage (NCBI taxonomy): Eukaryota > Metazoa > Arthropoda > Insecta > Diptera > Sciomyzidae > Coremacera > Coremacera marginata. The sequence goes on from OU612043.1 coordinate 24,464,652, forward strand.
GCGTTCATTAGCCCGATAAGGGATTGCCTATACGCAACAATGTCTGAGTTCGGTATACCTGCAATGTTGATTAGACTTTGCAGAATGACGTTGAGCAACACACGCAGCTCCGTCAGGATAGGAAATGACCTCTCCGAAACCTTCAATACCCAAAGAGGTTCACTGTCTTGCGATCTCTTCAACATTATCATGGAGGGGATCGTACGAAAGGGTGGTGTGCATCGTAATGACACCATTTTCTACAAAGGTGTCTAGCTCCTGGCGTACGCTGATGATATTGATATTGTCGACAGAACCAAGAGAGATGTTACCGCTGCTTTCGACGCTATCGAAAAGGAATCAGTCAAAGTACGTTTGACGATAAATGAGGGTAAAACTAAGTATATGCTGCCTACAAACAAGGGAGCGCGGCGTTTAGACTCCCACGTTTCATCCAGCAGCTATAACTTTGAATACCTTGGCACCGCCATTAATACCAACAACGAAATCAGCCTGGAGATAAAGCGAAGAACAATAATTGCTAATAGGTGCTACTACGGGCTCAGTAAGCAACTAAGTTCCAGAGCCCTCTCTCAATCGACAAAACTAACACTCTACAAGACGCTCGTTCTACCTGTGCTGCTTTATGGTGCTGAGGCATGGGTAGTTTCGCAAACTGACGCAGTTGCTCTGGGGATGTTCGAGAGAAAAGTTCTTCGCAAAATCTTCGGTCCTGTTCGAGTCGGCGATGACTATCGCATCCGAATGAACCACAAGCTGTATGAGCTCTACGAACACATTGACGTAATTGGGCGGTTAACTGTGCAGCGACTACGCTGGCTGGGTCATGTCCATCGTATGGACGACGATGCTCCAGCGAAAAAGGTGCTCGAGGCGAGGGTCGCTGGTCAACGACGACGAGGGAGACTATGCCTCCGATGGATGGACCAGGCTGATGAAGCCCTAACCGCACTTGGTGTATCCGATTGGAGAAGGCGCGCGCAAAGCATAGGTGCCTGGCGAGAGCTGATGTGTTCGGCCGAAACCCGAACACGGGTTGTTACGGCCATCTAAGTAAGTAAGTACTCCTTTCTAAGGAGTATGAACTAAAGATTACTATGTCTCATGCTCTTCTACATAGAACCCTTTTTCTAAGGTTCTTATGTCTGCGATAGATCAGGGCTCTCATCACGTAACTTTCAAAATGATCATTGGTCAAACGATACTCTACGACGATATCGTCAAGTGTTTGCATCACTATAAATGAATCACTGCCGTCTCGTCAATCATTCAAAGGTTTGAACATTTGCTAAAGTTTTAAAGTCACTAGAAAACATATGATCTGTACTAAAAGTAAATTTTTTATTGATTGTTGTGCTTCGACGTGATATTTGCAGCAAAAATGTAAAAAATGTAAGTATTAATATGTTCAAAATTATATTTTAGGCAAAATTATTTGCTTCTAAGCAAATTAAAATTTTTATCAATTTCGTTGATGAACACCAGCAGCTGTCCAACAATTAGGTCGCAAACTCGCAAGTTAAATTTATTTGACAACAAATTATTAACACAATTTACACTGGAATATCATAAAAATCAATCAATAATTCAATTTATCTCTAAGGATCCTGCGTTGTCGCAACAACTCTTTTTTTTTCCTTTTCCTCATCGTCAAACAAAAATATAACTAAATTTCGGCTCTGAAGCACTTCAATTTTATAAATTCAATGAATTAATAACAAATGAAAAGCACAAACGATACCAAATTATCTATCGTGTCAATTCAATCGTTAAAACGATAGCATTCGACATACATGAAGCAAGTAAAACGATCTGATAGACGAGGCTGATAAAGTATCGTCAAAACTATATCGTCAAACGATTCTCGTCATACGTGATGAGAGCGCAGGCCTCCTCATTGTTTTAGTAGAAAAATACTATTTTCATGCCCACCACTTCACTAAAGTGATATTCTCATTTTCCGTACCTGATCCAAGCAAAGGCCGCAAGTGTAGGGCTGCAAGGTAGGTCCTTCTTTTACTCAGATAAGACGTCACTAGCTCATGTTGGCTCAAAGCATCTTAACAGAAACAATTCTCCTTGTTCTTCCTGGCTTTCGACGGGCAGGTAGCATTATATTGATACTACGATAACATGGCGGAATTACTCAGATCAGGACTGTTATCAGTGATCAATGAGAATCGATGCTCGCATAGAAAAAAAAATATTTTGGAAGCAATACTATCAGGCCTGCTAAAGGGTAGGTGTAGTATAAATGCTGACTGGGTAGAATCAAGCATCCAACGCAACGGTTCGAATTTCTTTGGTTGCACGCATTCAGGCGCGAAATTCGTTACCCACAAAGACACCAACGCACACACACACACACACGCACCCACATATACAAACAAATCCATATAGTACACTTACACTTCAATCCAATCAAAAAGTTTAAAATTTACACTCGAAATGTGACGCTCGGGACGCATCTATCGCAACCATCCATCCACATCAATGGCACGAACCATCGCGGTGGCGCTTCATTCGAACACGCCTACCAACGGCGCGCAACTTTAAGCAGCTTTAGCTTTAATGTGATGCTTTACAAAATTCTTCTTACTTTTCATGACTCAAAGAGAAACTTTAGTTCACACACACCAGCACATAACATGCTCTTATTCACCCACACCTCCACATATAGCTGCAGACAAAAATATGCATACAATTAAATGTTTGTTTTATTTAAGTAGCTTATCTTTAAACGCGTGCGAAGTACAAATATAACGCTTTTCACAGTTTGTAATTGAAATGTTTTCACTCGTGTTGTACAAACAGAACAAACAAAGAACAAGAGAAATGAATAGATTTTTGCTGGCTTTAAATTGAAAACGATTTGCAAACAAATTGCTAGCTATTATTGCTTTTCGTTACACACACACACACACACACACACACACCTTTTTTTATCCAAATTCATGGAAAAAATCAATAAAAGCTGATCGATAGGTATGAAATACCCTATAGGAACAAACTAACTTGTTTTTAAAAACAACTAATTAAAAACCTAGCTTAAACTTTGAATTATATTAAGGCGGCAACTACTCTGATGTTGGCATGTTTTAATTGAAAATGTTTATTAAATTACAAGCTTATATATATTTAACCATGTTATTTCATCAAATATTATTAACTTTTGGCCATCAGTAATAGTTTTCAATTGGTTATTTTAAAGCAATTAAAAAAATAATTTAAATGTAACTAATTTAACAAGTAGTTGAAAATATATGCAGACGGCAGTCAATTGACTTATTTAGCGGACATCACCATACAAAATAAGTTAGTTCGTTCTATGGAAAAAAGTCAGAATTTCAACTAGTTGTGGTTGACAAAAAACTACTTAATCAACTACTTTTAAATTAGTTGATTTTCCTACAGGGTACTAACGAGCATAAAACTTTGAGAATTTTATAATTTCATATCTAGAGTTTCAAATGTTATAAATTTACATTAATGTTTTTTTGAAATTTTAAATTTTAGCACCTATCTTGAAAAAAGCTCAAATCGAGGCTGGAAGTAACTATTTTTGTTTATTTTTCACATTTGAAATCAATGATAAATCTTTAGCATCATTGTCATCAATATCATTCTAGTCTCATCAAAGAATATTTGAATCCGATGCTACTTACTTACTTACTTACCTATCCATTATTATAATCCGCCATTATTCGATAAATAATGTAATATCTGCAGTTATTGATTTTAAGTAATACACATAAGCAATAACGTCAACATTGACATCAACATCGAAATCGTCCTTCTTATCTTTATCTTTAAGTAGCATCAACAGCTCAGAATGTTTTGTCTCCAAACCCACACACTGCAGCAACCAACACTCAATCACCCCCACACCCAAATAACATAAATATTTCATATAATTATTTTGTATATTTATTTCTCTTTCTCTTTCTTTCCACTATAAAGCCTCTTAAAGCAAACGACATCTTTTGAGAGGAGTTCATATGAACCCAATAAACAGCAAAACGTAGTCAAGTTCGTTTCGAATTCAAGATCTAAGATTCGTCAAAATTGTTGAAGTTTGCAAAAATGTGAAAACAAATTTTTCGGGTAGACCTTTCTATATGATGATCATGATAAAATTATGCGCGAAAAGACTTGATATAAAATCTTACGTACTGCCAATCTCAAAAAGCAATCTTTCAGAATACAAATTCCCATTCTATGCTACTAAACGGCGATGATTTGGAAACCGTCAACAGGATAACTAATCTCAGATATATAGTTAGTTCAACCCTGTGTTGTATGGATCGCATAAACTCCTGCACGCAGAGAAAAAAATATGTTTATATATGTTTGGTATTATAAAATATTCAGAGGGAGCCACCTCATGATTAAGAACTTTCTTTCAATAGCATTATTTTTCGATATAAGAAGATATTAGTTGTGTCCAACATTAATATAATGGCCTTAGCTAAAAAACTAACGTCTACATTAATATGCTTGTGACAAAATAGAATTGTGTGTTTCTATCCAATAAAAATATATTTTCATCACTGTTAAACTCAAAAAGAACAGAACTCTGCAAATTTAAAACAAACTCCTTTCTTTTATGTGTTTCGCCTAGACATACATATATCTGTTTCACAGTTGCCAAGTCTTGGTGTCATTTTAAGTTTCAAGCAGCAGCGCCAAACTAATAAAAAATCAATAAAAAATCAAAATAATAGAAAAATAAGGCAGTTCAGCAGTTAAAATAGGTGAGCTTTGAAGCAACTAATGTGTGCTTATAAAAATTTTTGTAATGTCGGATAAACATAATTTGATTACTTCTCAACATAATTAAATCCGAGAAAAACTTATTTACTGTTTTCTAAACATATTTTGCTTGCTTCAAACCAACAATTACTTCTAAGCAAATATTTTGTAATCACAGTGAAAAACTTTTTTCATTTATTTTGCTAAAATTTGTTTCCAGGTAAATATAGTCATCGGTAAATCATCGGCAAATATATTATGTTGTTCTTAATTATCGTTATTTGAAAATAATTGCTTGACTGCAATTAAATGATATATTCTCCAATTAATATATATTTGTCCGTGAATATTTGATGTTATTCTTGACTAAATAATATTTCCAAGCAAACAAATAGTAATAGACTAAAATTGTTTTCAGTCCATTTATAATTACAATATATTTATATGAAAACATATTTTCTTTAAAACAATTGCTAAAGTACAAAATTGCATTAATTAATCATATTATATGTGAAACCAATTATGATTACTTGTTTCCAAGAAACATGCAGAAACATATTGTACTTCCTGCGAATTATGTTTGGGAAGGCCTATTATTTTTCAGCGTGTGTGTAAGTAAAGTTTATTATGTACTACGAAATCTATGCATGACAGCATTCTTCGTTCCCATTGGAATCAGGAGAAATTTGGTATTACAGTTGCTTTTATCAATAATAACATTCTCTCCAGTTGTCTGTAGCAAACTCGACTCGAGGTCTTTCCACAAGCTGTTAGTTGCATTTAATAATGCAACTAACTATGTTTACGATGCAAAAAGATTCGATCATATCTCATTATATAGCAATCAAATCCTGGATATTGGTTCCTTTTTTATGCAGTCATATTCTTTTTGGATAAATATTCTAATCTTACATAAGCATTGTTTATATACCTATTTTGTATTTTTTGGGCCTCCAAAGATGTAAATTAGGCTGGGCCGATATTTTTTTTAATTTTAATGCGCAATAGGCATTAAAAGTGCTATATTTTTGTGCTGATTTGAAAGGCGCTTACCATTTTTGAAATTAATATAACTTTTGGCCCTCTACCAGAGCTTTTCTGACTGAATTTTGTTGAAATGAAAAAAAACCATACAAAATGTGTATATTATAGCAAAATATCGCACTTATTTGCAGGACGTACGAGGGCGAGTAGTGAGTAGTCTGCGATTTTTTGAATTTTCCACGTAGTAATTTTAATTGCAATACATCTGTAACAAGACTATTGTTAAATTTTGAGCAATCTGTGTCATGTAGTTCGTGTTTGACATCCATTGAAAACAGACAACCTCGTGAATTTTGACGCAAATGGAAAAAGTGAATTTCGTGTGCTCAACAAGAATTATTTTATGCGTAAAAAACCCAAGATATATTTAGCATAGTAGTGCCGTCTCGGAGTGATGAGTACAGCAGCTGTCAATTATTTGTTTTGCTTTTATTCGTAAAAACCTGATTTTTTGACAGGTGCTGTATCCACCACAAGAGGGGATTTTAACTTCTAACACTACATTGTCTTATTATACCATATAAAAAACCAATCACAGGATTCAGAGAAAGGCATAAAGGCCTGACTATAACAGCCACATGCTGGCAGACTGATCTGTCAAAATAAAAACGAGCGCATGTAAATATATGAGCATACCCCTAATTGGAACTGCCACAGTTTCGTTAAGTTTCGTTAACTTTCATTGGCTTTTTGTAGAGCGATTCAAATCGCTCACAGAATAGGCAAAAGTCGAAAAATTTTTTATTCAAATTTATTTAACAAATTATTCAAGCCAAAGAGCAAAGGCTGCGATTGTTTATTTTTGTTTATATTATTTTGTGTATAGGTATAAATTTTTAAAAAATCGCACAATTAAACGCAAACAAAACCGCAAATTGTATTGTGACACTTCTCAAAGTCAATGCATGGTAATTATGGGTATTTTTTATTCAGACAACAGCCGGCTGACTTTTCGTTTAGTTTTTGGCATTAGAGTATGCCAGCATGTGTCAATTATAGTTAGGCCTTAACAATAGCTATAAGCAATCTGCACCAGAAATTTCAGGAGTTTCAGAAGAAGTGTATTCAATTCCTTTGTGATCGTACCAGTACAAGTGATGCCGAACGTGCAGGTTGTGACGAACCTTTTAGCCGAGGTATCACTCGCCGGTGTCCAGGGTTCGATCACAAAAAAATTATTACAAGTTACGTAAATTTCAATTCCACTTTTATTGTTTAAAAAAAAATAGATAGTTTACAGTTTTACTACAATATATCACTTATTCTTAATTTTGTGTTGTGTCATTCACTTTAATGCTAGTTACTTATGATATAGTTATTTAATGTTAGTTTACACTTAGAATTATCCTGACTTCGGCGTAGTTTCCCGGTGTCGTATCCTGTCAGCTGTCAACATCGTCACCCGCTGCGGCTTAGCACGTCGGCTTAGAGAAGGATGCGTTATTCACTATGGCTTAACGCGTAGACAAGTCTTAGGAAAAAGGATCGTCATCCACTATGGCTTGACGCGTAGCAGGTCTTAGGAAAATAAATCGTCATCCACTATGGTTTGACGCGTAGGCAGGTCTTAGGAAATCAATCGTCATCCACTATGGCTTGACGCGTTGATGGGACTTAAGAAAGAATCGTTATCCACTATGGCTTAATGCGTAGGCAGATCTTAGGAAAATCAATCGTCATCCACTATGGCTTGACGCGTTGATAGGACTTTGGAAAATCAATCGTCATCCACTATGGCTTGACGAGTTGATAGGACTTAGGAAAATGGACCGTCATCCACTATGGCTTGACGCGTAGGCAGGTCTTAGGAAAATCAATCGTCATCCACTATGGCTTGACGCGTTGATAGGACTTGGAAAGAATCGTTATCCACTATGGCTTAACGCGTAGGCAGGTCTTAGGAAATCAATCGTCATCCACTATGGCTTGACGAGTTCATAGGACTTAGGAAAATCAAGTGTCATCCACTATGGCTTGACGCGTTGATAGGTCTTAGGAAAATCAATCGTCATCCACTATGGCTTGACGCGTTGATAGGACTTAGGAAAGAGATCGTTATCCACTATGGCTTAACGAGTGGGAAAAGGTTTGAAGTAGGTGAATAATTATATATGACTTACCAGTTTGGCCGCTGTCGCGTGAATGAATTTTTATTTTCTGCTCGTTGCTTAAGTCACCCCAACTGTCTTGGACAGTCATGATGTGGTGAGTTTACGTTTCAGCTGTTTTTCATATGTGTGCTTTTCACCTCAGCCTGGTGCTGCCAACCGGGTGAAGTTTAACTGATGGCTGCTGCTTACATGGCTACTCATGGTTGTAAGAATGCTAAGTCTGACTAAACGTATGATATTATTCTCAATTGTTATTTGTTATAATATATCGTGATTTATTCAAATTAAATTATTTAAATTGATGATTAACGATTTAAATGATGATTGATTAATGATTTAAATTAAAGTAAATAGAACATCTCGACAGCAGCAAATAAAATATAAGACAAAATTAAAAAAAAATCTTCGGTGTGTAGATGAAAACAAGTTCTATCGACTTTCATCTTTACAAGGTCGTCCAAAAGAGGTCGTCATGCCAGAAATCATCGATTAAGTCCATGGAATGATATTGGATGATTGGAGAATGAAAGTGCATGAGGTGGTTGAGAATGTAGGCATCTTAGCTGAATGAGTGCAGATATTTCAGAAAAAATGCTCATATTAAAAAGTCGGCTTCTTTATGCAAATATGAAAAAGTCTTTCCGAAAAATTATTGGATTCACTAATTTTCTTTCTCTGAATTCGAATGCATACCTTTTAATATGAACATTTTTTTTAAATTAATATGAAACTCCCTACTTGTAGGGATTTTTGTTGCAAAATATAGGCGTAGGGAGAAAAAGTATAGAGATTTTTATATTTTCTGAAATTAGGGAATTTTCAGTAGGGAAATTTATGCCGACATTTATGTTACATAATAACATGCATTTCGCTGTTTTTTTTTTATTTTTAATTATAACAAATGTTTGTAAATAAACAAAATTAATAGTCTTATATCCTCGCGTATCTTCTGAAAAGTGGGCGTAAGTATAGTGTCTTTTGGTTTTGAAGAAAGAAGTAAAGATGTGAAAATTAAATTTCAATCACTGTATGGTTGAAGAAAATGTATTGTTTTGAATTATTTTTATTATGGTTAAAATATTCAAAAAGATTAAATGAAATGTTATTGTAACGCACGTTATGAATTATTTTTTATTTAGACTCGTATTGGATTATTTACTCATTTCATGAATTTACATCTCAGGAGTTATAATTATTTCTGAGCTGTGAGCGTAAATGCCACACCCACTTTTAGTACAGTTGCCGAAAGTAAGAATATGAACTTAAATACCAAATTTTAGTCTGAATTTGAATCTGACAAAAAAACCCGTTTTAGATAGATAGCATAGCATAGCATAGCAGATAGATAGAATTTTTATTGATTTATGGGCGGTAAAAGGGGGTGTGGCGAATTTCCAGCAATAAGTTGATAAAGTCTTATCACAATAAAAAACTTACAAATATAAATTGATATTCATTGGATTGAAATGTAAAAATCCATATTTTTAGTAAACATTAAACAAGAAAATTAAACAAGAAATAATTTGGATATGGGTTCAAGTATTTTTTTAGCAGCTCTTCCGTGAGCTTAATTTAATATTTATACATCTTAAAGTATTTATAAATAATTAAATACACTTTAATGTTACGTTAAAATTATTGAATACTCTTCTCATTAAACTAAAATTTAACAAAAAAAAGTAGTAGGGAATTTTGTAGGGAAAACAGTTGTTGAGCGTAGAGAGAAGTAGGTACTTTTTTTCGGCTGCGTAGAGGCTTTTTAAAAAAGTATGTACCCAGTGAACCAAAACTACCGTTTTTGAATTCATTTATGAACCTTTTCGGGTAGAAACGTTCCTTTTCGGCACTCATAAATGAACAATTTTTGTATCATTCGTCGGACTAAAATGCCTTTCAAAAACGAATCTTATTTTGTTCGCAAATGAGTTAAAAAAAGAACCATAAATTATCCTTTTTTTTGTTCGGAAATGATCAATCAATCTTTCAATCTTTGGACTGAATTGCCTCTCAAAAAACAAACCTTTTTGAATTAAAAATTTTATTATTGCATAATACTATTTATAATTACATATCGATATTTTGTTAAAGAAGAAATGATTATTGCTAAAATAAGAGATCATGTTAATCATTGGGTTAATAGAATTAATATACCTGGGCTGGAATTCACGCATTGTGTTTTTCATGATATTGATGTTTCAAAGGGGAAAGGCTTTATCGTTTTGCAATTTGACAAACTTCCAAATTATATATGAAATATCAAAATAGTTAAGCTATTAATTGGGGAATTTATTTGATTACTTTTTTGCATGGAATTTTTTCGTGGTTTTCATTCTATTTGGGCCTGATTTAAATTTTTGATAGAAATGTTGAAATGTTGAAAATTTTTATACGTGTAGCAGTACATCCATCTAGCACTGGTAAAAAAGTTCATATGATGTTTGTATGAAACGAAGGTTAACATTTTAATTTTAAGTTCCTTTATTTAACTGATTTTAGAATATAAAAAGTAACATTTATGATTCATTTGTGAACTCATTTATGAACAAAAAATGGTTCGTTTATGAGAAATTGTTTCCTACTGATATGATAAAAAAATAATTCTTTTCTGAACTCATTTCAGAATGCAAAAAAAAAAAACATAAATGATTAATTTCCGAACTCATTTATGAACAAAAAATGGTTCATTTGCAAGGAAGTCTTACCTTCTGAAATGATACAAAAATGATTCATTTTCGTCTCAAAATAAGTTTTTAATGAATTTCGCAAAATATGTACAATTTTTCTTTATGGGAAAATCTTTCACGAATTTAATCTTTTATAGCAAGCACTTTTAAGCGACAAAATAAAAAATAAAAAATTAAAAAAAAAAATTCTAACCAAAAACGTTCGCAAAACTCTCACCTTACTCAAAACCTTCGCTTATGGTTCAGTGGGTACCAACACTGAGTGGAACAGTCGTGCGCTGCCATAGTAAATATTATTTAATCATTTCTTTCAATGATTCACAGGTGCAACTTCATTTCTCCAAAGAGTGAGCCGCTGCTAAAATAACGTGAACTTGGTGAAGATTTTCCACAAACAACGAACAACCTTCCATGTTGTGCGTTTGGAAAATTCTAAGAATATCAGTTTTTTGTTGTTTTGTTTGACTTTGACAATCTTGGCTTTGGCAAAGAGAGCGCAGTTCGAAACGCATATACCTTCCTTTATTTTTAATCTAAAGAAGTGCCATCTTATAATATAGGATATGATGACTTTAGTGCAATTTTTCCTTGATTTTAGTATATTGTTTTTAGTGTAACGATTCATTAACTTGTCTTTTTTTTTTAATTTAACAATATATTAATCAATTGACTTTCTCCCGATAGCGAATTCGAAAATAAATCGTTAACGAAATTCGTGAACGAAAAATGTCTAACAATGCGTACTCGTTTCGAGTTCGAAACGAATCCGTTGGCTTATTGGGATATGTATTAAAAACAACAAAGACAAAAAGGGGAAAAATATCAATAAAGAAAAGCTTGACATCAGAGAAGAAAAGGAAAAAGAAGCTGCTCAAAAGCTTTTGCTGCATACATTATTCAGCTGGTAACTATTTATGAAATGTTTTCAAACGAGACGGATTAAAACTGCCAAGTTTCAGACTTTGCTTAGTGTTTTTTAATAAATAAATAGATAAACGTGTATCAGTGGCGGCCGTGGCGCAGTGGGTAGAGTGTGTGGTTCATACACCAGAGAACCCTGGTTTGTTCCCACCTGACACAGAAAGTTTTTTCAATTGAATTAATTTTTCTGTTCGGCCGTCACCTCTCTGCTGACAATGGCAAACCTCAGAGAGTAAAAACTGCCATGAAAAGCTTCTTGAGAACGTGAGCCGTTCGGAGTCGGCATAAAACTAGTAGGTCCAGTTCTCGATAATTTTTTTGTTCAAACATTTCACAACACACACACAATACAATTGATCATAAGAAGCTCGGTTAAAGTCCTTTCAAGGGCTGAAATGGCCATTTATGTATATATATTTTTTTTTACAAACAAAGACGCATTTATTTATTTTATTTTTAAACGACTTCAAAAAGGAGGAGGTTCTCAAGTTCGTCGGTTTCTCTGTTTTTTTTATATTTTTTTTTTAAATGTATGTACATCGATAACTCCTAAACCATATACCTGATTGCCATAATTTTTGGGGAACAGATAGATATCATAAGCATGAAGGTGCCCGTACAAAAGTGGGCGGAATTAAAAAACTGGGCGTGGCAATAATAGATCTCGCAATACTAGATACGACTGTATCTCGAATAATATTGACACTAGGGCACTGAAATTTATTGTAGTACAGGGGTAGGCACAATTATTAAAAATTAGGGTCAATAAAACTAGCGTTATTTGACAAATGGGCGTGGCAATACTAGATCTCGCAATACTAGATACTACTGTATCTCGAATAATATGGTCACTAGGGCACTGAAATTTAGTGTAGGGGTAGGCATAATTATTACAAATTACCGTCAAGAAAATGGGCGTTATTCGACAAATGGGCGTGGCAATATTAGACAAAGAGTATATCTTGAATAATATTGATACTATGGTACTGCAATTTGGTATAGGGGTAGGCATCATTAGTATAAATTACGGTCAAGAAAGTGGGCGGAATTCAAGTAATGGGCGTGGAAATATTAGAAGAACAGAGTATCTCGAATAATATTGACACTAGGGCACTGAAATTTATTGTAGTACAGGAAGGCATAATTGGCAGAATTCTTAAAAATTACGGTCAATAAAGTAGGCGTTATTCGATAAATGGGCGTGGCAATACTAGATAAATAATACCTCAGTTGATATTGACGCTGGGGCACTGAAATAAAGTACAGGGGTAGGCACAATTATTGGGAATAACGCTCTAGAAAGTGGGTGCTTATTTAAAAAAGGGGCGTGGCAATATTAGAAAAACACTATATCTCAAATTATATTGACACCAGCATAATAAAACTCGTTACAAGAATGGGTATAATAATTTCAAAACACGTGACATCTAATTTAAATTTAAGAGACAGATATTTGAAATAACCAACAAACTTTCAGAATTTAATAGAACAAATTTTTTCAGAACAATTGTATTTATGTTGTTTATACACTTTTTTCGAAAATTTATCATATGCTCTAAAAAGGAAGAAATAAAAACTTTTTTAAAAAAAACAACTTTTTTAAAAAATAATTTTAATAATACTTTTCCTTTTAATTTCTTGGTCATATTTGATAATTTATTTAAACATATTACTATATATGAAAACTTATTATTTGAATTTTTTCTTATTTGTTTTATTATCATAAATATATTACGTTCTTGATGATTACAAAAGCTTTTAAGGTCGGCGCTAATATAATCAGACTTTTAATCAGAAGCGCCAACTTCAAAGCATTTGTATTCATCAAGAAATTAATATATTTATGATAATAAAACAAATAAGAAAAAATTTAAATAATAAGATTTCATATATAATAATATGTTTAAATAAATTATCAAATATGACCAACAAATTAAAAGGAAAATTATTTTTAAAATTATTTTTTACTTTGTAGTGATTTTGTAGTCGGTTGTTTTTTTTTTTTTTAAAGTCTTAATATTATTTATTAATTATTTAATTTAGTATTTACAGAAAAAAAAAAATAGAAAAAAAGTTTTGCTAGGAAATTTCATATTGAAAACATTTCGGTTTTGAGTACAGTACTTGAATGTTTTTATTTTGTTTTGTAGCAAGGTATATTTAACAAGGTAGTGTCGTCTCGGAGCGGTGGGTACCGCAGCTGTCAAACACATATAATATTATAATTTGCAAATTGTGTTATTTTGTTTGCTTTTATTCGTAAAAACCTGTTATTGACAGGTGCGGTACCCAACACAAGAGAGAATTTTAACTACTAACACTACCTTGTCTTATTCTACCATGGTTTTGTAGTATACTCACTCGTAGTTGGTTGTTGACAATGATAGAGTGTATGTATACCTGTTTCAAGCAAATGTTTTGAAGAGGCGTTCGGATGTATTCGTGCAGATGTCTAGTCTAAACATGTACAGTTGCAGGTCGTCAGCATAAGCATGCATGGTTACATGATTGCATTTACTAAATATATCTTCTATCTATATATATAAAAATGAATGTATGTATGTGGGTATGTGGGTATGTGGGTATGTGGGTATGTGGATATGTGTGTATATCACGTATAGACTCCAAAACCACCGAACCAAACTCTATGAAATTTTGAGGGATACTGAAGCAACATTCGGGAAGTGTTCCTGTGAAGTTTGGTATTGATTGAGCAAGGGGGCGTGGTACCTCCCATACAACCCAAATTGGCTCTATCGCCCACAAACCAAAAAAATTGCTATATATCAGACGGTTTTAATCATATAAAACTTAAATTTGGTTATTTTGTTCAGATGGTTACTTTCGGTGACTGTACAAGAATGGGCGTGGTCACACTATATCTACGCCCACTTTTCAGCAATTATTTTAATTCCTAAAATGTTCAAGTTTTGATAGTGAATCTTGATATGCAGGTGCTATGCATACAAGTGGCAGTCACTATGTAAATATAAACATTGTCACGCCCACTTTTACCGCCCACAAATAAGTAAAAATGCTTTATATCAGACGGCTCTTGCCATAGAAGGCTAAGATTTGATAATTTAGTTTATATGATTACTCTCCGCCAATATACAAAAAATGGGCGTGGCCGAACTATATATACGCCCACTTTATCGGAATCATGCTTATTCTTGAATTGTACACGTTTTGATAGTGAACCTTAGTATGCAAGTGCTATGGATCTAAGTGGCAGTCACTATGTAAATATAAACGTTGTCACGCCCACTTTTACCGCCCACAAATCAGTAAAAATGCTTTATATCAGACGGATTTTGCCGTAGAAGACTACGATTTGGTAATTTAGATCGTATGGTTACTGTTGGCCAATGTATAAAAAATGGGCATGGCCGCACTATATCTACGCCCACTTTATCGAAATCATGCTTATTCCTGAGTTGTACACGTTTTCATAGCCAATCTTGGTATGCAGGTGCTCTGGGTGCAACTGGCAGTCATTATGTAAATAAAAATGTTGTCACGCCCCCTTTTACCGCCCACAAATCAGTAAGAATGGTTTATATCAGACGGCTCTTGCCGTAGATGACTAAGATTTGGTAATTTAGTTCATATGGTTACTGTCGGTCAATGTATAAAAAATGGGCATGGCCGCACTATATCTACGCCCACTTTAGCCTGCATAGCCAATCTTCGTATGCAGGTGCTAAGGGTGCAAGTGGCAGTCACTTTGTAAATATAAACGTTGTCACGCCTACTTTTACCGCCCACAAATCAGTAAAAATGCTTTATATCAGACGGCTTTTGCCGTAGAAGACTAAGATTTGGTAATTTAGTTCATATGGTCACTGTCGGCAACTGTTTAAAAATGGGCGTAGTCGCACCATATCTACGCCAACTTTTTCGAAATCATGCTTATTCCTGAGTTGCACACGTTTGATAGTAACACTTGATATGCAGGTGCTCTAAGTGGCAGTCAATATATATATATATATAATTTGCCACGCCAACTTGTACCACCCACAAAAAAAACAAAACGAAATGGCCAATTTCAGTCCTTGAAAGTACTTTGACCGAGCTTCTTATGATCAATTGTGTTGTGAGTGTTGTGGAATGTTTGAACACAATTGATCGAGAACTGGACCTACATGTTTTATGCCGACTCCGAACGGCTTACGTTCTCAAGAAGCTTTCATGGCAGTTTTTATTCTCTGAGGTTTGCCATTGTCTGCAGAGAGATGACGGCCGAACAGAAAAATTAATTCAATCGAAAAACTTTCCGTGTCAGGTGGGATTCGGACCAGGGTTCCCTCGCGTATGGGCCACACACTCTACCCGCTACGCCACGGCCGCCACTTGGTTTCTTTTTACCCACAAATTAATAGAACTTCTATAAATCAGACGATTCTCATCGTTAAATACTAAAATATGGTTATTAATTGCATACGCTTACTCTCGACAGCTTTGCAAAAATTGTGCATGGTAGGACTATATCTGTGCCCACTTTTCAGAAATAATTTTATTTAATTTATTTATTTACTTATGTATTAATGTACTATAGTTCATTACAATTTAAAAATTATAACTAAGTTAGCTGCCTGGGCTATCGGTTAGAAATAAGTTTAATTCCTGAGATGTGAACGTTTTGATAGACAAACTTGATATGTAGGTGCTATGGGTCAAATTGGCGTTCACTTTATATATAAATGTTGCCACGCCTACTTTCAATGCCCACAAATCCATAAAAAGGATATATATCAGACTTTTTTTACAGTAAAAGACTAAAACTTGGTAGATTAGTTCATATGGATACTGCTAGAACTCTTAAAAAATGGGCGTGTCACACTTTATTTAAGACGACTTTTCAAAAATCATTGTAATTTCTGAGCTGTACGCGTTTTGATAGTGGAACTTGGTATATAGGTGCAATGGGACCAAGTGGCGGTCACTTTATATATAAATGTTGCCATACCTACTTTTTCTGCTCATCTATCTATATGTAAAAAATGTATGTATGTATACTAAGGCTGCTCACAAGAAAAGGTGTTCGGGTCGGTTCCTCAAAATAATGCTTTTTGTTATGATGATTCCCCAAATATTTCGACTGTAGCGATAGTCATCCGTGAGCTGGAATGGTTTGAAATAAAAAAAAAAAAAAAACAAAAAGGAAATGGCCATTTCAGACTTTGACCGAGCTTCTTATGCGTGCGTGTTGTGAAATGTTTGAACACAAATGATCGAGAACTGGATCTACAAGGCTTATGCCGACTCCGAACGGCTTATGTTCTCAAGAAGCGTTTAATGCCAGTTTTTACTCTCTGAGGTTTGCCATTGTCTGCATAGAGATGGCGGCCGAACAGAAAAATTAATTCAATTGAAAAAACTTTCTGTGTCAGATAGAATTCGAACCTGGGTATACAAGCCTCGGCCTATGGTATACAAGCCTCGCACGTCAACCAGTATGCCACGGAATGGTTTGAAATATTCTGTAAAAATCGAGTTTTTTATAAAAATATTTACTGGCGCGGTAGTTAAAAATAACAAACGGTCAGAAATAATAGTAATTAAAAAGTTCTTCCAATCTGCACTAATAAATTTTAAATTTTTACTCTACTCTATAAATTTAAATTTTTTAACTTTTTTTTTTTGTATTATTTTCACTAAAATGCAAATTAAATTTTTTTTTTTGTTTTGCCATTTTACTTTTAGTCAAATAAATTATCTATGGATGATAAAATAAAGTGTAAAGTGAATTGCTAAATTGAATGAAATTACAAAAAAATGTACACATTTTTTACATTGTACAATTTATTTGACTAAAATTAGTTTAGGAAAAGATTCGTTTGAATTTTAGTGAAAATAATATGAAAAAAGTTAAAACAATCCAAAAAATCCGCATTATCTTTGGTCCAACGGAAATATAAGATTTTTTGATGCAAAATTTTTTCCATTACTCTTATTTCTGACCGTTTGTTTTTTTCTAACTGCCATACCAGCCAATATTTTTAGTCGCAATATTTTGTGGATCATCAAAACATAAGCCATGGATTATTTTGAAGAACGAGACTGAACAAATTTTTTTCTAAAGAGCGTGAGGCGACTTAATGTATATACGTATGTGGGTATATGTGTATATCACGTAAAGGCTTCGAAACCGCTAAGCCAATTTTTATACCAAAGCGTTGAGAGGGTTCCTGTGAAGTCTGTTGCCGATCGTAAATACACCTAAAATTTTCGATTTCGAACAGTTTTGTAATTATAGGTCGCAAAGCCTCGGAATTCAGTATTCGACCTCAATTTACACATGCCTTGCACAGGTAACATTTTATGGGTGTTGGACGAGGGGCGTGGTACTTTTTCCGCACCCAAAATTTTCGGTATAGCTTTCGAAATAAGTCACACATTAATAAAACTCGGTAAGAACTTACTATAAAAGCATGGCTTCACTAAAGCTACGCCCTCTTTTAGGGGATAAGCGCTGAGCGCAGCGAAGCGCGCCGGGTATAAGCTAGTCATTTATAAACATGGTAAATAGAATTGGGCGAAGAACTGAGCCCAGTGGCACTCCACTAGTTGTACCTCTAAATGATGAGAAGATGTTACCAACCTTTACTCTTTGAGACCTGCCATTCAGGTAGCTAAACATCAAACGAACAGAAGCATGTGAAAAACCAAAGTTTAACCTGAGTTTTTTACACAGTAGGGAATGATTCACGCAGTAAAACACTTTAGAAAAGTCTAACAAGCAGAGTAAACTCAAATGCCCCTTATCATATGGCACTCTAATGTCGTCTAAAATTTTGACCAAAGCGGAAGAACAGCTATGTCCGGATCGGAAGCCAGATTGTTGATTATGCATTAGACCTAATGTACTTATGTGGTGGACAATGAGGACAATAGACTTATTCAATGGTTTAATACCAACGAATTGTTGGTGCCAAAGAATGGAATCGTGAAAAGAAGTAAACAAAGAGCGCAACAACAAGTCTTTGCAGTATTAATGTAGTCAATTTTTTGAACCTTTGCTTTGTGCTGAGAAGTAGAAAAATATTGCTTTTTAAATTGGAAAGCACACAACTGCAATTCCGCTTTGGTTTTAGCAGAAGGTGTGCTTATAAGATTTTCAAAGTTAATGGACTGCATGAGCCACAGAAGATTACTGATGGTGATGGTGTAGCGACCAACGAAACAGCTGTCTAGTCTGCTGGTGGTTGTTCTGTAAAGAACATTGTTGTTGTGGCAACCTGTTGCTTCATGAAATTACTTGGCATAAAGCTCTAAGTGTAATTCTTAAAGATTATTTTCTTAAGAATTGCTAAAAACTAAATAATTATTGGCCGGAAATCGGATGGTTCACGAGCATTTGATTTTTTTGACAGTAGCTACTTTCCATAAATTAGTATAAATTATAATTCAGGATAATCTGCACCCAAACTCGTGCTTTTCCTCATGGCCGCTGTAGTAGACATCACAAGATGCTTACCGAGAGCAGCACTGTACCTTCAATCGCATTTCTTGGATTGCAGTGATATCAGCTTTATATCTTTCCAAGATATCAAGCAGTTGGATAGAGGCACCTTCCCCATTAAGAGTTCGGACATTCCAGCTGCATATCCGTAAATCATTTTCAGTTTTTCGTTTGCGGTAGTCGTCATCAGATTTGGGGAACATTTTTCTCATATTTCTTATTAAACTTTTCATTGAAATAGTTCTTTTACGTGGTGGGCTTCAAACCCGGCGCACAACCTATTTAAGGCTAGGTAATCCGCCGCTCAAAATAGCCATCAAGCTGACGGATGCCAGTTTGCTGTTGCCCAGGGAACACCACGAGTAGGTTTGAGTCGACTTGGGACGATTTCGACATGGATAATGCTGGCCTCGCCAGGTTGAGGCAGTCAGATACGTTGCCATGTCAAGGTTCGTCCCCTGTTCCCCACACACTCAATTTGGTGTTAGCAAAACATACTATTTTGTTTGTTTTATGTTATGAACAATTACTTACTTATGTGCACAACAATAAGTAAAAAAGAACAACAAAACGATAAAAAGAACAACAACAATTCGTTGATTGCGTAGCATTATGAATAATTACCAATAACGAAAAACACATAAAAAACAACAATCATGCTGGCAGACGCACTATATTCTGCGAATAACAACCCAATAAACATTGTGGCGAGGGGTGATTCGATAACGAATCGCTTGTGAATCGTTTTTTTTAAAGTTTTCGAATAGTTTCATACCGACTTCATCAGAGGTTGGCTTGATGATTAAAGAAAGAACCGATTAAAATCATGACTTTCCTAAACTCCATTTAAGATGATTTGAAACAAAAAAAAAAAACAATTTTTTCCGACTTTTCAATAAAGAAATCTTTTTTTTAAAAAAAGAATTTTTTACTAACTTTCTATTCTTCATTCAAGCGAATATTTTTGTTTTTTAAATTTTATGTTTTTTTTTTTTGAATTTTAAGTGAAAAAAGACTTGAATATAAATTTTCATAAGTTTTTATATGGAAAAATTTTGTGAAATATTTTTTCTTCTGTTATGTTATTTCGTGCTTATTCTTCATATAAATAATTTTTACTTATAATTTGTTCAAATTTTCATATGAATAAGTTCTCGTTAACAAATTGCTTTTTGTTGTTTTGGCGACTCGTTAACAAATTGCTTTTTATATTTTTATATTTTGCTTTTTATAGTTTTTGGCAACTCGTTAACGAATTGCTTTTATTAGTTTTGGCGACTCGTTAACGAATTGCTTTTTTCGGTTTTGACGAATGTTTAACGAAGTATAAAAAAGTTGGTCAAAAAATGATAAAAAAAATAATTTCAAACTTTTGAAAAGCCAAATCTTTTAAAAAATACCTAAATAACAGAAAAAAACAACAAAAAAATAAATTTTTTTTTTACCAAGCTGGGGTTCGAACCCATGTCCGCGAATGCTGGCTTTTATTAACAAGCAAATTAAGCAAGATATATTCAGCATCTGAAATAGCTGAGTGGGTAAGGTGCCGGACTAACATTCAGTAGACGTGGTTTCGATTCTTGACGTGGTAAGCTTGAAATTAGTTTTTATTTTTTTTTTTATATTTTATTTCTTGTTTTTTATATGATTTATATGATTCGTTATCGAATCCTTCGTTACAAAATTGCTTTTTATAGTTTTGGCGACTCGTTAACGAATTGCTTATAATAGTTTTGGCGACTCGTTAACGAATTGCTTTTTTCGGTTTTGACGATTCATTAACGAAAGAGGAATTTCTCCCGCTCGCGATATTATAAATGAATCGCTACTAATAATTGCTAATGAATGAAATGTACGAGAAAACGATTCGTAAACGATAACATTACTGAATCATTTCGTTTATTGGGAACATACATTAATATATTGAAGTTGTGTTGATTATTTGTATTGAAACTTAAGGGATATTCATTTAATTGGGCTTCGGTCAAGAACCTTATTTAGAAACGAAAAACAGTTAAGTGAAAAAAAAAAATTTTAAAATCGGTCAAACTATTGCTGAGCTCTGATCATTGAAACATTCCTTAACTCTCATCGGTCCCCGAGGAAATGCATCGAATCGGTCCCATTGTATCAATTAGATGCTCATTAAAATAAAAAGTTAAGAAAATCGTTTTAAAAATTAAAAAAAACTGATTGTTTTATATTTTTGTATGTAGTTCTATTTTATTGTTTTCATAAATTTAAATTTAGAAAATACATTTATGCTTAAAATAAAAATAAGAATGCTTTTTTTTTGTGGTTATGTGCCTTTATTAGTGCATTTTTCACAAATATCATAATGATGATCATTACAAACATAATTCTTACAATTATCACAACGATTTGAATACAAATTTTTATTGTTTTAATATGTACATATGTAGCAACGGCCGCGTTTCGTAGTTTTTGGCAAATGGGTAATCGCCGGTAGTGCTTTAATATTGAGCCTTCGAGGCTGAGATTTCCGCTTTTCTATGTGTTTTTGCACAAGAGCCATTCCAAGCTCATCAATAAATATTCGACGACGTATATTTTTATTGGTTTTGTTGTTTTTCCAAGCCGGAAATAGCGAAATATACGTTATATATGCATTCAATGCACTCACGTCCAACATGTTCCAAAATACTGCCATTGGCCATCGATTTATCTTCCTTTTGCAGGTGCAGGTAGCCACCATCTGGTCCATAGTGTCCACGCCACTCTTGGTTTTGTTATAATCCTGAATTAGATTCGGTTTCTTCTCAGCATTTTCACTTATAAAGACGGCATTGTGCCATGTACTGAGCAGTGTAACATATCTATAACGCCGAGGCACATACGACAGTAAAATGGCTTGTAATTCGTGGTCATATACAATAATGCTCGAATACACAGGTTTTTTTCTCATATCCAACAATACTGGAGAAATTTCGGTCCTATTTTTCCGTATAGTGCCCAGAATAGTCATTCGGCGTTTATGTAACTCTTCAGCCAGTTCATAAGATGTGAAGAAGTTGTCGCATGTGATATTCCTCTCCGATTGCGCTCTGGAGCGGCGTTGCGATTGCGACCAACATAACTTTGCGTGTTGTAAACATACCAGGTAGCTGAATCGGCCAAAATCCAAATCTTAATGCCGTATTTAGCCGGTTTCGACGGTATGTATTGTCGAAACGGACAGCGTCCACGAAATGGAACTAGCTGTTCATCTACTGTAACATTTTTGCCTGGAATGTATACAACTTATATATATGGTGCGTATCGGTGCCAATTTATCACGGACAGAAGCAGTATTGGCATTACGTTCTCATTTATCGTCAAATGTGATACATCCATGAATTTTTTTGAACATTTTCAGTGACATTGTGTCTCGATATATTGGTCGACCGGTTTTCTCATTCCAGAGTTGTGTAACACATTCACCATACGAACGATACACACCAGCAAGCAGTAGCAATCCGAAGTACGCATGTAGAGTATTTATATCTATTTGTTCCCATTCTTCTTTGTATTTCCGCAAACCATATAAATTCGTCATATTCAAAATAATATTTTCTATCGGTCGCCGAAACAAATCAAATGCAGACAAAAGATCTACAACATGAGCAGCTGCAACTAGTTTCTACAACAACAAAAAGAAACAAACACTGAATATGAAGCACAAAACAAGAAGGGTAGGTTTTTTACTCTGAAACAATATTATTAGCTCGCCTATATGAATTTCTTCGGTTATTTTCAAATGGCTCCGTTGAATATAGAATTTTTTTATTTTTTGACAAATATTTTGCTGTTGCATTTTTGGCAATTTCTTCTGCCACATTTTGTTCCAGTGGCTCAACATCGTACTCATCAGAATGCTCACTCATTTCTGCAACGCATTCTTCCTCTATTGTGAAATCATCGTCACTATCTACTGGAGATTCTTCTGCTTCACTTCCAGATTCGGAATCCATATCATATTTGCCTCTTTGACGGTTTTCACGTAGATTTTTTTCCAATTTTTTGAAATCAATTGAATGTATGTATAACGCAATGAAAGTATGCGGCAGATAAAAATCACTTCAAAATTCACTTAAATCACTTATCACTTCAAACAAATTCAATTCAAACTTCACTCGTGTGTGTTCAAGAACAAATTTAAAAAAAAAAAAAAATTGAAATAAAATGAGCCTAACCCAAAAAACAACTGCAATAACCATCAGCAGATGTATTGTATCAAGTTGATACGAGAGACCGATTCGTAACTATTTCGTCTCAGGTAAAACCAGAAATGCCCGAACATTAAAAACTCATTAGCCCGATTCTATAGGCAAAGTTATGCTATTTTCCCAAAAACCGGTTCTTTCCATCGGGCAGTATTTTTTTTATTCAACTTGAAAGACAAAAATTGTATCAAATTGATACGAGGGACCGATGAGGGTTAAATGAGTTTTTATGCTCTAATAAAAAGCAGACTATTCCCAATGTTTATGAAACCATTTATTTACAACTAGCATTCGTTAAGTGGATAATGCAGAAACCTTTTATGTGATTTTATCCATTCTTAAATTTAATTTTTTGAAAACAAACCCAAATTTTATTAAACACTTCACACTGTGTGTAATATTTAGCCAAATAATTCTTCATTCTACAGCATTCATAAGATTAATACTTTCATGCCACCCATTTACCATATACAACATGAGCTGACATCTGTTCCATCCATATTTATGATAATTTTTAAAATTTAAGTCACCAAATTGTTATAAATAAAACCCACATCAAACTTGTTTAAGATATGTATCTTAAATGATGATGATTACTATGTGACATTAAAAACGAGTAACGTTTACACACTCCCACCGCAATGAAGATAATTAAATTAAATTGTGTACTTTTTTAAACATCCCTAAGGACAACATCATCATGTAACCACAAAAGAAAAAAAAAAAAAAAAAAACAAAAATAAACCCATTATTGCCAACATGTCTTCACTTGTATTTCATTAATTAAAATGTTTTCATGTTATCACAAATTCTTTGTTTTTCGCATCACAACGCATTCGCGTTAAAACAAACTGCTGCTCAACGCGAAATACTCGTTCTCGTACTCATCGTACTATTATCAGCTTACATTTGCAGTGACATTTACTGCGGTTTTTCATTTGCTATTTCATGTAGTCAAAAATAAATTTACTATAAGCGTATGTTTTTGGCCAGATATCCATGGGGAGTATATACTAGGTGATATTATATTTGTCGTTGGCTTTTGTAAACTTGATATTGTATGTTAACAACATGTAGTTAGTATAAGTCAAAAACCAACTGCTTTTTGGCTACAAATAGGAAAGCAGCATATATATATTAATATTGCTTTAACATGTTTTTCTAAGGCCGCCTTTAAGCTTATATAAAACGTTTGCAAATTTGCATTCGTTTTGTTTTTTTTTTTTTTTTGTAAATGTCCAAAATCTAAGCATAAACATGTGCATTTATTTGTATTTGCTTATATTTTTGCATATTTTTGTCATATTTTTGCATCTTGCTAAAGCTTTTCCACAGCCATGAAAGTGCATAAAAGTATGATTTGAAAATCGTGATGTCACATTTTTGAGCTTCACACAGTTCAAGTGAGTGAGACGGGAGCGCGCACAAAGTCAGCATAAATGCCAGTAACAGTCTGTAAAGTCATCGTTGACATTTTTAAGAACCTATTCCAAATGCAAACGAAATCGTTAACATGTCATTTTATGAATTTTAAAAATAATCTTGAAGATTTTCTTGTTTGACTTTTGCATAGTGAAAAATGCTTTGACATTTATTAAACAAAAAAAAAAGAAAAAAGAAGAAAACACCAAATAAATTTTAAGTGCTGTTTCTATAAACGATACATGCCGGATAGTGATAAACGGTATGGTCATGAATTATTGACATTTTGACAAATGCATGACAAGTACAAATGTGTTTCGGTTGTGGAAAATGTGTGTAATTTGTCAATAACACTTACTTACTTACATAGGTGGCCGTAACAACCCGTGTTCGGGCTTCGGCCGACCTCATGCTTTGAGCGCGCCTTCTCCAATCGGATACACCCAGTGCGGTTAGGGCTTCCTCGGCCTGGTCCATCCATCGGAGGCATGGTCTCCCACGTCGTCGTTGACCAGCGACCCTCGCCTCGAGCACCTTTTTCGCTGGAGCTTCGTCGTCCATACGATGGACATGACCCAGCCAGCGTAGTCGCTGCACAGTTATACGCCGAGCTACGTCAATGTCTCCGTAGAGCTCATACAGCTCGTGGCTCATTCGGATGCGATAGTCTTCGCCGACTCGAACACGACCGAAGATTTTGCGAAGAACTTTTCTCTCGAGCACCCCCAGAGCAGCTGCGTCAGTTTGCGAAACTACCCATGCCTCAGCGCCTTAAAGGAGCAAAGGTAGAACGAGCGTCTTGTAGAGTGTTAGTTTTGTCGATCGGGTGAGGGCTCTGGAACTTAGTTGCTTACTGAGCCCGTAGTAGCACCTATTAGCAATTATTGTTCTTCGCTTTATCTCCAGGCTGATTTTGTTTTTGGTATTAATGGCGGTGCCAAGGTAAACGAACTCTTTGACTACTTCAAAGTTATAGATATATGAAACGTGGGAGTCTAAACGCCGCGCTATCTTGTTTGCAGACAGCATATACTTTGTTTTACCCTCATTTATCGTCAAACCCATTTTGGCTGATTTCTTTTCGATAGCGGCGAAAGCAGCGGTAACATCTCTCTTGGTTCTGCCGACAATATCAATATCATCAGCGTACGCAAGAAGCTCCTTTATACCTTTATATGATGGATACCTTTATGGATACCTTTATAGAAATGGTGCCATTACGATGCACACCGGTCTTTAGTCTCTGTTTTCGCAAAACTGTGGATCGCCTTGTCTGAAACCTTTTGGGTATTGAAGGTTTCGGAGAGGTCATTTCCTACCTTGACGGAGCTGCGTGTGTTGCTCAACATCATTCTGCAAAGTCTAATCCACTTTGCACGTATACCGAACTCAGACATTGTTGCGTATCGGGCTATCGAACGCAGCTTTAAAATCGCCAATGGGATGGTGTGTGTCAATTTGATTTTCGTGGGTTTTCTTCAGAATTTGTCGTAGCGTGAAAATCTGGTCTATGGTGGACATTTCAGGTCGAAAGCCACACTGATAAGGTCCAATCAGTGTTTTTGTCTTTCCCACAGTACGCTTGAGAGAACCTTATATGCGATGGGAATAAGACTGATACCTCGATAGTTGGCGCAGATTGTTGGGTCTGCTTCCTTATGTATAGGGCAAAGTACGCTGAGATTCCAATCGTCGGGCTTGCTTTCCGCTAGGCATATTTTGCTGATGAGCTGATGCATGCGCCTTATCAATTCATCGCCGAAGGTTTTAAACAATTCAGCTGACAGGCCGTCAGCACCCGCTGCTTTATTGTTTTTGAGTCGTTGGATAGCAACTCGAACCTCTACATGGCTAGGTGGTTGTACTTCCACTCCGTCATCGTTGATTGGTGATGCTGAACTGCGCTCTCCATGGGCGGCATTGGTGGAATCGTCATCTGTAAGTAAATTGGAGAAGTGCTGTCTCCACAATCTCAGCACACACTGTGTATCCGTATTCAGATCTCCACTTTCGTCTCTACAAGTGGATGCTCCGAGCTTAAAACCTTTTGTTAAACGCTTAACCTCTTGATAGAATTTTCGTGCATCCATCTTGCCCTGATATACCTCTAGTTCCTCACACTCACGCTTTTCCTGCTATCTTTTCTTGCATCTGAAAAGGCGCCTCTCTTCCTTCCTCTTTTCGCTGTAGTTTTCGCGCACGGCTCGCATTGCAGCTGACTGTAGCGTTTTTCTATAAGCGGTGTTTTTACTGCTGTCGCGATGCAACACTTCCTGATCGTACCATTGGTTCCAAGGTTGCGGGCGCCGGAAACCAATTACTTCTTCAGCGGCAGCGTGCATGGAGTGGGATATATGCGCCCAAAGTCGTCGGGTCCAGAGGTTGGTTGGTTAAGCTTAACCGAGAGTTGAGCGGAGTAGGCCTCGGCAGTCCGTTGTAATTGCAGCTTAGCGACATCTAGCTTTTGTTGCAGACCTTTGCATGTGTTCTTCGGATTGCATAGTCGCATGCGTATCTTGGCTGCAACAAGATAGTGGTCGAAGTCACTGTTGACCCCCCGAAATGTACGCACATCTAGAACACTAGAGGCATGCCTTCCGTCGATTACAACATGATTAATTTGGTTTCGAGTTTTTTGATCCGGGGACAACCAGGTGGCATTGTGGATGTCGAGGTGCTTAAATCTGGTGCTACTAACTACCATGTTTCGCGTCGCGGCGAAATTCATCAGTCTTAGACCGTTGTTCGTGGAGGTCTCATGAAGACTGAACTGACCGACAGTGGGATCAAATCGCCTTCCCTTCCGACTTTCGCATTAAAATCTCCGAGGACTAATTTCACGTCATGGACCGGAAGTTGATCGTATACGTCTTCAAGCCTAGCGTAGAAAGCGTCCTTGACGGCTTCATCCCTTTCCTCCGTCGGGGCATGCGCGCAAATAAGGCTGATGAAAAAAAATTTTGCCTTGACGCGGATCGGGGCCAATCGTTCGTTCACAGGTGTAAACTGGGAATCAAGGTGGCGTTTCGGCTAACGATGAATCCACATCCGAATTCGCGCTTCTCCGCATGACAGCTGTAGTTGATATCGCAGTGTGTTTTTTTAGAGCAGCCTTGCCCTTTCCATTGCATTTCCTGGATGGCGGTGATGTCTGCTTTTACTGTTTTTGAGGACTTCCGCCAGTTGGATAATGGCACCATCCCTATAAAGGGTCCGGACATTCCAGCTGCATATCCGTAAATCATTGTTCGATTTTTGTTTGCGGTGGTCGTTAACGTAATTGAGGTTCTTATCCGAGGCTGGTTTATTTTTCATTGGGCAGTAGTAATGTGGCGGGACCCAAACCCTGCGCACATTCCATGTTTAAGGTCCACGGAGCAGCCCGCCGCTGAAATTAGCCGTCAAACTAACGGATGACAGTTTGCCGTTGCCCAGGGAACACCACGAGGGGGTTCGAGTCGACTTGGGTCGATTTCGACATAGATAATGCTGGCCTCGCCAGTTTGAGGCAGTCAGACACGTTGCCATGTGAAGGTTTCCCCCTGATCCCCTTGTCAATAACACAGGTCTACAAAAAAAGATTTTTTGCAGCTGCAAGAGATATTTTTGCTGAATTGTATGTTTTAAGGTACGTTGATTTCAAAAATAACTTCCAATACTCTCCATCACGTGTAGTTTTTAGGCAAAATAAAAACACAATAATTAAAAAAAATCATCTATTTATTACAACAAACACACAGTATAATATTAAATATTATCAACCTATCAACCATTATTTTTCTTTTTTTAATTTTTATACACAACTTTATGTTTACTCTTTTACCTTGTGAAACTTTTTCTTCTTTTCTTTGATGCTTCTCCGAACTCGTTTTTGGTTTCCTTCTTTGGTTTATCGCTTAAGCATCAAACAGAGGTCCGCTAACATACTGACATCCCATATTCATTGGTAACGTCTCTAGATATCACGTACATCCTGGTGAAATCTTTCATGGAGTCAAACATTTTTCACGAATGTTTCGCGGATTTCTTCAACATCATCATGGAGGGGATCGTACGAAAGGCCGGTGTGCATCGTAATGGCACCATTTGCATGGATTGGTTTCATGGTTTGATTGAAATCATAAAAGTATGTGAATAAGTTGCAACACATTTCTTTTTTACGGTTAATGATTAATGTCCAATCAAGATTTTTGCCAAATGGCACAACGTAGAAATCGGAAGCAACACAGGGCTTAGCTGCTTGTAATTTTCAAAAAATGCTTTAAATAGATTTTTGTTTTTTTTTTCAAATTCCTTTAGAATTTTCTCTAATTTCCTCATATATATATAAAAGCACTACGTATAAATGTGTTTTTGTAATGAAATGTATCTCCGGCAACACAAGAGTTAAGTAAAAGAAAGCATTTCTTTCATTCAAAGCTTAACAAGGCGTTCACTTCGTTGCTAGGTTTCACATTAATTACTCTCGATCACTTTACGAGCAGCACTTGCAGGATGTCCTGTGCTGTCCTGTACAGCACTGACTGACTGCCTGCCTGCCTGCCTGCCTGCTTTCATTAATGTTCCAATAATGTGCTCAATTGCGATTAAATATCCGCAAAACTACTACATTGAACGTTATCAAGCTGCTTCAAATGTCACACCCACGTCTTCGTATCTTTGTCCATCTGTCTTGTTTTCAATTCCAGATTAATTCACTCAATAAATTGTATCAATTGCATGATTTCAGCTATGCACTCGCATGGCATCATCTCCTCAATATATGAAGTAATTGATTTTAATGATTCTTTGATATACTTGACTCGATTGTCAGCTAGCTGGTTGTTGCTATTGTATTTTGAACGAACGTGTTGCTGCAGCTGCTAGAAATTGTGCTGCGCTGCATGCAATGTGTATACATATGTGTGGGTATATTTTTATACTACCCTGTAGGAAAATCAACTAATTTAAAAGTAGTTTTTTGTCAACCACAACTAGTTGAAATTATGACTTTTTTCCATAGAACGAACTAACATATTTTGTATGGCAATGTCCGCTAAATAAGTCAATTGACTTTCGTCTGCATATATTTTCAGCTACTTGTGAAATTAGTTAAATTTAAATTAGTTTGTAACTACTTTAAAATAACCAATTGAAAACTATTACCTAAAGTTAATAATATTTGATGAAAGAACATGGTTAAATATATATAAACTTGTAATCTAATAACAATTTGTAATTAAAACATGTCAAAATTAGAGTAGTTGCCGCCTTAATATAATTCAATGTAGTATATCAATCACTTGTTTTTAAGTAGTATTTCAATTACTTCATATATAATGCAATAAAAACTATTTATAATTGAAGTGGATGCCGCCTTAATATAAATTAAAGTAGTTCATATACTGGTTTATTTTAAATTAGTTTTTTAATTAGTTGTTTTTAAAAACAAGTTAGTTTGTTCCTATAGGGTATGTATGCTTGTGTGAAGATGTTGAGGAAATTGACACCCATTTGTAGATTGATTTAAATCACGAGATGCACATTAATGTCATCGTTAATGCGATTTACAGCTGTGAATGAGTGTCACCAGTTTGTGTGCACCTTTAAGATAAATCTAGCTTTATTGGCGTGTATGTGTGTGTGTGTGTGTGTGTGTAAGGTATTTATTTGTTCACCAAATTACATATTTTGTATGTAATTAGTAGTTTTAATGCTAGAAATGGTTCGGTTCTCCAGAGTTGGCATTAGCTTGGAATTTACCACAATATTTAATTGCCAAGTGGTACTTTTGTAAGATAGTAGTTAAGTAGCCAAGTAAGTAGTAGCATGTAAGCGAAATTGAATGCGAATTTTTGGTCATCAAAATTCTCTGATAGAATCTAGTAGTGATTTATTTAAACAATGATAGAACTGCACATTTTCGGGTATAAGCTTTACTTGCACCATGGAGTGGAGGGCAAGATTTTGAAAAGAAAATCAGTAGGTATCAGTTAAACTATAAAAACAAGATAATGGGAATTTTTCCATGCAAAAGTGTTTACTTATAAAATAATTCTTGAATTTGCATTTTTTGCTTAAGGGGGTCTTCTCATTGAGCAACTTTTTTTTCGACTTTTTTTTGCATTTATTTATAGCTTGGGTAGTTGTGAATATGCCCCTAAAAGGATTTTTAGAAATTCGAAATACTTTAGAAGATACAGCCTTTTTTGTGAAGCAAGGTCTTCGTCAAAATGAGCTATTTTTTTTCGACTCATTTTCGAACGAAGCGGCATAAAGTAACCACCGAATTCCGTTGAAAATGTTTATTGTTAGGTAAAAACGTGTTTGCACACATATTCATACAAACATACGAATACACATTTCTGCTTATTTTAGGGGTTGAAGCATTTTTTGAGTCCAGGTGTTCAACTGAAAGCATCATTTAGTTCAGTTTGTATCGAGTTGAGCAACAGACGCGTGCGCTTCAGTGAACGGAAAAGTACATTTTTCATAAATTTATTGTGATTTTTGTAAAATGGATCGGAAAAGTAATAAAAAAAAAAAAAAACGCCCAAGTGAGCGTCAGAATCGTGCTAAAAAACGCGGGTTTAGTGGAAATCAGCATCTTAGACCAGAGGATTCTGAATATACCAGTACATCGGCCAAGAAATTCAAGAATAACGAAGACGACGAAGTATCAATCAAAAACAATTTAAAGTATTGCATTCTCGAGTTCTGTTCTGTGTTTACCACGTTGTCAGCGTTGGTAGTTTGTGCCTCATGCAAGCAAAAAATTGAGTTCTCAGAAGCCTCACCAAATGGAGTTGGATTTAAAATCGCTTTGAATTGCGCCTGCCCACGCACAACATATATTCCTTCGTCACCTATGATCGGAAAATCATATGAAATTAATCGACGCTTGGTTGTTGCCATGCGGCTTTTAGGGATTGGGCCAAAAGGTATAACCATGTTTTGTGGCCTCATGGACCTCGGACAAAGTTTGTCCAACAATCTGTACTATACTATCCTACAAAATTTGTACGTTGCTGGAAAAGCCATGTACGAACATGTCATTTCAAAAGCTATTGGAGAAGAAAAAGAGGCTATGATCGAAGCGAATCCAGAGTGCGATCCCACTTTATTTACTGTGTCTTGGGATGGGACTTGGAAGAAGCGTGGCTTTGCTTCCCTTTATGGTGTCACAACTTTGATTGCCAAGCATACCAAAAAAATTGTTGACACTGTCGTAAAATCTCGTCGGTTTACACCCATACTTAAAATTATGGGTTTGATGGGTATTGCGATTGGCAAAAACGCATACGAATACGCACTATCTCGCAATGAAGACAGATTGAACCGATTAGAGACTCGAGCTGCGACATCATCAAAAGCTGGCAGAACTTCTCGCAGAGCAGAGAGGGTAGCAGAAAGCAGTTTCTACGAAAAAGAGGAAGGTGGCCTGTATGGAGCTGGCATCGCCGACTAATATTTGTAAGTAAAAATTGTCAGCTCTTTAAAACTGCATTTAAACATTTTTGATTTTTTTTTTTTTTTTTTTCCCAAAAAAATTACTTCAAACTTTAAACGCGTTTATCTCAAACCCACGTTTTTCGAACTGGCGGCCATGATATCTCCAGTTCAACTGAACCGATTTTCATGAAACAAAGTGGAATCGACGCAGAATTGTCACCATTCTCGGGTGAACCTCGACCATACTTTTAAAAAATTTTTTACTATTTTTTTTTACACTAAACTAAAAAAAAAAACCCGAAATTGAAATTTTTTTTTTGAATGGCCGCCATTTTGTCAAAAAAAATCACAAAATTAAGCTTGAGGTTCACCCGAGAATAACATCTATACTGATTATAACTCCGTTTTTTTTTCCTCCGGAGACCCGGAATCGTGGCCGCCGTGACGACACCTTTTTTTTTAACCACCAACTTTGAAGTCTCATTACTTTTTGAACAGCCCACGTATCGAGGCAAAAAAAATTTTTTTATTTACTTTGAACCTTTTGTAATACAATAAATAAAAAAAGTTTTCAATTATTCTTTGCGTTTTCAAATAAGAATTTTTTTAAAAAGGGTCCAAAAAACGGGTTTTGAATGAGAAGACCGCCTTAATAGATAAATAATTGTATTTCTTATCGAATAAATTTCGGAAGGAATTTTTGGATTTTTGTTTATAATTTAAATTTAGTTAATAAAAATATAGTTGCGAAAATTTACACAAAAAGTAAAAATTTCCCTCACAAAATTTCACTAATATAACAATTAAAGTTTAAAAAAAAAATTATTAATAAGATAAAGGCCGAACACCAAAATTCATTCATTTTTAACTGAATACTAGCTGTATACCCGGCTTTACTCGGGAGTTGAAATATATAACTTCGACGAAATAAGCAAAATGTTGATTCAACACCTAAAAATAATGAGAAAAAGTTCGAAAAATCGTGATGTGTGCGATCGTGATCACTTGCAAAAGTATATTTTAAAATTTTACATTTTAGTCGATAGATTGGACATTATTGAAAACATCAGAGCAAAAACGAATTTTCGGCAATCATTTAATAAATGCTATCTTTTGACCTCGTGTCGTAATGTTACTGTAGCGTTTAATGTGTTAATAAAAGTGAGTCAAAAATGCAATTTTGAATTTAAATTATTCTTGCAACATAAGCTTTGCAGAAAACACTAAATATTATGGACCGTTCTTGAACAAAAATTTAAAAAATATAAATGCCTAACTAACTGCTATTATTATTTTTATAAAGTACTTTTATTGACGTTTCAGACAAAAAGAATTGAGTTAAATGTATTCAAAAACAGCAGAGCAGCTTGCATTGAAAGTCAAAACTTTAAATTTCTGATAATTTGTTCTTGCAGCAGGTAACATTGATTAGTTCAAAAAAGAATTTTACTAAGAAATTCTATTGTTTTGAAATACATGCTATGAGTGAATAACGGTACATTTTTTAAATTAATTATCCTTAAGACATTTTGAAAATAAATACGTACTAAAGTAAATATGTACTAAATATTAACATACATTAAATATAAAAATGCAAGTTGTAGTCTGTTCATTAGAAATTAGCTTAACCAATGTTAGCTTAGGTCATATTTACAGACATTTTCATGGTCAAGAATTCTTTCATACGTTATTTTTATGTACCTTAAAGTTTTACCACGTTTTTGACAATTTCTATTCTTAATTTTTTTGCGAATAAGCCATTATTTTGTAAATCTTTTTTTACTGGATAACAATAATATAAGCACTAAAAATTTAAATTAAAATGTCTAAGCAACGCCTAGACATTAAAAAAAAAATAAGAGTGTGCTTTAGACCACACGACTGGAGTAAAACTGCTTTGGCTCCATATAGATGGATATAAATATATATATATATATAATACATGCATGTATACACATATACACATCAGGTGGGCATCTGCACTCCCCTGCCCTACCATCACTACGCCCATGTATATGTATATATGATTATATATGCATAATATATGCATGGATATACATAAACATATCAGGGGGCAACTGCCCTCCCCAGCCCTACCCTCGCTACGCCCATAATTATGTATATATGTTTATATATGCATAACATATACATGTATATACATAAGCATATCAGGGGAGAAAATTCCCTCCCCTTCCTTACCCTCGCTACGCCTATGTTTATGTATATATGTTTATATGTATATGCGTATATGTATAATATACAAATTTATTTATATACATATCAAGGGGGACTGCCTTTTCCTGCCCTACCTTCGCTACGCCCATGTTTATACGTATATGTATAATATATACATGTATAAACATTTACATATAAGAGGCGACAACTGCCTCCCCTGCCCTACCTTCGCTACGCCCATCTATATGTATGTATGTTTATATATGTAGTTATGAATAATATACACATGTATATACGTATACATATCAGGGGCCAACTTTCCTCCTCTGTCCTACCCTCACTACGCCCATGTATATGTATATATGTTTATATATGAATATATGTACAATATATATATGTATTCGGTTTTTCGACGTTTTTTAAAACATTTGTACTACAGCGCCCTCTGGTGTTCAAGATAGAACCGAGTAGATAAGTCATAAGAACTCACCGTATCCGAAAACCTCTATACACAAATTTTCATGCAGATCGGATGAACGGTTTTTGACTTTTTCGACGTTTTTTAAAATATTTATATTACAGCGCCCTCTGGCGTTCAAGATATAACCGAGTAAATAAGTCTTAAAATCTCACCGTATCCGAAAACCTCTACATACAGATTTTCATGCAAATCGGATAAACGGCTTAGGAGTTTTTTGACGTTTTTTAAAATATTTGTACTACAGCGCACTCTTCTGTTCAAGATAGAA
Organism: Coremacera marginata; assembly: GCA_914767935.1. NCBI lineage: Eukaryota > Metazoa > Arthropoda > Insecta > Diptera > Sciomyzidae > Coremacera > Coremacera marginata. The sequence goes on from OU612043.1 coordinate 24,499,629, forward strand.
CAGAGTAGATAAGTCATGAAAAATCACCGTATCCGAAAACCTCTATATACCAATTGTCATTTAAATCGGATAAATGGCTTAGGAGTTCTTCGACGTTTTTTAAAATATTTGTACTATAGCGCCCTCTGGTGTTGAAGATAGCACAAAAAAGATAAGTGCAAAATACTCACCGTATCCGAAAACCTCTATATACCAATTTTCATGTAAATCGGATGCACGGCTTAGGAGTTTCTCGAGGTTTTTCAAAATATTTGTACTACAGCGCCCTCTGGTGTTCGAGATAGAACGGTGAAGATCAGTCAAAAAACTCAGCGTGTCCGAGAACTTCTCGATACAAATTTTCATGCAAATCGGATGAACGGTTTCGGAGATAAGCTGAAAAACGAATGCCTGGGTTTCGATTGCAGCGCCCCCTACCGGGTCCAACCTTTTTTACTGGATAAAAAGTAGCCTATGTTATGACCGGGTATATAAGGAACCTAGATTCCAAGTTTCATTTAAATCCATCCAGTGTTTTTCGCGTGATGCTTTAACAGACAGATAGACAGATAAAAATTTTAAAAATGCGATTTTCGGACTCAGCGTCATTCAAAACGTCCATCGCAAAAAGAATTTCAAAAAAATATTTAATGTACAGATTTTTTTTTTACAACTTTATATATATATATAGATGTAAAATTTGTAGCTCAATTAAAAAGTATAAAAAGAACTTTGTAACATCTAATTGCAGTTTATTTAAATCGAAATTAAAATAAACAATGAAAACTTTAAATTTTTTGAATCAGGTCACCGGTTAAAGTTCTGAAGAAGACAGCCACAAAAATTGTATCTTTAAGATTTTGTTTTTTTTTTTGTCTATTTTACATCTTTATTAATTCTTATGCTTAGTTTTCAGCTTTAAGTGAAATTCTCCATAATTTTTTCAAATTCGTGAATATGTATTTTCTGGAATACTAACTTAACATTTTCTCCAAGAATTCAAATCCTATAAGCTTGCAAGCTGCATGAAAAATGTCAACCCAATATTCTAAAAGTAAAACAATTAAATTCGTTTGGATTATAATTTGATATATATTTTTTTTCGGTTACACAGTGTGTAATTTTTTAAGTCATGGCAAAAAAAACCATATACGGACACCACTTCGTGATAAAAGACAAAAAAAAAAGACCCCTATCTTCCAGTTTTGCCCAAAGTCCTCCAGGTTTTTTTTATTTTTTTAGGGGCCCCCAAAGAAGTGGGGCCTTGGTGTCATTTTTGGAAAAAAGTGATAATTTTCTCAAGCTCATATCTTGCAAACCGTTCGGAATTTTGATTTACTCTCTGAGGCAAAGTTGTAGCTCTTGTCATAAAAAAGAAAAATTGTTAACATATAAAATAAAAAAAAAAAAAATTCATCTTCAAGGTTAAAATCGCAAAAAACTTTAAAAAATTAAATTTTTTTTACCTTTTTTACCTGTTCAGGTCCATAGGTAGCAAACCGTTCAAAATTCAAGGAAACAATTGACAACAAAAAGGAACCTAAGATCTCAATAAACCACTTTTTAGAACATATGAACTTCCTAGGAATGATTCTTAACACCGTTTAGGTATCGCTTAGGTCGCCGCAAAAGTGAAAAATATCCCGAACATTTTTTAATTTCATTTGATTTTTCTTTACTTCAACATTGAGGCATGTTGCACGTTTCATTATTATACTATTACAGATTTTATTAATCTTAGTTCCTAGGTGGTATGGGTTGACATTTAGAGTTAGGGTTGTAACAAAGAGTAGTAGCATGGATATTTAGTAATAATGATTCAGTGTTGTAGGGATTAGTAGACTCAGCAGGGATGACACTACAATACTATGCTATCTATTACAAAAACTATACAAAAAATATTCGTATTATATTTATAATCTTCATGGCCCTGGACTTGCAAATCCGTCCGAATCTGACTCTGATTCAGAACTTATGGTGTCCAGAGGCACGTTACTTCCAGACTGCCCTCCATCATCAGCTTTTTCTTCTTCAGATACTTCATTAACATCATACAGGGTGATCTTAAGACTCCACCAACATACCTGAAATGAATTTGAAAAGAAATCAAAAAAGGAATGCAAAACAATGCATCAATAAAATTGATATTACCTCTGCAAGCAATGCCTCGAGTTTTTTGCCTTTGTACCGTTTTTCCATGGGCATTGTGGTTTGGTGAAACCGTTCTCCTAGCTCATCGGATTCGGTAGGGAGTTGTTTGATAAAATCGTCAAAATGAAAATGAAGAAAATGCAGCTTTAATGTAATCAATATGCCGATTTTCTCAAAATAATACAGCATTTCTTTCACCCATTCTCTTGCTTCCGGTTCCGCGTCTCGATCCCATCCCAAGACTCTGGTGCATACACGCTGAAGGTAAATCCATGCCATTGAATGATTATAATTATGAAGCGATGATTCAAAGTTGCTCTTATCGGTATCAAATGGATCTTCATAAGTAACACCACTTGCTCTAGTCATTCCTGTACATTTTGTAGTACGATCTGGAGTTGGCGGCCTTGGTGATACAAAATTTTCAGGTGCAAGCACTGGTTGTGTGGCTGTTACAGTTGCTTTATAAGTTTTGTTCCCTCAGCATATCTATTTAGACCACATGTGTAATTTACGCATGCATAGCAACTGGTTTCATCATGATCACCTGGGAGATTAATCCAGTTTACAATACTTCATACTATGTTTGCCTCCACTCAACCATGCCATGAGATAGTTATAACATTGGCGACATACTGTATTAGGTGTGTAATTTTCACCGGTCAAGTCTTCTTCGTCGAAAAACAACTTATATGCTCTCTTGAATTCACTAGTTAAAAGATTCTTTTCCTTTTGAAATTTTGTAGAACTTTTTTTTTTGATTTGATGACCGCAAACGTAACAAAATAAATCAATATTTCCACACTGCATATTGATATTGTCAGTTAAGCTCTCGTTGACGTCGCGCTGTGTAATGCCTCGATGTGAGCGTCGTGCCGCTTTTATATTGTGTGCTGCGTCCCTTGTTGCGTGTGCTGAGCTTACTGCACTGCCTGTGCTGCTGCGGTCGGTGCGTGATCGCGCGATACCTAAGCGCTACCTAAACGGTGTTAACCCTTGGACAAACACATGGTTCTGGACAGGCATATTTCATTTTTGAGCGTTAATTAAACATACAAGACATTAAACATGACAAGAGCTACAATGTGAATTCAATGCAGATGTTTGCTTTCAGGTAGTTTTTGATACAAGTTTTTTTGATTTTATATGTTCACAATTTCATCTTTATGACAAGAGCTACAATGTGTTTCCAGGTATTTTTTTTATATTTTGGATTGTTTTTATGTAAATTCAATGCAGATGTTTGCTTCCAGGTAGTTGCTTGATAGTTTGGGCACGGGAACTCACCCACCAGCTTGAGAATTTTTTATTAGAATGCACTTACTATCAGCGAAGGTACAGTGCACTCACACACTCGGCCTCCTGACTGACAATTATTTACGTTCAAAGTTTTGAAATCAACATTTTTTTAAGAAATCGCTTATTTTCTTACACTTCAATTGTTTTTAAGCGAAATTTTGGCTCCCAGAAAGTACTTTTGTTAGAAAAACATCACTATCTCCGGTCTTAGAAGGGTTAATGCGGAGTATTATACCTTAAAAAAAAGCTTGAAGTGTTGTCTTTTACTGAGTCTAGGAAGAAATAAGTTCACTAGGGCTGTTTTTTGAGAAAACCAGATTTTTATTAAAAAAGTGAGGTTAAAAAATCATTTTTTTTTAATTTGCCCCAATGAGTTCATAAAAATTAACATATTCATATATAGATTTATAGATCCGATAAGAAATGGGTGAGATATAAGTGATTATATACTCAAGCTATAAAGGCCTATATCTCAAGAAGTTGGATCGGCCTCCTTAAAAAAACTTTGGGGTTTTAATCAGCGCTGTATGCCCTACCAGGCCAAAGAAAATTGGCGCATTTTTCATAAAGTAAATTTGTTCGCAAAAGCGGAAAAAACGCTTTTTGGGCCATTTTTCGCTCATTTTTTAAAGTTTTTTGCGATTTTGACCTTGAAGGAGAAGTTTTTTTTATTGTATATGTTTTTACAATTTTTGTTCTTTATGACAAGAGCTACAACTTTGCCTCAGAGAGTAAATCAAAATTCCGAACGGTTTGCAAGATATGAGCTTGAGAAAATTATCACTTTTTTCCAAAAATGACACCGAGGCCCCACTACTTTGGGGGCCCATAAAAAAAAAACCTGGAGGACTTTGGGCAAAACTGTGAGACAAGGGTCTTTTTTTTTTTGGTTTCTTATCACGTAGTGGTGTCCGTATATGGTTATTTTTTTTCGTGTTGCACTGTGTTATCAAAGATTTTTTTGAGGAATGAAAGCCATAGTCGAAGATGGTACTTCAATATACAATTATATTACAATTTATTCAAATATAATGATTTTGACTTTTTTGAGCAATGCTAAACTAAACCCACAAAGTTTTACATTTTAACTAAATATTTTAAATTTTACATCATTATCTACATTATTATCTGCATCATTTTCTAACGAAAATATACAGTTTTGATTTAAAAGTCTCATTTGTATTATTTTTTCATACCTCTGGACCATATGGGTGGGCTTGCACCCCGAAAGTCCCTCCGTGACTACGTGCTTGCTTGTACCAGGCCAGGTACACAGACTAAATATTAATGTTTTTATGATTTTTATTTAAGTTTATTTTACTTAACAATTTAACATAATCATGTTACTATGGGGATTAAGTGCACAGAATTGCTTTAAAAAGGTCTGGCTTAATATTGTTTTTGTTTGTACTCCAATTTATGATGACAGACTGTATGATGTGTAAGTTCCAAAAACCACACAGATCAAACCTGCATCAAGTTAATTAGTGAGTTATTCGAGAAACGTAAAAGCTTTTCAATGTGAAATTAATGAGAAATAAAATGAATCCTTTGTAAGATTTTGCAAACTCAACTATATGCAACTGAATACAAGCTTAACTATTTTTCCCATTCATGCAGCAGGTTAAATTAAATAAAACTTTGTTTAATTTTCTTGCTTTTTCTTTTTCTTTTCAGGTTTTTACCTTTTAAAACTTAAAAACAACTGCAACTCAACACAAAAGGCTTCATTTTCATATGGTGAGAATTGGCAAGGATGAAGCTCACAATGCGGTGAACTTCAGCTCAAGTTGTGCGTACAAAACGATATACATACAGAAGAGACAGGCACCTTCTAATAGCAACTGGAGTAGAAGCAGGAGCAGAAGCAGGTACAGTAGCAGCAGCAGATACGCCATGAATACGGAAAAATTTTAATAAATGAAATCACGTGCAATTCTACTTTGACACATTTTGACAGAAAGATGAAACCGGGTATTTTTGGTGCAAACAAACAAATGGCACGCAAACTGTTGACGAACGAATGAACGGATAGACAGAAGGACAAAAGAACTAAAACGCTGACAGTCAGACCGACTGGATCATCATAAGCGCCAGTGTTGTGGCTTTAGCGGGAAATTGGGTGTGGGGGGTGCAAAATTAACAAAACACATACAGAGCAACACCTGCGGTCACACATACGATGGTAAACACACACACACACTTTACAGAGAACACGCTGAAAAGGAGGTATGTGTATGGTTGCATGTCGCCACAAAAAAAAAAAAATTATGAAATGTTCCTGTTGTCGAAGACGACGATGATGAGTGCAAAAAAGTGCTGCCAGGTAGTAGGATTATTCCCGGTTTTCAGGATTTTCCAACTAAAATGGAATGGAAAGGAAAACATTGATCAGAACAATAGTAATAAGTTATTTTTATACCCCAACGCGTACTGCATAAGGCGTATATTAATTTCGTTATTCCGTTTGTAACGCCAATAAGGAGGCGTGGCAGGTATAGAAAAGTATATATATTTTTGATCAGCATCACCTCCTGAGTCGATTTCCGTGTGTCGGTCTGTCCGTCGGTCTGCTTGTCGAGTCGATTACAGCCGTAATTTTAAAGCTATCGCGATGAAATTTAAAATATAAGCTTCTTTTTGAAGTCAAATGAGCCAAATCGGATGAAAACCACGCCTACCTCCCACAGAGAGTGACTTTATTTTTATAGTAAAATCTCTTAAAAATCCACAAAAATTAAAGAAATGTTTTAAAATTTTGCACATAAGCATTGATCTTCAATATAAATCCTGACTATGAAATTTGGAAAATTCGGATGAAAACCACGCCTACCTCCCATACAAAGTGGCTTTATAGTAACCGTAAAATTTCTTAAAAAGCTGCTAATATTAAGAAAAGGTCTTGAAATTTTCCACATAGGCTTCGATATTTAATGTAGACCATTACTATGACCTTTGGTAAAATCGGATAAAAACCACGCCTACCTCCTATACAAAATGACTTTATTTAAAACGTAAAATCGCTTAAAAATCTACAAAAATTAAAGAAATGTCTTCAAATTTTGCACATGAGCTTTGATATATAGTGTGAATCATCTCTATGATATTTGGCAAAATCGGATGAAAGTCACACCTACCTTCCATACAAAGTGACGTCATCAAAATAGAGAAACTTTCGTTTTCCAAAATCCACCCACATCGTTTATTCAACACATACCAAATTTTGCACACATATTCTATATACACATATGGTGTAATGCCAAGTTCTTAAACTTGGAAAGTGGGAGTGGCATCTTACTTTTAATCGAACTTTTTCAACACCGTGTGTCAGGCAACAACAAAATTTTGCACATATCATTCTTGGTAATTTGATCAATCTTACGAGTAAGTTTATAGAATTGGGCGGTGCTAGACAGGGGGCGTGTCACTTTATTTTTAAACTAGCTTTATTTTTAAACATATATTCTTGAGCATAATAAAAAGTTTTAAGCCTACAAAAGTGGGTAGGATTGGACAAGGGGCGTGTCAATTTAACTCTAACCGAACTCCCTCTACACCGGTTGGTCCGAATTAAACCAAATTTTGCATACATATTATTTGGCATAAGGATCAGTCGGTAGTTTATGAAAGTGGGCGGTACTAGAGAGGGGGCGTGACACTTAATTTTTCATATATTTCCATCGACACCGTTTCTCCGACTTCAAACAAATTTCGCACATATATTCTTTAGTATGATGAGAAGATATAAGCTTACAAAAGTGGATGGGATTGGACAAGAGGCGTGTGAGTTTTAATTCTAATAGAACTCCTTCTAAACCGTTTTTCTTATTTCAAGCAAATTTTGCAAATATATTCTTTGAAATAATGAGCAGTGAGTAGTCTATAGAATAGGGCGAAATTAGACAGGCGCGTGCCATTTAAATTTATATCAAACTCCTTCTATAGCCTTCGATTTCTTCCAAATATTCTATATTATTTGGAATAATGAGCAGTCAGCAGTCTAGAAAATTGACTCGAATTAAACGGGGCGTGGCACTTTAATTAACGAAATTATTTTTCACCGTTTGTATGAATTTCCACATAACAACCAAATTTTGCACATATATTCTTTAGCATAATGAGCAGTCTACAAATTACTCTATGTGGCAGCTATAGGTAAAATAAAATTAAGCGTATGAGATAAGTGTTTTTGTAGATTATACATAAATATTTTATAGATGGCTAAAGACTTCGAACATACTTCATTCAATACGGTCGCGGGGGTGTATTTTAGCTTTGGTACCCTGCCGAAGCTTTGTTCCTTACTAGTTTATATATTTTTGGAACAACCTTGCCGAACTTGAATATATCCTCCCTTATTCTGAATCTATTTAAGTAGATTTGACTGCACAGAAGAGGAGGAAGGAAGTCTTTAAAGTTTCAAAACTTATGGAACCAATTTGTTTGCTTCCATTTACGCACATTATTCTCACACATTATTTTCAATCACAAATTGGGGCCGAGTAATTCGACCACCTGGAAGATTTAACGTAAGGATCTTGGTCTGAAGGCGTACAAATTACAGCTGCTGCAGCGCAGAATTATTGGTGAAAGGGCCTTAAAATAGTTGGATGAAGATCCGCTTTTTTATCGAAATATTAAAAATATTAAATATATATATTCAGCGACTAGCCTCACTTTTGGCTCAATGGGTGCTTGAATAAGCTGAATTGCCGAATTTCGAGTTCAAGAACTGCTTATGTACCCCAAAAATGGGCTGTTTGGTGTGATTTATGGGCCGGTGCCATGATTGGACCGTACTTCTTCAGAGGTGATGATGTCCGCAACGTTATGGTCAATGGAGCAAGGTACCGTTCGAAAATTGCGTACTTTTTTTTGCCCAAAATTGAAGAATTGGACTTGGTTGACATGTGGTTTCAACAGGACGGTACTACATGCCACACTTTACGTGATACCATGAACCAATTAAAAGGCAAGTTTGGTGAGCAATTAATCGCTCGTTTTGGTGCAGTCAGTTCTTCGCGAAAAAAAATTATTTCTTGTTGTTACATTCGACACTTTGGAGTGCTAATAGAACTATACTGCGAAAAAAATGTTATTTTTTGTTGTTACATTCGACACTTTGGAGTGCTAATAGAACTATACTGCCTGTAATTTTTGCTTATGCAACATATAAAGTATCCCAAAAACCATCTTCATTGAATTTAACTGAAGGCCAGGCAAATTTCGTATACTTAAAGAATCATGACCTTATTTCTCCTCTCTGGTATAATTCTGGCATAATTCTCTTGAAAAATCCTGCAAAAAGAAATTTCAACTTTGCTCTTCGATTGCTCAAATGTAACAAATTATTTAAATTAGATTTTGGAGGGAACTGAAGAACCTCATACGACATCGTAAAAGGCAGTCGTGGAGAGACTTCTGCTCTGGAATGGAAACTATTTCGGAAGCATGTAGGCTTCAGAAAATAGTTTCAAAAGATCCATTTTCCAAAGTGGCACTGACCCGAAAAAAGGATGGAACCATGGCAGAGAACTTAGAGGAGTCGATGCAAGTTCTGATGGAGGTGAATTTTCCTGGAAGTTTTAGGTCTGACAACCCGTCGACACCCTTGAAAATAGGGATGCACAGGGTTGACAGACTGAAAGCCGAAAGAATGATCACTATGGACGGGGTGAGGAGTGCTATACGCTCATTTGCTCCGTACCATCAGGGATGGACGGTATATTTCCGGCTATGTTGCAGTGGGGGGAAGAGCGCATTGCACCTAGGCTGTGGGGTATATTCGTTACTTGCTTAGCGACTGGGTAGGTTCCGAGAGTCTGGAGATAGGCGGAAAGTTGTCTTTCTTTCGTAGCCCGGAAAAAAGGATTATGCGGTGTCGAAGTCGTTCAGACCGATCAGCCTTACGTCCTTCCTCTTGAAAGCGATGAAAAGAGTGATGGTTGACTTCCTTGAGAGCACTTCGCTGATGCATAATCCTCTGAGCAGATGCCAACATGCGTATAGAGCATGTAGGTCTATGGTGAGTGCTCTTCACGATTTAGTAAGAGTTGCTGAAAAGGAGCTGTTTTCAGGAGGTATTGTGATGGCCACATTTATGGACATCGGGTGTGCTTTCGACAAAATATGCTTTGGAAGGCTGCGACAAGCCCTGACAGAGAGCGATGTAAGCTCAATGATAGTAAATTGGGTAGACAATATGCTCAAGCACAGGGTGGTCAACATGCAGAATGGTAGAGTCAAGACTAGAGGTAGAGTAAGTAGAGGATGTCCCCAGAGCGGGGTATTATCGCCAGCCCTGTGGAACATAACTGTAGACTCACTACTTGTTAGACTGGATGAATCGGGCATACACACGATAGGGTATTGCGTTGGTGGTCTGTGGTAAGTTCATTGACACCATTTCAGATATCATGAAGGGAGCACTCCGAATGGTGGAGAAGTGATGTCGAGAACAAGGCTTACCGTAAACGCAGGAAAATCAAACAATATTCTCTTTACTAGAAAGAGGACAGGTCTGAGGAGAGAACCACTCAGACTTTTTGGAGCTGAAATTAACATGTCCACAAAAGTTAAATATTTAGGGGTAACCCTTGATAGCAAACTGAACTGGAATGAGCATGTAGATGATAGGATTCGAAGAGCCAAGAGGGTTCTGTTTCAGTGTAGACGCGATTGTGGTCTCAAATGGGGGCTAAGCCCAGAGTCTATGAAATGGGTCTTCAATATGATGGTTAGACCTGTCATCACGTATGCTTCGGTGATTTGGTGGACAAAAGTCAGCCAGAAAACCATTAAAAAGATACTGGACAGAGTCTCTGAGTGTCAACGGCTGGGATGTGTTGGAATAACAGGTGCAATACGCACCACTCCAACAAGCGCAATGGAGGTTCTGTTAGGTATGCTGCATTTGGATTTAGAAATAAAGAAAACGGCGGCGCTAACAGCCCTCAGTATGTTGCGAAATGCTACGTGGCATGGATCAACGGCCCTACATGGTCATATGCGCATCCTTGATATTGTACATAGAAATGTCAGGGAGACGTGTATGCCTATGGACGGAAAGCAGAGAGTAAGGATAAGAGAAAAATGTTATAAAACTCTTATAACAGATGGAGTCGTCTGTAAAGAAAACGCTGGTAACGATATCAGTATATTCACAGACGGCTCTCTAATGAATGGCAGAGCCGGGGCAGGCGTTTACTCAGAAGAGTTGAGCCTATCCTGTGTACTGAGGTTAGGGAGGTTTGTGTCTGTGTACCAAGCGGAAATGCTTGGTGTGGTGCATGCACTGACAATCATGCACAATCAGTCGTTGATTAGGTGCATGCAGCGTACAGGCGTCACTTCTAGGTTGGCCATAGAGTGTGTCTTACCAAACTCAATAGGTGCGCTGAGACAAATGAGCTCACACTTATGTGGGTGAGAGGACATTCTGGCATAGAACAGAATGAAAATGCTAATTCTTTAGCGAGAGAAGGATCAGCAGAAGAGTTCTGTGCACCAGAGCCACGTATCGCCATAGGCGGCAGCATGGTAGCAGGCCTTATTAAGCAATGGACGAACTCAGAACACCATACAAGGTGGGAAGTAGCTGTTAATTGCAGGCAATCAAAGGCGGCCGTGAAGTGGTCTCGTAGTGAGGCAGAAAAAGTTATCCGTTACAATCGAAAAACTTAAAGCTGGCTTACTGCACTGGTCACAGGACACATGTACCTACATGTACCATCTTAGGTAGATGACTCTGACCGAGGACGATGCGTGTAGATTATGCCTAGAGGAGCCGGAAACGGCAGCACACATTTTGTGCCAGTGTCTGCCGTTGGCAAGCACATGATTGACCATTCTGGGACGTCCATTTATTGGCGAAGCCGAGATTGGTCAGCTGACCTATAAGGATATGCTTGGGGTGACAAAGGATGCTTATGTAAGAAGCATGCTCACGTATGAGGGCTCCGTGCGTCCTTAGCGTCCTTAGTCCAATCGGGACGAAAAGGGATCCAATGTGGTGCGCTTCGGCCAATCCCCGATTTATTATAAATTGAATTTTTGGATAAAAATTTTGAAAACCGCATCCTACTGCAAATGAGTCTCTAAAAGTTCTTAAATTCAAAAGCCAAGAAATATATAAAACTTCCAATAGAGTACTGCAAGAATCTCGGGTTTTTTCTTACACCAGCACCTGGCAACACTGGTGCAAACCAAGTCAGCGTTGCGAGCTACGTGTCATGACTTCAAGACTTGGTTCTTTCGGTTGACTAAGCTTTTTGTTTATTTGCGCACATTTATGGAGCGGAAGAGCAGCTTGTGCTGATGAGGTGCCACCGCAGAATGTGCTGCTGCCGCAAGGTGCACTCGCAGGTTTTCTGTAGCACTCTGAGTATGTGTGTGTGTGTGTGTGTGTGTGTGTGTGTCTTTGAATAACTGCGTAAATTTAAATTCGTATCCAGCATGTGAATATGTCATAATTCGATAGCATTTGCAGTTGAAGAGCAGCTATCATCGCAGAACAAAATTATGTCACATGCGAATTTGATATGAGTCAAATTTTTATTAGCAAATACTGAAAAAAATTGTGTGTTATTTTGGAAATAAAGTAATTTCAACAGTGATATTAACACACATGTTAATTTGACTTAAACTTTTTACTTTTACTACAATTTTTCATGAGCCAAGCCATTTTTGCACCTAGACCTTAAAAAAATTTTTTCTAGTTATTTCTTGGTTAATTCTAAGTTTTTTTCTGTGTGTCTGCCTTTTTCATATGCTGCACTGATCAATTTTTGTTTTCACTGCGACACACGTCACACAATAATTTCATATCGCATAAGATGAGCAACTGTCACGTTTTTTGTTTTTAATGGCCCCTCTGATACTCTGAACACACGCTGCCATGCATACTTCATTTAATATGATAATATATTGACACAGATGGGACAAAAAAAAAAAAAAATTTTTTTTTGACTTTTATCTTTGAAAAATACACCTTTCCATTAATTAAGCATGTTGCAATTGTAAGAATTTAATTTTCTATTCGTTTTTTTTTTGTTTCCTGTTGGTGATAAAAAAAATTATGTGCTACACATTTCAAGACTTGTAGGACTCAAGATTTGTCAATTTGAATACACTTCAGATATTACACAAAAAAAAAAAACACGAAATTTTTGAGTTAAAAAAAGTGTGTGTGTCAGCTCTGTAGCATATAACGATCTTAAAGGTAGGTATTTTCAGTTTTACAGATATCAACAGTTCTTATCAGGTCAGAAGGAAGGGGTAGCACGCTTTGACTCGCGGCTCTTGCTCGTCGGCTAGTGGGGTGGAGTTCGTTTTCCATCTTTCCGATAAAAATACCCAAACTACGAAATTATTACTTTAAATTAGCGTGCTGAGGAAGAGAGAAAAAGGGGGGAAGAAAGGAAACAAAAAAAAAGGCTCATTGCTTTTATAAAATTAGTGTCAAGAAAATTATATGTTTGTTGTAGCGATGACATCACAACAATACTTTGCCCACCCAGCCATGATCAGACCTTTTACCAACTACATAGAGTACTGATCCCTTTAACCATGTCAGACCACTGTCAACATGCAGAAAATCAAAATATTCTTAATTTAAGTATTCATTATTATTGTTTTATTTAACATTAACACTTAACTCATAACTATAAAATTGCAATCCATTATGCTGTTATAACTAGTATTATTATTAACAGAATCTTTAGCACTAATATACATTTCTTTTATTGAATAAAAAATGGAGATTATAAAAAAAATACCTTAATTAAAATCCATGGGAATAAATAGGTAAGTAAGCAAAAACAATATATAACTATAGTGATAACACAATGTAAAAAGGTAAGTAGCAAGACTTTAAAAATATCCCAAGTGGAAAGAAAACATTATTAAAAATATTTAATTAATTCAATGAATACCATAAGAAAACTACATATAACAAATATAAACATAAACATAACATAGAAAAATATAACATAAGAAAACCGCAAAAATCTAACTTTGCGGATCTTAATATAAATCAATAAAAGAAATATGATAAAAGTTTGGAAGGAAGTAAGGAACTAAAAGGTGTGTTCAATATAAACTACTGTGGTGAGTTGCTTAAGTCGACTCATAGATGGTATTTTAAACGGAAGCTGAAAACTCAAATAAGCTTCTAGTGTGAATCCACTTCAAGCGTATAAACAAAAGCAAAAAAAAAAAACGGAAGTAAAACCGTATTTCTGCTGCAAGCGCCATTACAGCTCCGACGCGCGACTGGAGTTTACTCCTCTAGATCGATTACCTTGGAATTTGAGATGTGTATTAAAGGTAAAGGGGGTGAATAAAGACATCTCTTATATTAGTAAAAGGATTGTATACTTTTTAAATTTTAAAATATATTTATTACCTAAATTCATTATGAGGCAAATTGAATTCATTAATAGTAACGTCATTTATTTAATTGAAATCGGTTGAAAATCCGTCGACTTATTCAATTTGAAGTATTTCTACTTCAAATAACTATGTTTTGCTTGATCTTATATGCGAAAAACTCAGTTTTCAAAACAAAGTTTCTTCACGAAACTCGCATTAGAGAACAGGTTCTTCTCTGCCTTAAAGGGAGCAAAAACTTTTGGTCATTTGTTAAAAGAGTTAAAAATCAAACGTCTCCGTCGATTCCGACTCTTTTAAAAGATGACCAAATCTTCACTGACTCGGTTGATAAAGCGAACCTGTTGGCTGGATTGTTTGCACTCAATTCCACAATCTCGGATAGCAGTCAGCCACTGCCCTTTGTTGGGACTAGTTCTTCTTCAATGAAGGAGATATATTTTCGAACGAGAGCAGTCAAAAGAGTCCTTGCAAATCTTAACATAAACAAAGCCTCTGGTCCTGATGGCATACCACCAATTGTGCTTAAAACGTGTGCTTCTACACTGGCTCGGCCTTTGCGCAACCTTTTCAACATCTCATACAGGACAGGAGTATTTCCATCTTGTTGGAAGGTCGCTAATGTCCAGCCGATACCTAAAAAGGGCGATGCCACGAATCCTGCAAACTACCGACCCATTGCGATATGCTCTACGCTTTCCAAAGTTATGGAGAGCGTAATAAACTTCCACCTAATGAACTATCTGGAGCACAACGAATTGCTAAGTGACCGTCAATATGGTTTTCGTAGGGCTCGGTCTACTGGTGACCTTATGGCGTTCCTTACAGAAAAATGGAACTAATGCGTTCACCTGTTCGGTGAGAGCAGGGTTGTTGCTCTGGATATTTCAAAGGCGTTTGACCGAGTGTGGCATAAAGCACTCGTCTCCAAACTAGTTGCATACGGTGTCGGTGGTAACTTTGCTCGGTGGATCACGTGCTTTCTTAAGGATAGAACCATACGTGTCGTAATTGACGGCATTTCGTCCAGTGAGCACGCCATCAACGCAGGAGTACCGCAGGGTTCAGTTCTATCGCCAACTTTGTTTCTGGTTTTTATCAACGACCTTCTGTCGTTGACTCATAACCCAATTCATTCGTTTGCGGACGACAGCAGCATTTGTCATTCATATTTTTTCAAAAAACGCCCGAGTTCTTTGGAGATTGAGAGTAAGAGGCAAAATATGAATGACACTCTTCTTAATGACTTGAAAAAAATCTCCGAGTGGGGTCTTGCTAATAGAGTAGAGTTTAATGCAAACAAGACCCAGTGTTGCCTGTTAACCCACAAGCGGATGAACTGTCCCTTAGCTCCCTTGAATATGAATGGTGTGGATCTTTTGGAGTCAGATGCTCTTGACGTTCTGGGCATGTCGATCAGACCTTCGTTGGAATGATCACATTTTCCATGTGTCGAAAGAAGCGGCCAAGTGCCTAGGTTTCTTAAAACGGTGCAAGCGATACTTCACCCCATCTGATCTTCGAATGATCTATACCTCTTATATAAGGCCTAAAATGGAGTACAATTCGCACATTTGGGCAGGAGCTTCGAGATCTTATTTGGAGCTTCTGGACCGAATTCAAAGACGTGCGATATATATGATAGGATACGAAAACATTTTATCTCCCCTGAGTTCTCTTGGGCATCGGCGTAATGTTGGTTGCCTAAGCCTTTTGTATAGGTTCTACCATGGGAAATGTTCAAGAGAGGTACATGGCCTGACGCCACCAGTTCGTGTATTTCCTAGGTCTACTCGGGCAGCTTTCCAAGCCCATCCCTTTACCATTGCATCGGTGCCCAATAGAACCACGCATTACCGAGATAATTCGTTTTTTGGTCGCACGGTAAGATTGTGGAATAATCTCCCTGTGAGCGTGTTCCCCGGCAGTTTTGATCTGTGTCAGTTTAAAGCAAATCTTCACCGTCACTACTCCATCTTTCCACCCTCCAACTAACTATCACCCGTCTTCCGAATTAACGCAATGCTTTCGCATTTAAAGGGGGCATCCCCTGAGCGTTGGTTTAGACAAAAAAAAAAAAAAAAAAAAGTTTAGGCAAAGCAGCATGAAAGACAACGATTTTGTGCTGGTTTTAAAAGATTAATGCTTAAAATTTAAATAACTCGACGAATTTTTAACTAATTTCAATGAAAATAAAACTTGTTGAATTTATAATTAACCAAGCTTTTATATTATTATCAATTGAATAAACAGAATAAACAGATCGTATAAACAGAAGAAACATGTTTCGCACATGTTCAAACACACACAATTTTTTTGCTGTGCTGTGGCTAGCTGAACATATGTTAAAAAGAGAATAGTAGAGAGCAACATCGAGTTTATTGAAACTCTCTCTGCTGTGAGTATGTTTTTTGTTGGTTTTTCTTCGTTGTTGGTATTTCTCTGCTGTAAGTATTTTGTTTGCAAAACGCTGACTGCATAACGCTTGATTTTTTAGATAACGCTCCATTTCACTCGCCATAAAATTTTCATACCGCGGGCAATATATGAAATCGGTTCTAAAGGAGTAAGCTCCAAAAATTCCAGTTCTCTATTGTTTTGTCCCTTTTTAGTTTTTAGACTATGCCGGCTTAGGAGCAACTAACAGGTCATTCAATAAGTTCGTAGGATAAGTAAGAAAAAAACAAAATTTTGATAAAACTCGATTGTATTATTGAATTGAATTGAATTGAAACTCGATATTGAACATAGTTGCCTTCGAGAGCGATACAACGAGTATAGCGATTTTTCAACTTTGCGATACCACTTTTATAGTTTGATTTCTCTTTTTCGTCAAAATAGGTCTCAGTTTCAGCGATTACTTCATTATTGGACTTGAATTTCTTTTCAGCACGCATTCTCTCGAAATCTGAAAACAGGAAAAAGTCGCTGGGGGCTACATCTGGAGAAAACGGTAGGTGGGTAAGCAATTCGAAGCCCAATTCATTCAATTTTGCCATCGTATACATCGATTTGTGACACGGTGCATTGTCTTGGTGAAACAACACTTTTTTCTTTTGCAAATGTGGCCGTTTCTTGGCGATTTCAGACTTCAATACCCAAATGTTTTCGCATATCCAAATGTTCGTGTAGAATGGTAAAAACACTACCATCTGATATTTTTACAATGTCAGCTAGCTCGTGCACCTTCAATTTGCGAACGTTCATAACCAATTTGTGGATTTGTTTGATGTTTTGTGGAATAACAGTCTGATTTCAGCATCATTTCTGCTGGTCTACCATTTTTTCTATCATTTGTCTCGATGGAGCCGCGTCCGGATAATGTTTATCAAGCCATTGTTTGGTTTCCCTTGTATTTTTTTTTCATCAAAAAGCAATGCTTTATCAAAACTCGAAATTCACTTTTTTCTAATGTTTTTTTTCAATAACAATAGTTGCACACAAAATGCTATAACTCACGAATCAATTGTCAGATTGTTGTCAAATTTTTATACGTATCGTTTGAAGGTTGGTACTAAATAAAAATCATATGGAAAAATATCTAGTAACGCAATCTATGTGTCATCCTATGGACTTTTTCAACGTACTGTTATATTTTCAGAAATATTCGAAAGAATTTTAGATTTTTTCATGTTCTCCATGGCTCTTAACCTGTCATTACCTGGATTTCGTTTGGCGCAAATGTTCATTAAAGAAACCATTTGGTCCTTAGTGTATTTTTTATTGATAACAGCAACAATACAGCACATTTTGTTATATTTCGTAAGATTTTTAGCTTTTTCAACATACTTTAGCCCTTCGCCATTTAGATAAATCGTTGGTAACTCAGACCTATTCAGACAAGTTTTGAAAATTGGTAAGACAAATGACTTAAGAGGATTTAGATTAAGCTTATTAGATCAAGCCCATTCAGTTATTTCACTTAAGTCCTCATTCATTCTTAAACATAAATTATCAACTGTGTTAAACAGGCTGGACAAGTACAGTTGAAGGTCATCAGCATATGCATGCATGGTAACATGACGACATTTGCTAAATATATCATTTATGAACATTGAAAATAAAAGCGGACCAAGAACTGAGCCTTGCGGCACCCCACAGGATAAGTAACAGAACGCGCGCTAACTAGACCTCCCGACTAGGTAGCTAATAACAGACGGACCGCCGTGCTTGAAAAACCAAAGTTTACATATAATTTTTGACACAGTATTGAATGGTCAACGGAATCAAAGGCTTTCGAGGAGTCTAAGAGACATAACAAACTTATGTGCCCAAGATCGAAAGGCACTCTGATTTCATCTAAGATTTTTATTATGGCAGTGGAGCAGCTGTGACTAGATCGAAAACCGGACTGAAACGGAGACAAAAGGTCAAATCTTCTTATGTGTTCTGAGATTTCAACGGCCATGAGAGACTCAAATGCTTTAGATAAGGATGATAGCAAATTAACAGGACGATAGTCAGACGGAACACAAGCATTGGATTTCTTTGTAATGGGGATGATTGTGGCGGCTTTCCAGACATCAGGAACGTAAGAACTTGTGAAGCAGTGGTTAAATATATGAGTAAGCGGGCTAAGGACGTGCGGTAAAATCACTTTAATAAATTTGATGAACATATTATCCTCACCCATTGCGTTGGATTTAATTTTGTTAACACTTCTGGCAACATCATACTCGCTTAAAGCAATAAACTCAAAACGTAAAAGAGAGTCCGATGGGAACAATCTTGTGTCAAAGGCTAGCACATTACTAGAAGGCGTAGAATTGGAAATGAAATATTCATTGGAGAATATTGGCGTCAAGCTCACAGTCTTCAGATTTCGGTTTGCAAACTACCGCTTGCTTTAAATTATTCCATAAATTTTTGGATGATTGCGCTCAACTCAGCTTGGACATAAAAAATACACGCTTTGCTGATTTGACTGTAGCGTTAGCTAACTCCGCCAGGTTAGCAACTTAGTTGCGCCTGCCTGTCCCAAGCCAGGTTAAGGAGAAGGGTTGTTTGTAGGATAAGTCATGCAAACGTAAAAAGTGATAGGGCCAACCAAGAGCTCGGGGTGGCGCCCATCTTGGTAGCAGGTCAAATTCGGTATATCGATATGAAACAAGCCTGCGAATGTATAGCAATGGACCTA
Source organism: Coremacera marginata (assembly GCA_914767935.1). Taxonomy (NCBI): domain Eukaryota; kingdom Metazoa; phylum Arthropoda; class Insecta; order Diptera; family Sciomyzidae; genus Coremacera; species Coremacera marginata. Next base: position 24,518,584 of record OU612043.1, read on the forward strand.
AAAACTTATTAGCACGGGGATAGTCATACTCGTCAAAGAGGACGACCCTATCTATCCATGGCAAGGAGACATACGAGAGTTGTAAAATTGGGTGAATGATTTGAGGTGTATAGGTGTTGTGTAAACAGAGGTAATAGGCACTTCTTCCGTGGTAAGTGAATATAAAATTCATGCCAGGATTGGAGTTGCCGGTCATGTATAATTAAGTGTTCTAATTGGACACGGTCAGATACAAAAACTCTAATGAGTTTTTTGTCTCCTTGCTGGGATGTTGTGGAGCTTCTTTGACGAGACCGAGTTGCCCAGGTGACTATCATGGGTTGGCCCTTCGGGGAGGCTCGTGCTGGCTGTGGTTGTGTATATGCTACACAAGCCTAGATTGACCGGTGGGGTCGCGCAGTGGTACGACCGGGCTGGCATACCTGCTTAGTATGCAAGAGATTGGGTAGGTCTCGTCTTGACCAGTAGATGACAATGAAGGCACGTCACTACTGGTAGTTAAACTGGTACTACTATTGGAAGCTTGCGTTTCCAATACGTTGGAGTCGTATTGCTTTCGGTAGTAGGGCACTGGGTGATGCTTATTTATACCCTAGGTCTTTGATGACCTTTGTACTTAAGCCTACAAGGCAGGTGTACAAAGAAAACATTAAATCCCTTCTGTAGCATTAGCAGGGTTTTTTTTTTTTTTATTTTTTTTATTTAAAGATATTTATTTACAAGGTTTAAATTTTCTAGCAAAACATTGCGCTCCAGTGCTCAAAGGAGAGCTTTGAAGGAGCATACTACATTGGCATGTTAGAATTCCACGCTAATAGCTAATATTTACAATGCTTATATATACAATATTTACAGAGAATAATTTTGATTTAAATCCAGGAGATAACTCTTCAATTCGTATTTGAATAGGCCTAGAGTTGTCGCGTTCTTACATACAGATGATATGTTATTATAAGCCGTCGGGCCAGCATACGAGTATCGCTGCTTGGTCACCTCGAATTTGCATCTCGCCACTACCAGGTCAGCTCTATTTCTGGTATTGATGCTGTGCGTGCGCGATGATAGCTGCTGTAGCTGATGTTTTGGATGTTTTTGTGAACTTGAGTACCAGTTCAGTTCCAATCAGTACCAATCAGTTGGTACTTGTGAAGGGATGTGACTGGCAAAATTCTCCTATATGTCGGGCTGTATAGCTGTCTGGAAGTGAAGCATGGGTGCAGGTTAAAAACAGCTTTGATAGACTTATTCTGCATGCGCTGTAATTTGTTAAGTTCAGCTGAGTTGTTGTATGCCCAAGACATAGGCATGTACGACAAATGTGAGTGAATTAGAGACATGTAGATTAGATATTTCGTGTCGGCTGAAAATTTTCTTTTAAATTTATGCAATAGGCCGAGGCCCGATGATACTTTGCGCTGTAACGTTAGAATGTGTTCGTTCCAGCTTAGATTACTAGCCAGGTTTAGCCCGAGGAATTTTACGTTGCGCTCCTCAACTACTTCAGTGCCATTAATATTGAGGACACAATCTTCGCCTGTTTTGCGACGAGGTGAGAATATGATGAATTGAGTTTTATCGGCATTCATTGAGATGCGATTATACCGAAAAAATTCGGTCAAGATCGACATGTCGTGTTCAATATGTGTTTTCATCGCTAGTCGTGAGTACGATGGATAAAAGAGGGCAATGTCATCAGCAAACAGGAAAAGCTTCCCATTTAGATTGATGTTTTTAATATCATTGATGAAGATTAGGAATAGCAATGGTCCTAAGACGCTACCTTGAGGCACTCCATAGCGGCAGGTTTGTAAGGTGCTTTTGCTTTCACCATTCACCACGAACTGAGTTCTATCAGTGAGATAGCTTCGCATTAAGTTTAGATCAAGTGGACTGAATCCAGCATACCGCAGTTTTTGTATTAGCACCTCATGATCGACGCATTCAAATGCTTTTTGAAGGTCTAGAAATAGGCCTCCAACCTCTGTACATCCTCTATCGAGATTTGCGCATATGTCATCTATAGCTTGTATTAATGCTGGCTGGGTTCCGGATCTTGGACGAAAACCATATTGATGCTTATACAGCAAACCAATTCTATCGATGTAGGCTGCAATTTGTTGTTTCATCACTTTCTTTACATCATTTCGGCATTTCGACATTTCGGCGATCTGTAGAATCCGATTACCATAAGTGGTTTACCATTGGCTATTATTGCTGGGAATTTTATTCTAATAATATGGCAATAAGATTCGTTGACAATCTCTTTAACCGTGCACTGGAGTTTGTCAGATATGAACATCGAAAGCCCACCATGGCTGTCGCCTCTACAGCAATGCACACTTGAGTAGCCAGGTATATCATACAATTGGGTAGCATTCTCCGCAAACCAGGTTTCTTGTATGCACATAATTTGTGGGAGATGATGAAATGCTGATATTTCAGTACGAAACGCATTAAACTTATCAATACTCGCAATACTTCTTGTATTAAATGAGATTATGTTAAAAATATTGTTTTGCTTTATTGTGTTGTTGTTGTATTCTGTGATGTTTTTATAATAGTTCATTTTGTTGGTAAGAATATAAAATATAAAAAATATAAATATGAAAAATATAAATATGAATATAATGGGTAATAGGATTTGTATTTGCTTGGTGTATGTATGTTGTTTATCGAAGCTTTTAATTTGCTGTCAGTGAAAACGAGTTTTCACGTAGATCATTGTTTGCAATTTGATTTACATCAGCATTGCGGAAACTATGGTTTGGTCGCGTGGTAGCTGCTAGGAGCAGATCATCTACGCAACGATAAGTGTTAATTCTCTCAGCGCGCGAATCTCCAGCTCGTTTAGCGAAGATCGCGTTACCTCTGGTATAAACGTACTGGTAGCCCATAGATTTTAAAGACTTTGCGTGGCCAAAGAGCTTCAGGGTGTCTCGAGTCAGAAAATCGTTTATAAAGAGTTTCGTCTTCAGTACAGGATCTCTTTTGATTTCCTTTTTAGCCGCCAGCAGAACCATTTTCGCATCATGAGTATGGAACTTCACCACGACGGATTTAAGTGCTGAGGGCGCTGCGCCAGCTCTGCTAGCACGACTGCCAAAGAAGTAAGCTTGTGCTATGTCTTTGCCGCTGACTGACACTTTCAGTTGCGTTAGAAGGTCAATAACTAACTCACTTGCTGTTTTGCTGTTGCTGGTGTCTTCTAGGCCTCGCAATATGACATCATTTTTGACTCTGTCTTCTGTTAAAAATTTGAGCGTTGACTTAACCTCACTTAATTCGGCGCGAAGTTGTGAGTTATCTTTGGTCAATTTTTCGACGTCCTTCTTTGCTGTTGCAACATCCCTCACGAGAGTCTCTAGCAGGCTTAGTTGATTCATAATTGTTTGGAACTGACTTGTGCTGATGTTGATGTTGCCGCTTGATGTGCTTGTCTCAGGTGCGTCGGCAGCGCCGGAGGCAGCGCATGAGCAAACCTGGCACAAGTACTCCTTGTCCACCTGTTGTAGTGCTTCCCGGTATTGTTTTTTGTTCAATCCAGAGCACATTGAATGCAACCAACGTAAACATTTATCGCATTGGATGGAGTCACCGTCATCATCATCAATAGTCAAATGGCAGCGTGGACAGATCACCTGGTTTTGCTTGCTTTGCTTGCTGGTACGCCTCTTATTACCCATTTTGTAATGTGGTGACTTTTAAATCAGTCTTGTAAGTATAAAAAACTTGTTTCTTATTGAGTTTAGTAATTTAATTTAATAAAAAATGAAAATTTTGCAGGAGCAGAATTATTTGCAACTTTTGACATTTAAGCAGGGTTGCCAACTTTTACCAAGATTTACAAGTTGCCAAGATTTACAGTTTCTTAGTCGTTTGTGCTGTTCGCAATGTGATGCAGTTGGACTTCTTTTAAATCGATTGCAAGCTCAATTACGATTTCTGAGGGCTAATTTGACGTTATTTGGAATCCAGGGGCAACTGCTGTTAATTAGTCGACGAGTGACTATTGGAATATGAGAGTCAAATAGTTCACAGATTGTATTCATAAAAAACCTTAGCTTCTCATTTACAGAAGTGAATAACCAGCATTCTGACCAATTTATAGTAGATAAGTGGTCCCGAAGCAAAGAGTCATAATCAACAGATTTATAGTTACGAAACGAAATAGTATTTTCAACAATAGCTGGAGAAGTAATTAAATTTAAAGTACAAAAGATAAGATCATGATCATGATCAGAAATTAATCTGAAATTAACACGGATTTCGATATTGAGAAATTCAACATCGGAACCACTGGACGTGTCCAACAAACTAACATTTAAATTATTCTTGCAGTAAATTGCCAGACTCCCGCCTTTTTTAACTGTTCGATCGTTCCGATAAAGCATATAGTTATTAATATTTAAGCAGAAATCATTAATGTCTTTGTGAAACCAGTTTTCAGAGACACGAATGATATCCACGGCTGAATTTTTGGAAGCAATGTCGAACAATATTAAGCTTAACATCGTTAAGACTCCTAGCATTAAAGTGAACAATGTTCAGACTAGAATGTTGCTTACAAAGAACACCTATCAGAATCTTTTGGATTTTACTATTGGTAATCATAGAAAGATATACAAGTTAAGTTATAAAAAAACACAACCGAGAGCATGATAGAGAATGAAAATATATAAATAAAGAGTAACTAAAACTAAAATGTCACATGAAAAAGTTATAGAAAAAGAGAGGATAGATAGTTGATATAACTTACAGTATAATATAATAGAAACAAAAATAAAGAGAAGACCATTGGCAGTATTAAGTTTCCTCCTCACGAACATCAACCGCAGCGCAAATAGCATTTTGCATTTCTTCAATGCTGTCAACTCGTATCTTCTTTTCAAAACTTTTAGTATTTCGTTTTTAAATATTAATTAAGTATTTGCAGAAAGACTCATAGCAGTTTTTAGGAATATGGTTTTAATTTGCCACATCTTTGATGTCCTTTTGCTTTATTTCTAATAGCGGTAGCCTTTCGGAATATGCCGAGCATAGTTTTAAATTTTTAAGGATATTATTGATAAGTAGAAAAAATAGGCATACTTTTTTTTTGCGTCAGAGGTTGAATAGTAACCTAAAAATAAACTTTTGATTAGTTTGAATATAAACTACTTACTTGATGCAACTTCAAGGCTTAAAAGGCTTCAAGTTGCTCTTTCTTAAACATACTCTTTGAAAGTTGGTATCTTTATGTCTTTAAGTTACAAGTTCAAATCGCTGCTGCAATAATATTTGAAAAAAAATTAATATACTATAATAAAAATTAAACTCTTGTAAACTAGGTTAGGTTAGGTAGAGGCGACAGCCGGTGTATATGAAATACATACACCAGCTCACTTAGACCAGATAGGTCCATTGTGATACCGTTGCACACAGGCTTTTATTAATAATGGAACCAACTTGAGCTCCTGATGAACCCTTTTATACGCCTGACACCAGTCGTTGACAGGTCGTCAAGTTCATGAAAGAAGAAACAGCCTAAATATTTGTGCCTTCTTCTGGCTAGCGCAGGACAGGAGCACAGAAGATGGGAGATGGTTTCTTCCTCGTTTTCGTCAGTGCAGCTTCTACAGAAGTCATTTCAGATAACCTGTAGGCATGTCTGCCTATCAAGCAGTGCCCTGTGATCACAGCCACTATTGTGGCTAACTCTGGTCTTGCCAGTGAGAGGAGGGCTCTTGATTGCCCGAGATCTTGTGTCGGCCAGATAAGCCTTAATGCTCTGCAGAAGTGTTGGCTTTCGATATGATATTGTTACTGATTAGCAGCCTGAGAGCCGCTAACGGGATACCCGGTGGGTTCACCATGATTACTGGCGCTCGTGTCCCATTTCTAGCGAGTTAATCTGCCTTTTCATTACCTTTTATGCCTTTGTGCCCAGGTACCCATATTAGGTTGATGCTGAAGTGGTTCGATATTGCACCTAATGAAGCACAGCATTCTTCTGCTACTTTAGAGTTTGTGGCTACTTGTTCCAACGATTTTATCCTGATAGCAGCCTGACTATCAGAAAAGATATAAATTTCCCGTTTAGAGACAACGTTTTTTGAAAGCCATGATGTTATCTCCCCTATTGCCATCATTTTGCCTTGAAACACACTACAGTGGTCAGGAAGCCTACGAGCCAGAGATACCCCAAGCTCTTTTGAGTAGACCCCGTACCCGACTTAGTCGTTTAATTTTGATCCATCTGCATAGAAATATAGACACCCTCGTTTCCATGGTGCACCATTGACCCAGTATGTTCTAGGCGTAATAAGCGCACCCTACGTTCCTTCGAAGGAAAGCGAGGGCTTGCAGTAATCAGTTCTTGATGGAATGGAGTTGAAGTTGTTAAGTATGGATGAGTGACCCGTTGTCATACTTTTCCATACTCCCAGTTCTCTAAGTCCAGGTCCAGTGGTAGAAGATGAAGTATAGTCTCTAGGGCTGCAGTCGGTGTTGATCTCAGAGCACCGTTGATGCATTTAGATGCCATTCTCTGCACTTTTTGGAGTTGTTTCATGTATGTGACCTTGTCTATGGACGGCCACCATATTACTACTCCATACAGAAAAAGAGATCTTATGACCCCAGTATACGATACGTGTGAACGATACGAGGCGAAAACTCCCCCTATTTTTCCTATGGCTTTTTTTCAAGTATAAACTGCCACTGTGGCTTTTTTAGTGCGCTCCTCTATGTTTAACTTCCAGCTGAGCTTTCTATCTAGTATAAGACCCAGGTACTTTGCGTTATTCGCAAGGGACAGAACAGACCCATTTATTATGATTGGTGTTAAAGACGGAATTTTATATTTCCTGGTAAATGGGACTAGCTCTGTTTTAGCCAGATTAACTCCAAGACCACCGGGCTTGGCCCATTGTTCAAGTCTGCAAAGGGCTCTTTGCATAATGTCTCATAGAGTTGTAGGAAACTTGCCTTTGACTGCGATTGCTAGGTCATCGGCGTAAGCTGCCACTAAACATCCATCTCTCTCAAGAGATAGCACTACGTCATTAACTACGAAATTCCAGAGGAGTGGAGAGAGAACACCTCCTTGAGGCGTACCTCTTGAGACAGCTCTAATGGCGCTGTATGCGCCCAGGTCCGATAGAACTATTCTACTGTTAAGTAGCTTGTCTCTGTAATGATTTTATTCACGCCTAGTCCGACTAGTGCTCGTCGTATTGCTTGTGGTGTTAAGTATTTAAAAGCTTCTTCTGTATCTAAGAAGGAAACCAAAGTAAACTCATTATTTATGAAGGGTTTTTCTATGGTCCCGACCAGCGTATGTAGGCCCGTTTCCACGGATCTTCCTTTGTTGTAGGCATGCTGTGAAGCCGATAGTAATGCAGAATCAATATTACTGTGGAGATACAGATCTATCTTGTAAACTAATTATCTTCAGAACTGAATTAAAATTTAATTTTATAGTTCGAAAAACCATGTCCAAATATATGCGAAAACATCAAAATTTTTATTTGGTCAAAATAGTCTCTAGGACACAAATGCAATCACGTGACCGAAAAATTCCAGTACAATTAGAATTTTATTTGTTTTTTGCTTTCATTTTTGATTAAACTAATACGTATCACAGTTATTTTAACAAAAAAGTCACATATCAAAATAAAACAGTCGATTTTACTCACTTTTTTTCAGCTATAGGATCACAATTCAAAATAACACACTTTGAAATTTCTCAGTTGTGTCACAAATAAAGTGTCACAACTCAAAATAAAACTCTTTATGTGTAACAAAACATATCAGTGGATCTAAGACACCTTGACACAACTAAAAATAAAACTCTTTGGTTGAAAGTGCAGAAGCAATGCAATTAACATTAAGACAGACATAACTTCATTTTACCAGTTAAAGAATAAAGTTATGAAAACGATATTTTAACAGCAGTTAGAGATGTGTCTTGTGAGTTGATTTATGGCTAAAAGTCGATTTTGGAAAATTTTGAGCTGTGACTGTTTTTGTATTGGCTGAGTTCTAGGGTGTGGCAACTGCGCCCCCCTTTCTCCTCCCCCTCTGCGGATGTCCTTGGTATGCTTCATACAAAATGTATGTGCTTGTACCAATTTTGACAGTTAACAGATATAAGCTTAATTTAATTTTTTACCTGTACCTGTACTTGAACCTGTGCCTGTACTTGTACTTTAGTGCCTTTACCTGTACCTTTAGCTGTATCTGTACCTGTATCTGTACCTGTATCTGTGCATTTATCTGTATCTGTATCAGTATTTGAATACATTTCTGTGCCAAGTCCTAATGTAAGACTTGCAGAAATTACCATTATTTAAAATATTTCGCATGAGCTAAATTTATAACACGTCATCGTGTTACAAAGATTTTACAAGATGAGTTAAATGATTCAATTTATAACACATCATCGAAATCAATTAGTATGCATTTCATTAACTTAACTGCACCTTAAATAACATTAAGATATTCTCCGCTATATTGACGCCACATACTGCAACACACAAAAGTTCCGCTGCTTACTATATACAGTACTATACACGATGCAGGACTCAAATTAATTGAAAGGCTTGTAATAATTCATCTGCCAGTGTGCTCGAAAATAATACAAAAGCGCATTAATTTACTTGCCATAATAATAATCATAATTATTATTATGTATAGCAATAATAATAATTATTATGTATAACAATAATAATAATATTAATAATAATGAGTATTATTAATTTCAATAAATTTGCACTCAACAGCTGCGCACAAACACTGTGCTATCAAAGTCATCTTTGCATACGCACACCTGATGCCAATACACACACTCACATACACACACACACACTCACACACACACACACACACACGTGCCGATACACGTGCTGCAGCTGCCCCAACAAAGAGCTTTGCTGCAAATTTAATATGATCTGCTTGCTGCTGGCACATCACAGGACCCTGAATGAAAGCCAACTAGGACGAGAGGATGCTCAATAAATATGCATTTATTCAGAGTGATGCTTGATGATTGCACACTGCAGATGGCGCTGCTGTGCTTTCTTTGTTTGCACTTCATTTGCATTCACACACACGCACATGCATAAAATCAAATCCACATACACACACACACACACACAAACACACAAACACACACACACATTGCATTAATTCCTTGGGAGACATTTAGGACCAAGGTTTAACATACACACAAAACATGCATGCATACATACACACATAGTGATGGATGAGACAGCCAACGAAATGGATGGCATCAAAAATAAATGACACCACATACAAATGCAATTATTTGCTTGAATGTGTGTGTGTGTGTGTGTGTGTGTGTGTGTGTGTGTGTGTGCTGTTGTTGTTTTTATTCTATGATAGTAGGAGGAAACAATCGAGTAGAGCATAAATAACTATTAGTTATTGGAATGAAATTTCTTTACCACATTAAGTAAAAGTCAACATTTACCGGTCTACTATTTTATGTTGGTAAATATATTTTGTAGAAAACTTAATGAAAGTAGTTTTAGTTAAAATGTTATTAGAAACGTAAAGAAATTTGAGTGGTATTTATATTTTTAAGATAGTTGAGAAAGCTAATAAGCATTATCAATGATTTCATTGAATATTAGCTCAGGTATATATTATGGATAAAGGTCAAAGGGCAAAATGCTTCTGATCAAACTTTAATAAAGAGCAACTAGCCACAACTCTCTTAAAGAAAAAAATTACAAGCAGCATGGGTAGCTAGGTTTGATCTCTACACTAAATCATCAGCAGTGTTCATAGATTTTCAGCGAAGTTTTCAAAAACAAATTGTGTTTTATATTAAAAGAGAAAAAAGATTTGAAAGTTTATTAAAAAATTAAAGTATTCCGTTGAATTTTGAAAGAGATCAATTCTTCTCTTTAGCAAAAGTTCGATTTTACATATTATGGTCATGTTTAGAAGATGTTGCTTTGGTTTTAGAAAAAATTAGCAAATATTTCCTTCCTGTTGTGAAAATGTGGTCCAGCGTGTAACATAACTTGGATTAAAATTTTCTTCTGAGATAACTATTAAACAAGTTTAAATTGTATGAAGAAAAAAAAGTGAACTGTTGGGGGTCTCAAAAGTTAGAGCAACGCTTAAAAACAATTATTACATATTCATACATAATAATTGTTTTTCCAATCGAAGTGGTTTTAATTTTCGTGGAGGTAATTTTTGGTAAAGAAAATGATGTTTTTTACTTGTAAGTTGTAGATTTGCTACAAAGATAAAACATTTTATTCATACAAATATTTTGGCATAAAAAAAATATTCAGGCACACTTCTAATAATGCGAAACGAGGGCCAAACGAATGCCTCGTCATCAGATAATATACTTTCTATATATCACACGTTCATGTTCGCATATTCGTTGAAAGAGAAAAGTGTTTTCCGAACGGGTTGTTAAAATTTACTCTGTTTGTTAATATTTCATTTATATATATTTTAGAATCTATAGATTTTATGATTAAACAGCTCAAAGTCAATGCTTCCGGTCTTTTCAACCAAAGATACGTGGATCAAATCCCAACAGATGCTTTATTCGTTTTGCTAGTAAAACAATTTTAAATTTACAGCTTAAGGTATTGATATAATAACATATACAGATACCCTGTAGGAAAATCAACTAATTTAAAAATAGTTGAAAAAGTAGTTTTTTGTCCACCATAACTAGTTGAAATTCTGACTTTTTTCCATAGAACGAACTAACATATTTTGTATGGTGATGTCCGCTAAATAAGTCAATTGACTTTCGTCTGCATATATTCTCAACTACTTGTTAAGCTAGTTAAATTTAAATTATTTTTTTAATTACTTTAAAACAACCAATTGAAAACTATTTAATATTCCACTTACTGAAGATGAATTTAATAGCATAAAAATTTTAAATTTCTATACATCAAAGAGATCATTTATTTGACTGTTTTCAAAAATACATAAATCATGCCAAAAAAATCATGCCTGGTCGACATAAATAAATTCTGAAATATAAAATCTGAAAGCAAAATGTAAACAAAGTTAAACGTGATAAGAGTTTTTTAATGGAAAATTGTGAAATGTCGTTTTTTGTGATGTTTTAATTGAATTTAAAATAATTCAAAAGCGATTCATGCCAAGCTTTATTGCCAGTTAATTCAAAAAAGGACTAGAAATTACATTCAAGGAGCGCAACAGAAATACTCTGCGATGGTAGATATAACTTCATTACTCCTTTCTTCATTGGACTATTTCTGCTTCCAACAGGTGATAGTTCCAGAAGCTAGAGGAACTCTGCCCTTATATGTGAGCATGCCTACCACGAAAGCAGTTTACAAAAACGGGCACGCCTCCGCCTGGGTACATGAGCGAAGGTGCAATCCAATTGATCGGAATTGTGTGGATACTGCGCCAGTTATTTAGCACGAGCCAGCTTTTTGATGCTTCATTTCAAAATATGAGCTAAACAAGCGTGTCAGCGGGATTTTCCACGCTTTGCAACCATCAATCATCTCCGATGGACACACCGATATTTTGCTTAGTGCTTCTTTTAAGTGTCAATCGCAATGAAGTGATGGAGCAGACTCGACGCTATGTAGGGAAAGGCGTGCGTCTTTACTATTGAAGTGATGAGGTGTTTGCTGAATGGTTATTGTGCAATGTTTGATAAACAGTACCAGTTTGTAATTTGAATATCTTAAATAATAAAGAATTTTTAATTGTTTCACAGGGCTTAGAGGCAGTTTGTAAGTTTTAAAGTGTGTTTACCACGTCTGTCTTGCAGCTCAATGTCGTAAATAAAAAAATATGTCTTTTTGAAACAAAATGTTAGTGATGCCTAAAGTTACTAATATTTGACGAAATAACATGGTTAACTATTTATAAACTTGTAATTTAATAAAAATTTGCAATTGAAACATGTGCAAATCAGAGTAGTTGCCGCCTTAATATAATTCAAAGTAGTTTATCAACCACTTGTTTTTAAGTAGTATTTCAATTACTTCATTTATAATGGAATAAAAACTATTTAGAATTGAAGTGAATGCCGCCTTAATATAATTCAAAGTACTTCATATACTAGTTTATTTTAAACTGGTTTTTTAATTAGTTGTTTTTAAAAACAAGTTAGTTTGTTCCTATAGGGTATAGATATAAATAAAGACACAGATACAAATTCTGATTCAGATATACCCTAAAGGAACAAACTAACTTATTTTTAAAAACAACTAGTTAAAAAACTAATTTAAAATAAACCAGTATATTAACTACTTCGAATTATATTAAGGCGGCATCCACTTTAATTGTAAATAATTTTATTTGCATCCCTATAAGAACAAACTAACTTGCTTTTAAAAACAACTGATTAAAAAACTAATTTAAAATAAACCAGTATATGAACTACTTTGAATTATATTAAGGCGGCATCCACTTTAATTGTAAATAATTTTATTTGCATTCCTATAAGAACAAACTAACTTGTTTTTAAAAACAACTGATTAAAAAACTAATTTAAAATATCCCAGTATATGAACTACTTTGGATTATATTAAGGCGGCATCCACTTCAATTCTAAATAATTTTTTTTGCATTATATATGAAGAAATTTAAATACTACTTAAAAACAAGTGATTTATAAACTACTTTGAATTATATTAAGGCGGCAACTACTCTGATTTTGACATGTTTTAATTGCAAATTTTTATTAGATTGCAAGTTTATATATATTTAACCATGTTATTTCATCAAATATTATTAACTAACTTTAGGCCATCAGTAATAGTTTTCAATTGGTTATTTTAAAGTAGTTAAAAACTAATTTAATTTTAACTAATTTAACAAGTAGTTAAAAATATATGCAGACGAAAGTCAATTGACTTATTTAGCGGACATCACCATACAAAATATGTTAGTTCGTTCTATGAGAAAAAGTCAGAATTTCAACTAGTTCTGGTTGACAAAAAACTACTTTATCAACTACTTTTAAATTAGTTGATTTTCCTACAGGGTAGATATAAATACAGATACAAATATAGATAAAGATACATATACAGATACAGATACAGATACAGATACAGATACAGATACAGATACAGATACAGATACAGATACAGATACAGATACAGATACAGATACAGATACAGATACAGATACAGATACAGATACAGATACAGATACAGATACAGATACAGATACAGATACAGATACAGATACAGATACAGATACAGATACAGATACAGATACAGATACAGATACAGATACAGATACAGATACAGATACAGATACAGATACAGATACAGATACAGATACAGATACAGATACAGATACAGATACAGATACAGATACAGATACAGATACAGATACAGATACAGATACAGATACAGATACAGATACAGATACAGATACAGATACAGATACAGATACAGATACAGATACAGATACAGATACAGATACAGATACAGATACAGATACAGACACAGATACAGATACAGATACAGATACAGATACAGATACAGATACAGATACAGATACAGATACAGATACAGATACAGATACAGATACAGATACAGATACAGATACAGATACAGATACAGATACAGATACAGATACAGATACAGATACAGATACAGATACAGATACAGATACAGATACAGATACAGATACAGATACAGATACAGATACAGATACAGATACAGATACAGATACAGATACAGATACAGATACAGATACAGATACAGATACAGATACAGATACAGATACAGATACAGATACAGATACAGATACAGATACAGATACAGATACAGATACAGATACAGATACAGATACAGATACAGATACAGATACAGATACAGATACAGATACAGATACAGATACAGATACAGATACAGATACAGATACAGATACAGATACAGATACAGATACAGATACAGATACAGATACAGATACAGATACAGATACAGATACAGATACAGATACAGATACAGATACAGATACAGATACAGATACAGATACAGATACAGATACAGATACAGATACAGATACAGATACAGATACAGATACAGATACAGACACAGATACAGATACAGATATGGATACACCAACAGATACAAATATGTACATACACAGACACATACAAAAATACAGATATCGATGCAGATACAGATAGAAATACAAATATAGGTACAGATACAGATGCAGGTATAGAATAGATACCGATACAATTTCAGATACAGACATTGATAAAGATATAGATATAGATGCAGGTACTAATGCAGCGCAGGATACAGATGCACTTTTACTGTTAATATAACTGCTACCAAAAACATATAATAAGAAGACCCCCAAAATATTAACAGAATTTTGCAAACGAAGGTGAAGAGAAAACAAGATGTGAAACATGCTGCATTCCTCGGATTTAATTTTACACAATTACACAATTTTGCACAATTTAATATTACAATTACATACTTATAACATAAAATACGTCTGTTACATATATGCAGATACACTATTACTGTTAAAATTTCTATTACTATTACACCTTTAAATATAGAAACATTATTACTGTTACTTATACAGATGCAGATACAGATACATATACCAATATACACTATTACTGTTTTCTGTTGCTGTTAAAACCATTTAATGGGAAGATCTCCGAAATGTTTACATACTGTTAACATCGTTTTTAAGTACGTTAAGAAGAACGGAGCATATTTCACTTCTCGTTTGTTGGCTCGTCATCATCGTTCTCGAAATTCTGTTAAGTTAACATTATGTTGGTCTTATATTTTTATGTTTTTGACTACTGATACTATTGCAGATATAGAAACAAATATGTTAATTTGGAATTTTATGAAAAATTTACCATTATTGTTCAATGTTATTTTTCACCGCTATTTTACTGGAAATCCTTTACATCAACATTGCTATTAATTTAAAAAATATTAATAAAATAATTTAATGAAAACATGTTAAGTGCAAAATTATATATATATTGGCAAATATTAACATATTCTTCTTTTATTACTTGGGAAAATTAATAAAAATTCTTTCCAGCGAAAACATGTAAAGCACAGAAAAATGCAAAAGCATGACATTATTTGCTGTGATATGTGAAATATTTGCACATCATAATTCATGAATGAAAATCTGTGAGCTGGCAGCTCTTGCACACAAATGCAAACTAACGCATACGCACACATTAACACACACTAACGCACACACACACTGACAAAATATATTGTGCTGCGTTACATAGTATACAGTAGAGTGTAGTTGGAAAATTGAAGTAAAGCGATTTTCACATTTTCATATTCATCAAGACTAAATGTAAATGTGTGCTTATCATTGTTGTTGTTGTAGTCGTTTGCATGCTGTGCTCTTGTTGTTGTTGTTAATAAAGTAGAGGATTTGTTTGTTTTTACTGAGTTTTTTATGCTATTTGGCAAACGCTGCATTTTTAACGGTGTAACCATTAATTTTCATTTCCATAATGATTACATGCATGAAATGCACTTGGCTGTCTGTTTAAATAACCATGTATGTGTGTGTGTGTGTGTGTGTGTTAGTATATTAGTATAAGTATTTGGTGTTTGCATGCGTTCATTTCTTCTCATTACAACAACTGAGAGTCGCGTCTGCCACGCTACTGCTTATCGTGGAAATCTTAACTTTTACCTTTAGAAATGTTGCCACTTAGAAAGTTTCCTAGGAAATAAATCTTCAACTGCAGCAGTCAAGAGCTATGAATTTGAATTTTTTTGAAGTAAGCATAGGTAAGGGTGATGGAGATAATGCTGGTTGTGGTGGTAACAGCTTGGTGATTCAGCATGAATTCTAAATTCTACTTTTGGAGGAAGAAAGTGCACATTTTTCCATCTTAAATTTATTTCTTAAATTGTTACTTTTCAAGCACACCAAAATTAATTTGCATTTAAAAAATATATAAACATAATAACTACGAATATATGTAAAATAAGTTGATTGTTGATTTCACTTTTCTTGTCTTTCTAGGATCTCATGTGATTACTCGAGGTTTAAAGTTAAGCTAGCGAAGTTATTGCTTACCAAGATTTGTGCTAATTAATTATTTTAAGTCGGATAGTATAGAGTCAAATCGTAATATATTGGAAGCAAAATTTATGTGGGTAATAAAAAAAGGGAAGTGTTAAAAGACAAATTAAAAAATAAAATTAGTTAACTATCATTATATTTGGTCGCAATTATAACTTTTAAGTGTTCATTAATGATACTTTAGACGAGTGCTGGTGGATCCACTGGTCCAACTTGCATGGTGGATGCGTCAAAATTCGATAACTTTTTTGTTAGGCATTTACCATAGGCAAAAAATGGTAGGCATTGGATACTTTTATACTCCCACTTTCCGCATAACAAATATCTACATGGGTGTTTTACTACACTGTGATTTGCTTGAGAAAAATGACACTTTTTTCGACATCGTTTTTCTTAGAAATTAAATTGAAATTGGTTTCTTTGTTGTTTGCATTTAATACAAGAAAATTTAATATCAGAAATATTAAAAACATTTCTTGGCCCGAAGTGGGAATCGAACTTGTACACTACTAATTAAGAGTTAGACATAGTTCTTGATTCAATGTTTAGTATAGTAGAAGCTATGCTGCAGTAGATCGTCACAATCTATTAATAGCTAGAAGATTGTGTACTGGCTATCCTAGAAAAACTAACAAAAATTTGCTTCTACTTGCTACAAGGCGGCATCAGCACCGGTGTGTTTATGTTGATGTGAATGCGTGAAGGAAAACACCGATGCCGGTGACATTTGGGGGTCCCCACACAAGAAACACGTAAACTGTGGATTATAGTTCATATCTCTTTCGAATTGATCCCTAGAATGGACAAATGTATGAGCTGCTCCTATAATTTTTGCTATTCAACATTTCTTTTAAACACACCAAGCCCCAATATGCCACCCTTTTGGAGGTTCCCATACAAAAATCACAAAAACTGTCGATTGTAGTTCATATCGCTACCGAATTGACTCCTAGAGGGGTCCAATATATGAGCTGGTCCTATTATTTTTTTGCCATTCAATATTTTCTCCTTCACACACCGACACCCAATATGCCCCCTTTCTGGGGCACAACATTAAGTTGCTATGTTTTCTGCTTGCCTGGTAGCTGAATCAGAAATCCAGGCATTAACAGTGAAAGCCGTAACAGTGCTAAGGTTGACAATGATGCTATTAACAGTGGTGATGATATAACATAGCTGACGTAAACACTGCTGACTTTAACAGTGCTGATGCGAATTCATAGCTTTTATTTCTATCAAAAATCAAACCTCTTCAATATTTTTTTGAAGACCAGTGCTGTTGTTCCAATTAAAAGTTAATCATACGTCATGGTGTACTTTTATTGCGATTTAGTGTTTGCCATAAGCAAATGCTTTCTTTTTATAATAAATTCTTTCTCAAGAAACTTGAAAAATACCTGCAGGCACTTATTATAATCGAATGCATCTCTAACAACGACTCAACAAATAGCCACATAAATACTCGTACACATGTGAGTACTTATTATATATTACTGAGTACTGAGAGAGGTTAAAAAAAAAAATTCAAATGTTATAAATGACTGTCATTGTTATGACAACATATATTTTTTCAAGCACAATTTGATTATGTTCATGTAAATATATGTAAAATATTTGAATTTAGGCTGATTTTTATCATTTTTAAGAATTAACAAGAACTTCGTAAGCAAAAGAACAAGTTGTCAAAATTTTCAATAATCCAGATTTGCAATTACGTATTTTTTCAAACCTTGAAATATATGTATGTAAATCTGACAAGTAGTTAAGTTGAAGTTACTTTGACCTACTCCCTATTGTTTCAAAAACAAAAAAACGGAAACGTGTGGATTTGTTTTTCCAAAGATGTCCTTGTTGAAAAGCAACAAAAAAAAAATATTGCATGTTTTTTGCAATATTTTCGCAATCATCTTTTCTTTTTTTTTTGTTTGATTTTTTATTTGTTAGATAAACTTTTATGCAGCCAAAAGTACTCTATGCGAACATGTTGCACACACACACACACATAAAGTACACATATTCGCAAACACTATCGCATGTATTGTCACATAAAAAAAATGGTCACTTGCTTTGGACGCACATATAACGGCTTTTGTAATAGTTAAACACACACACACATACATACACACTCCCATATAAAGTCATACAACACACAGAATAGTACACAATCTCACACAGTGGCACATTTAACTGTACAATAACATTCGAAACTGATGGTAAAATTAAAAAATGGAAAAAAAGAACCGAAAAAGGATTTATCAGGATTTTCAATTCCCGTTGGCAATAATCCATTTTTGGCCTTTGTTACGATTTTCATATAAATGTGAGTAGATGAGACAAGTAAACAGAAACGTGTATGAATCTGAGTAGTTGAGTGTGTGTGGGTGTGTGAGCTCTATGTGAGTATTTTTCATTTGTGTCTATATCCACTTTTATTTTGGTCCAACAAATTCGTACTTAGAATTGTTAGAACATTGGTTGAAGGCTATGCCAGGCATTCAGTTAAAGGGTTTCGAAGATTCACAGAGCACCGAACATGAAGCACAAAGCTTGTTAGTACCATTAAAAAAAAAAATATTAAATTCAATGGTTTTCAGAACACGAAATTCAAGAATTGACGCAAATTAACAGTTTTAGAGAAAATATTAAAAAAAAAAAAAAGGAAAACATTGAATACTAATTCAAGCTAACTCTTTTTTTCGTAGTTTAAGAATTGCAAAGCTTGAATAATGTCAATTATTTCAATGAGTTGAGCGACAATGATTTGACAAAAATCACAAAATTTGAAACTGGCTAATTGAATGCTTTAAAAGGAACATAATTTAGTACACGTCGCATGGTCTTGATAGTCTTTGGAATTGAATATTTGCGATAATAAGCTCCGCCAATTCTGATTTCTTTATAAATAAAAAATAGTGCTGCGCTATAATCCATGTGTGCTGTCATGTACTGCATAAGCGGAAATTGGTTTCTAAAAAAAAAAAATTATTATTTGTGCCATAAATGGAACATTTCTCAGAAGCTTGACAATTGTGCTACGCTGTGCTTTAAACTTTAAAATGCTTTTACATTTTTGTACGAATGGAATTTTGATGGAACATAAAAGCATATTTTGAGCAAACTTTGGCTTATGACAGCACAATTCTCATTTTTGAGCTGAAAAAAGGCGAGGGTGGTATTTTCAAAAAAAATTTTTGTTCGCTCTTTAAAATGAGCAAATATGACGAATGATTTTAATCTCATGACGGCACATTGGAGCACAAGTTAAGTACATCACAGCACATGTTTCGAATTACTGGAAAAAATTAATGGCAGAGGTATTTTTTTTTAAAATCATGCTATTAAAATAAATCTAATTTGCAACGTGGCACATGAAAGCACACACCGGGCACACATTACAATACATGTATTTTTTAGTTTTAAATAAAAAATGGCGAAACTTACTTTGTGCTGATGCAAAAACTTCGCTACAATTGAGCTGCAACAATTTTCAGTACTATTAAGTCAAGGTTTAAAATTGAAAAATAGATTTTCACCCGAATTTTGAAATTTGAAATCAGCACATAAACAGTTTATTAGTACTTAGTCAAGAAAATATATCATCTATATTAGTAAAATACGAGTAGTTTAACATTTCATATAATTGGGGTGGGCAGTGGGGGGGGGGGGGGGAGCGGAGGACTGTCGACCGAAATGAAAACTTAAAGCTATGAAATAACATTGCTGTAATGAATATCCGAAGTAGCTAGAGTCGTCAAATCGGACGCGTTCTACTTTTTTAAACTTTTTTATCTATTGATTCGTTATTGAATGTATAAACGGCTATTTTTTAATGTTTATATATAATATATTTGTAAAACATTTGGTCTGGTTGGGTAATCGGTAATCGGCTCGGTAATTGGTTGGTTATGGCTTCGTTAATTGGTAATTAGTTGGTAATCGCTTCCGTAATTGGCTTGTAATCGGCTGGTAATCGCTTCGGTAATCGGTAATTACTTGGTAATCACTTCGGTTGTTGGTAATCACTTCGAAATCGCTTCGGTATTTGGTAATCGGTTAGTAATCGCTTCGGTAATTGGCTGGTATTCGCTTCAGTATTCGGTTGGTAATCGCTTTGGTAATCGGTTGGTAATCGTTTTGGTAACTGGTAATCGGTTGGTAATCACTTCGATAATCGGTAATCGGCTGGTAATCGCTTCGGTAATCGGTAATCGGTTGGTAGTCGCTTCGGTAATTGGCTGGTAATTAGCTGGTAATCGATTTGGTAATCGGTAATTGGTTGGTAATCACTTCGGTTATTCTCAATCACTTCGTAATCGCTTCGGTAATTAGTTATCGTTTAGCAATCGCTTCGGTAATTGGCTGGTAATCGCTTCGGTAATCGGTTGGTAATCGCCTTGTTAATCGATAATTGTTTAGTAATCACTCGGTTTTTGGTAATCAGTTGGTAATCATTTCGGTAAATGGGGTGGGTAATCGCTTCGGTATTCGGTTGGTAATCGCTTCGGTAATCAGTTGGTTATCGCTTCGGTATTCGCTTGGTAATCGCTTTGGTAATCGGTAATTGGTTGGTAATCACTCCGGTTATTGGCAATCACTTGGAAATCGCTTCGGTAATTGATAATCAATAATCGGTTGGGAATCGCTTCGGTAATCGGTAATAAGTTGGTAGTCGCTTCGGTAATTGGCTGGTAATTAGCTCGTATTAGCTTTGGTAATCGATAATTGGTAGGTAATCACTCGGTTATTGGTAATCAGTTGTTAATCACTTCGGTTAATGGGGTCGCTTCGGTGGTATTCGGTTGGGAATCACTTCGGTAACTGGTTGGCAATTGCTTCGGTAATCAATTGGTTACCTTCGGTAACCGGTAATATGCTGGTTATCGATTCGGTAATCGGTTGGTAATTGCTTCGGTAATGGGTTGGTTATCGCTTCGGTAATCGGTTGGTAATCGCTTTGGTAATTGGCAATCGGTTGGTAATCACTTCGATAATCGGTAATGGGCTGGTTATCGGTTCGGTAATCGCAAATGGTTCGGTAGTCGGTTACTAATCGCTTCAGTAATCGGTAATTGGTTCGGTAATCGGTTGGTAATCGCTCCGGTGGCCAAACATGTTTGCCTAGCATAACTACGTCATAAGCAATGCTGTACAATGTAACAGAAATGAAGAGCTAAAAGCGTGATGTTATCGCTAACAGCGTGATGATATCGCGAATCTATAGTTTTGCTCTCTACCCAAAAGTGCACAACGCGCCTAAAAAAGTTTTCACTTCAAAAATAAATTGAGCTACAAACGATTAAAATTTTATTTTTTACACTTTTTTTAGACAAGTAGCCTTATATATATTCACCTAAAAATATTTGCATTAATTGAAAAGCAGTTTTGCAACTTGTGCATTTAATTCAGTTTTTGTAGTTAGCCTTATTTCTGTTTATTTGTGTCAACAGTTTTTTTTTTTACATTTTGGCTGCTACAAGTGGCTTCTATGTTGTCAATAATTAATGCCAATGCTTGAGAACAGCAGTTCCACTACTTTCAGCTTTTTACTTCAGACACACGCACAAACTTACTCAAATACACACAAGTACACATTTTGCTTTCTGCTGCTGCCATAATTTTAAATTATGAAAACATGGCAACATTTGCATATGCAGCATAATAAACAGATATTTTTACTTAACACACTGTTGCAACATCAGTAGAAGCTGTATAGCAACAACACAAACATCAGCAAATGTCTGTTCCAGTGAGAGAAAGTGTGCGTGTGTGTTTCTTATTAAAAAAAAAAAAAAAAAAAGTTTTTAATTTTTTTGCTGCATTCTATATTCTTGCATTTTCAACAGTACAATAGTTTTCGACATTTGGTGCCAGATTTTTTGCTTTCTGTTAACGTTAAGCGCGGCTTGCTTTGCAATTTGTCGGTTGTTCTCTGTTCATTGAACAGCAGCCAGTATTGTGTGCAACATTGGCAATAGTGTAACTGATGTTTTGGTACATTTGAAATTGAAATCAACATATGTTGCACACATTGAAATTGCGTTTAACTTGATGCACGGGTCAAGTGTAGGCAGAGATCGGGTAAACATATTCCGCATATATACGCTACACTTGAAAAAATATTATAAGAAAAATTTGTAAAAGTATATTATTTAAAGATCTGATTCTTCTCTACCGACAATGGCAAGCCTTAGGGCGCATTTATAGTACCGGCTGATAGCTGTGCCAAGCCGAACCGAGAAGGTATGCGAAAAACGCTGCACATACAATCATTTGAAATAAGCTCAAAGTGCGTATAGAGCCAGCCGAACAGGTAGCTTACAGCGACTGGCAACTAAAGCGACCGAACAGGCAGCTTAAAGTGACTGGTTGGCACTATACGCCTTTTGAGCTTATTTCATGTATTGTATGTGCAGAGTTTCTAGCTTTCCTTCTTGGCTCGGATTGGCAGAGCAACCAGCCGGCATTGTAAATGCAACCTAAGGGTTGGGGGACTTATAGTGGATGCTTATGCCGAAGTAAAAGTGCTGAAGCTGGAAAACGCTTCATGTATAATCATATGGAAAACACTGAAAGTGTTCATAGTTCAAGCTTTTTCAGAAATTAAAACTACTTACTTATTTATTTGTTTTCAGCGATTATATCTTTGATTGTTTTGTGGGTGGTAAAAGGAGGTATAGCAACATTCTTTTTTATAAACCTTAATATTAACCTTAATAAAAGTTGTTGTAACTTTGGTTACAACAACGTGTGATTCACCAACCCGCACGAACAATTTTATATATGCGGGATCTAGATTAAAAAATGGGCAAGTCAAAAAAAGAAAATATTGCAAATATTTTCGGAAAAATATTTTTTTGACTTTTGCCACATGTATACAAATTTTTGAGCCACACAGAAAATATTTCTAAATTTTTCCTTAATAGGAGTACATTTTTTGAAGCGTTTAGGCTACTTATATTAATTTTTGTGAAAAATATGGGTGTGCCTTATGAAAGGATTACGAAATAACAGTTTATTGGAAGAAAAGAATATAGAAAGAGCTCGATTTAAATTAAAGTGACACGCCCTTGACTAATTTCGCCCAATTTTTTAGACTAATCACTGCTCATTATTCCAAAGAATATACTTGCAAAATTTGGTTGAAGTCAGGAAAGCGGTGTAGAGGGAGTTTGATTAGAATTAAATTGACACGCCCCTTATACAATCACACCCACTTTTGTATGCTTAAAATTTCTTATTATACTAAAGAACATTTGTGCGAAATTTAGTTGAAATCGGAGAAACAGTGCAGATGGAAATATAATAAAAAGAAAGTGCCACGCCCCCTGTATAGTACCGCCCACATTTATAAACTACAGACTGATCCTTATGCCAAATAATATGTGTGCAAAATTTGGTTTAAGTCGGACAAACGGTGTAGAGGGAGATCGATAAGAATTAAATTGACACGCCCCTTATCCAATCACGCCCACTTTTATATGCTTAAAACTTTTCATTATACTAAAAAAGATATCTAAAAAATTTGGTTGAAATCGGACAAACGGTGTAGATGGAGCTAGTTTAAAAATTAAGTGCCACGCCCCCTGTCTAGTGCCGTCAAATTTTATAAACTTAAGATTGCTTAAATTACCAAGGATTATGTGTGCAAAATTTGGTTAAAGTCAGAAACACGGTGTAACAGAAGTTTGATTAATAGTAACATGCCACACCCACTTTTATTGCCTAAGTCTCCACATTTTACCGAAGAATATATGTATGGGTTGGATAAACGTTGTGGGTGGAATTTGGGAGCCTACAGACACGATGTCATTGAGTTTAATATATTTACGAAAGTTTTTCTATTTTGATGACTTCACTTTATATGAGAGGTAGGCGTGGTTTTCATCCGATTTTGCCAAATATCATAGAGATGGTTTATGTTAAATATCAAAGCATACATATATGCAAAGTTTCAAGACATTTTTGTTATTTTTGCAGGTTTTTGCGCGATTTTACGTTTTAAACAAAGTCAATTTGTATGGGAGGTAGGCGTGGTTTTCATCCGATTTTGCCAAATGCATACTGATGAACTATATTATATATCAAAGCCTATGTGCTAAATTCTAAGACATTTTGAAATTTGAGCAGATTTTGAAGTGATTTTACGGTTAAAATAAAGACACTTTGTATGGGAGGTAGGCGTGGTTTTCATCCGATTTTGTTCATTCTCGAACTTGATTTCCATTTTTTAAAAAGAACCATATATTTTGAATTTCATCGCGATAACTTTAAAAGTACGGCTGTAATTGTGATCACAGTCGGACAAACAGACAGACGAACAGACAGACGGACACACGGAAATCGACTCAGGTGGTGATGCTGATCAAAAATATATGCAGTTTTCCATACCTGCCACGACTCCTTATTGACCTTACAAACGGAATGACAAAGTTAATATAACCCTTACGCAGTACGCGTTGGGTATAAAAATATAAGTTAAGAGTTTTCTTAACTTACTTTAATATAACTTTTTCTTTTAAGAATAAAAGTTATTCCTCATTTTTAACTCTT
Source organism: Coremacera marginata (assembly GCA_914767935.1). NCBI lineage: Eukaryota > Metazoa > Arthropoda > Insecta > Diptera > Sciomyzidae > Coremacera > Coremacera marginata. The sequence goes on from OU612043.1 coordinate 24,543,217, forward strand.
ATTCAAAAAAGTTGAAATATAAGAGTCTTCTGTGGTTTTTATTCCTAAAAAACTTTTATAAAAGTCTTTAAAAATTTTTATTTCAAAAAGTCAGTAATAAGAGTTATTTGAGACTTGTATATTTAACCCATTAGTGACTAGCGTTCAACAAAATTTTATTTCTCAAAGTTGTGTGAAAGCGTCGAAGTTGATTTAATTATATTTTTTATTCAAAATTAAGAGGACGAACGCCCTCTACATGTATGTAACATTCGTCATTAATGGGTTAAAAGTTTCGATAAAAGTCTTTTTAAAAAAAAATAATTCTAAATTCTTAAAAAAAAGAAGAAAAACAAAATTCTTGCAGCAAATTACTTCGTTGAGCTTTACCAAATATATACCTATAAATATCATAAAATAATTTTCACGTAGAATTTTTAGAAATTTCTTCAAGGTTATGCAATGTTTCTGGGGGACACTTCATGTTATAATGCAGCCTTTAATATTCATCGTACAAAGATAAAATTTATGCCAAAATAGCAGCTATTTTGTGCATAAAAGAAATATTCAACTTTGGATTTTGTCACTTCTTTTATACATAAAGCCACAAAAGATAGCAAAAGAAAAGAAGAAAAATTCTCATTTTTGTATGAGAAAAATGCATTGATGATTTAGTTGCTGCTGACGTTTTTATGCTTGTTGCTTTATTTCGTGCTGAAATCTCAAACGCAACGTGTTGCCTGTTGAAAAGAATCGTTTTATGAATTTCTCAGAGCTTTACAAGCCACGCATACGTATATAAATGCTTGCGCCGCTAAAAAATTTTCAGTCTGCTGGCAGACTCCAATCAGTCAGGGTGGGTCGCACAGTGGTTCCAAATCGAAAAAAGACGGACAAAACCTCAAGGAGTGGTCTGATTTTCATGAAATTAAGTATATATAAGTTTTTGGGGTCGCTGATCACGAATCTGAAGTCAAAAATTTAAAATTCAAAATGGCGGCTACAAAATGGCGGCCATGAACAAGCTAACTTCTTTAATAATTGTTTAATTCAGCTCAAAATTGGTATTCGGGGGTTTTTGAGGTCGCTGATCACGAATATGAAGTCCAAAATTTAAAATTCAAAATGGCGGCCATGAACAAGCTAACTTCTTTAATAATTGTTTAATTCAGCTCAAAATTGGTATTCGGGGGTTTTTGGGGTCGCTGATCACGAATCTGAAGTCCAAAATTTTAAATTCAAAATGGCGGCCAGGAACAAGCTAACTTCTTTAATAATTGTTTAATTCAGCTCAAAATTGGTATTCGGGGGTTTTTGGGGTCGCTGATCACGAATCTGAAGTCCAAAATTTTAAATTTAAAATAAATAACAAAATTTTTTATATTTTATACAAAGTATATTTAACACATTTTTATGTACACTTTCTTATGGTTTTCGGCCTTCTAAACACGAATATCGCAATAGAAACTTTTTTCTGTGGATAGGTTTCTGAGATATGACCTTTTAAAAACTATGCAAAACTAGGTAATTTAATTATCTCTAATTTGGTGTATCAGTTTTTGAAATTTGTCAATGCGTTCTCGAGATAGGTAGATATTTATGACACTATCTCTTTGAAAAACGGGAAAAATGTTTAAAAAATCATATCTCAGAAACCTATCCATAGAAAATTTCTGTATTGCAATATTCGTGTTTAGCAGGCCAAAGTCCATAAGAAAAGTATAGTGGGATATGGATATCAGAAAATTTTTTGTATTTTGGCGCCTAATGTAATTTGTATATCAATCAGGGATAAAAATAATCATTAACATACTGTTTTTTTCGAAACCTGTTGTCATTATCGCATTTTAATAGAAATATACACTTAAAGATAACCTTATTTAGAATTCTTAATAACAATACAAAAAAATGTATATTAAAATAAATGGATTTCACAAAAAAAAATTTTTTTTTTTTCGAAACCAATTCAGTTTTTTTCAAAATTTTCCAATTGGGGCACGTTTGGGCAAAATGTTTTTCTTCTATTAGTATTATAAGATATCCCACAAAGTAACCAATACCTTTCTTTAGGGGCGTAACGCGGGAACACTTACGTTTTTTCCATTTTCACTGATCCAAATTTTTCAAAAAATATAAATTTTCAATGATTTTTTTAAAATATTAGGCATGAAATTTTTTCAAAGTTTTAAGTTTATTCTAATTGCATATGCTTCGATTCAATATATGAAAATATAAAACAACTTAAATTACTTGTACAGATAATACAAAAAATGTTTGAATTTGGGTCAAAATTTTACTATTTTTTTTTGTAAAATGTTTGCCAAACTTTCAAGGCGTTAAAAATGAAAAAAAAATTTTTAAAAAAAAATTGACATCGCAGTTTTTTTCATTTATCTATCTTTAATAGGTATTTGAAGTAAAATATGTTTTTCAAACATCTTTAAAAATGAGGTTTTGGCCGCCTTTTTTATGTTTGGAACCAATGTGGGTCGCTTCGTCCACTTGACGTACACAGAAAAAAAGACGTTACAATACGAAGTAGCGATGCATGTTCATTACATTAGTTCATATTTGGTATTTAAAAAACGCAGCGCTACTACATATAAACCATTATATAAATCATGAATTGTTTTACGAATATTGTTCAGTTACTGATTGAGTTGTTGTTATTAATACGTATGTATGAAATATTTGCATATATATACATATTTCTTTCGTTTTTTAGTTTGTTATTATTTTTGTTAATCTTCAGCAAGATAAATACAAGAAATAATACATACATAATAGAAAAAATTAAATTACTACCATGCAGGTTTACATGTACGCATATTGGAGACTGACATGGTAGTTATGCTATTGTAAACTTAATTTATTTTTAAAATATAATAAATTCGATTTATTTATTGAAGTAATTTAATGTATACATAGTAAAAATATATTTCGCTTGTTCATATTTAAATATTTGATTATATTTAAAATATATATAAGTACTTTACTGCAGGTGCAATAATAAATTCATATTATTCCGAAGTATTTATTTCAATTTATTAAATAAAAGATTCCATGATATTTATTTTTAACCAACATATAAATGAACAAGAACAACAAATTCACCAACAAATATATTAAACAAAAAATTCTACGTCGACACTTACGATACTATCGAAACTGTGTCTTTTTTTTAATGAGGCCTTCTATTAAAACTTTTATAATATAAAAGTCTAAAAAGGCTCTTATGACCAGAGCTGCCAGATGGCGGGATTTTCCCCGATTTTCGGGATTTTTCGACTAAAACGGTAATGCGGGGAAAATAATGATCAAAACGGGGAAAGTGTAAAGTGTAGTAATGCTTAAATAATGCTTATTACTAGGCATTATCAACATTTCTTTTAACTATCTTGTCGAACGAAAATATATCATCTTAATTCAACTTTATGTGAATTTGTTTGACTATTAAGAAGATGGAAAAGTATAAAAAACTTTATACTTTTTGGAAGTAGTCTGTGCTGAAAAAAATTAACATTATTTCCGTTGGGCATGTTTTTTACACGTTTTTTCTCAGTCAAAAAGGAAATCTTGATATAGAATGCAGATCTCTAAGATATATATTTACGATGATTTTGCTAAAGAGTTTTATACAACATTTACTTTAAAAAAAAAAAATGGTTCGTATTTATTTCTGTACCTTCCAATAACGGTCTTATTTACTTGATCAAATAGACTTATTTGGTTAAAAAAAGTAAAAAAACAATACACCTCTACACGAGGAAGTGAAAATAATAACATGTTTGATTTAATCTGTGTTGAAACGAGCTTTGATTTAAATTTTCATAAAATTATTTTGTGAATAGTCAATTCAAAAACATATTCAACTCTCATTGTTATACGTATTAAGAGGAAAATGTTACCCGTAGTAAAAGTCTTTCTCATTCTCAATCTTTTGGTAGTATTTTTTTGTGACCGATGAAAACTTTTGGGCAGCAATTGATTGTTACCGAATTTTCAGAACATAGCTGTTAGTGACAAAAAAAAAAATTATTAAAGATTTTGTAAAAATTATTTCGAAATTGATGTAAATACGGAATGTAATATAATATTATTTTTATATCTTTGCACCGAAAGCTACGGTCGTTGGCCTGATTTTAAATTTATTTTTGAAAGCTTTAATTTATAAATTAAAAACGGGGCAAAAAGCGGGGAAACTAAGACTTAAAAACGGGGAATATAATTATTTTGTATGCAAAAAAAAAGGGGATTTTCTTCACCGACACCTGTCAACTCTGCTTATGACTCCCTTTATTAAATGAAAGTCTACAAAGACTTTTTATATTTTTATTTTGTATTTTATATTTTATATTTTATATAGATCTATAAAATATTTTTAAGAACATTTTTTATAAACTCTTAAGTAAGACTTTTATTCATAAAAGTTAAAAAATAACTTTTATTAATGAGATGATAAATAAAAAAAATTCTTAACTCTTTTAACTCTTATTTAATAACATTTACTTTTGTTTTCAAATAATAACTTTTTAGTAAGAAAATTTCCTTAAGACCCTTATTTTAAAGAATTTTGGGAAAAAGTCATAAAAGTCGCAACCTCCGGTTTCAAGTCAATCGGCCGATTAGTTTTTGAGTAATCTTACCCACCGATTTTTTTCTCCGTGCCTCAGGGTAGAAGTTATTGTATTTTCATATTTTTCTATTTGCACTTTGTTTTAACATGTGCACGATTTAAACACTTGTACAATATTTCTTATTACATTTTGAAAAAAATTTTATTGTTATTCCTTATAAAACAATTATCATGATTTTAAATCAGTATTAGCTCTTTGTCTTTATGTGCATCCGAATATTTTTTCCGAATTTTTTCAGTGTATTAAATGTTTTGCAACCACAAAGTCAACAAAAACAAAAGCAAATTTTTATTGCATAAATAAAGCCAGCAGATGTTTATGAATATTATTTGGCAACAAAAAACAACAATAAAACCAAACAAAAAAGATGCTTAGAGAATAGATAGCGCAAAATATAACAGTGTATGTGTGTATGTGTTTACATGTGGGTACAAAGTTTATTTGTTAGTGTTGTTGCATAATGCATAACTATTAACTATTTGCATGTGTGCATTGAAACACGCCCATTTGTGGGTCAAAGTGTTTGTGCATTTTTATGCTATGACAAACGCACATATATACACACACAAAAAAAAAACACTGACTAACATAAGCAACAGACACATGTAGAGTGGTGCTCTTGGCTAAAACATAAAAAAACCAAAACACACACATAAAACATACAAACAAATACTTGCATGTATGAGCCAGTGTGTGAGGCAGGAAACAAACAATTGTTCACAATTTTGCATGACGCTTTTGTTTTGGCAACAATTTGCAACAACGTCTTGTTAGAATTTTAACTCGTTGTTGTTGTTGTTGTTGTTGTTGGTGGTGGTGATGTTGCTGCTATCGTTGCAATTGTTGTTTGTATTGTGGTTGTTGCTGTAATTGTTTTTGTTGTAATTGCTGTTATTTGTTGTCAATGAAAATGTATGGCTTGCATGTCTATTCTGCTTTTGTTGTTGTTTAATATTGTACCAACAGCTTTAAAGCTCTGCTGTTGTTTTTGTTGCTGTTCACGCCAATGTTTCTTTCTCAATTTCAACTGCTAATTAAAACATTTAGTCCAGACACTAACATGATTCGATTGGGCGAACTAACAACATTACTTGATTTGCTGCAATATTTTTTAGTGTTATGGAAGAGATCGAATAATTTTTAAATAAATGTATTTAAGGTCAGTTTTAGGTTTTTCGATTTGCACCATTTTGAGGAATTTCAAAATATTCGAATATTACTTAAGAAATCTTTCTTATTAGAAAAACATATTTTTTTTTTGGAATTTTTTTGTTCTTATGAAAATAGTTTTATATAAGTATGTTTTTAAGGTGGGACAATACATTCGCGGCAGAGAAAATAGAGCTTTTTTTAAAAAATCATAACTCAGTCAAAAATAAACATTTTTCCAAAAATTTTTTTTTTGTTATTGTAGAGAATTGAACAAATTACAAGAAAAAAAAAAATTCAAAGAAATATGTTTTTCACTCCAAGATGGTTTTATAGAGCTCCAAATTGGCGGCAGAGAAAAAAACGGGGCCTCGTGGTTGCAGCGCTGGGAGTTGCAAAAATTGTCCGATCTGGAAAAAAATGACTTTTAAATTTTAACAAAATTGGTTATCGTATGACACGAGCTTTTTTTTAAAATTTTTTTTTCAATTTTTGGTGATGTTCCAAATTTGAAAGTGTGTTTTTTCGAAAGAAATATTGGCTTAAAAAATTCATAAAAAATCGAAAAAAAAATTTAAAAAAAAGCTCGTGTCATGCGAATCAAGTTCAAAAAAATACAAAAAAAAAAAAAATTTCGTCAAAAACATGGTTTCGAGATAAACGCGTTCAAAGTTTGTGAACAAAGCAAAAAAGGTTACCTTCAATCTGCCATGCCTGCTTCGTACTGTATGCCTTCGTTATGTTGTGTTGTGCTGTTTCTTATAGTTTTTTGCAATCGTTTAGCAAGTCGGGCTTCACTCTTCACCCTTCAAGTAGGTACGAAATAACAATCACCAAAAGTCAGGTAGCAAGTAAAACAAGTATATACCAGCAGCCGTACATAGGTAGCGCAAAAATTAAAAATGCGCTCTCACTAATCTGGCTGTAACTTTTGAACCCGTAAGAATTTTTCCATCCAGTTTTTTCCTTAGAATCTTAAGAATATTTACTAAAATACAAAATTATTAAAAAAAGATTCGATTTAAAAAAACTGCCAATGTCATGTAACCCCTTAAGTTATAATATCTTTATAAAATATCTTTATTAAGAACAAAGTTAGAAGTACAGGGTGAGCCATGAAAGGCTGACTGTTTTGAAAGCATCATAACTTCTTAACACTAATTGTTTTTATTTTTCCGTGTATTATAGAGCATTCTTCGGAGATTAAATACGAAGAAATAGTTCTGAGTTTGAGGATCCACACACTTTCAAATGTCTTTTCAATTCGTTTGTAAGATCTAGGTTAGAATATGCAGCAATAATTTGGAACCCGTTTTATGCCACGCACTCTTTTCGATTGGAAAGGATTCAAAAATCTTTTTCTAAAATTGCATTGCGACCTTTATTTGTTGACTTTATGCCCTCGTATAATGCAAGATGCTTGCTTTTGGGTCTTAAAACTCTAGAAACAAGAAGGAAGATTAGTTATTTAGTCTTCATATACGATATTTTAGTCGGAAATATTGATTGTTCATCCCTGCTTGAACAAATTATGTTTAATGTACCTTCAAGGCAGCTGCAACGTTTTAAAATATTTTTTATTAAACAATTTAGAATTAATTATGCTAAAAATGAGCCTATTACAAGGGCTTTGTCTTTATATAATGATTTATCATTAAATAATTTTTTTGAATTTTCTGTTTCTAAAGGAGTTTTTAAAAAGTATATTAATAGTTTATTCTTACTTTAGCCTAATTGTTATTTTAAATAGTCTCTAGTCTGTAAGGAAATTGTTCCAATGACTGAATAAAATGAATGAATGAATGAAAAATACGATGCCCAGCAAAGTGTCAAACTCATTGAGTTTTTCTATTCAAGTCAAAGGTACATAATTGAAATTCAGTGAAAATACCGGCAACATTTTAATGTCAGAGTAGCACCTAGCAAAAAAATGATTCGGAACCTAATCATTTGGTTTGTAAAAACTGGATTAACCAGTAATTTTTTGGGAAAAGATACTTGTCGCACTGGAAGCATTGGAAGTTGTAAGAGTGTCCTTGAGAATCCATTTTGCTTTGCTCGTTATCTCTCTGCTTTACTAAGCATAGCGAGAACATCGCTGCAAAGTTAAAGTTAAATATTTCAACATCAACACTCTCAGCAGCGCACATTGGGAAAAACAGAAAAAACGCTCGCATCACTTATTTTTGACGCTAGAATCTATATTATTAATGATAGATTAAAGAAAGAGAGATTAAATTTTGGGTATTGCTTACGAAATTCTTCAATTCTTCGCACTGATATAGAATATGTTTATATTTCTTCACCAGTACCTTTGTGTGAAGTTAAAGAAAAATAGCAAAGTTCTTGTAATGGATTTGGAAAGCTTGTCAAAAACTCAGGTGCGTCGTTGGACTCACGAGAGCTGCGAAGTTTTTTCACAGTTGCATGGATTTGATAATTTAATGGTTTTGTTTTCTAATAAAATAACTTTTGAATTCAAGAATTTAAAATAACATAAAGTAAATTAAAAAGACACAGTTTCGATAGTATCGTAAGTGTTGATGTAGAATTTTTTGCTTGATATATTTGGTAATGAATTTTATGATCCTGTTCATATTTATGTTTCTTAAAAATTAATACATTTGAATGTTGTATTTAATAAATAAAAAATATATATATAAAAAAATAACGAAATGGCCATTTCAGCCCTTGAAAGGACTTTGACCGAGCTTCTAATGATCAATTGTGTTGTGTGTGATGTGAAATGTTTGCACACAAATGATCGAGAACTGGACCTACATGTTTTACGCCGACTCCGAACGGCTCATGTTCTCAAGAAGCTTTTCATGGCAGTTTTTACTCTCTGAGGCTTGCCATTGTCTGCAGAGAGGTGACGGCCGAACAGAAAAATGAATTCAATTGAAAAAACTTTCTGTGTCGGATGGAGGATTCGAACCTGGGTTCTCTGGCGTAAGAGTTACACACTCTACCCACTACGCCACGGCCGTTTTTTTTTTTTTTTTTTTTTTTTTATCCGAAAACCTCTATATACCAATTTTCATGCAAATCGGATAAGCAGCTAAGTAGTTTTAGTAGCTTTTTAGGATCGCATCGCTCTCTACCGGGTCTAACCTCATTTACTGGATAAAAAGTAGCCTATATGATGACTAGGTATATAAGGAACCTAAATATCAAGTTTAATTTAAATCCATCCAGTGGTTTTCGTGTGATGCTTCAACAGACAGACAGACAGACAGACAGACAGACAAAAATTTTAAAAATGCGTTTTTTAGGCCAAAACGTTTGGCCTAAAAACTTTATTTAAGTTAAATGGAGTTGTTTGGCCATTTCTTTTTAATTGAAATTTTTAAATATTAAAAATAAAAATTCAATTTACAAAACAAAAAAAAAAAAAAAAAAAAAAAAAAAAAAAATTAAAAACTTTTCATTGATTAAGTGAAGTTCTTAAATTTGCGTTGAAAATTGTCTTAAAAAAAGACTATATTTTGAATGTAATAGTTTTATATGCGTTATTATTTCATACTTTCTCGACCCTAAGGGGGGTTTTTAACACCTAAATCCCCCTTCCCCCTCTTGGCTACGGGCCTGCATTGACGATAACAGTGATGCCTACCAGAAAAAATTCACTTTTCTTTCTTCTCACAACCCATATTATGCTTAAAATGTATGTAAACTTAAATTTAAAAAAACCTTGAGTTCGATTGGGCTAAACGTTTTCTATTTATCCGTATTACATTTTTTTTTATATAAGATTGACCACTTTCAGCCATTAACATAAAAAATGCCATTTGTTAGAGCATCCTTATGGATCAAAAACTGGGCATTTTTCATATTTTTTTTTTAAATTCGCACAAAAAAACAACCCCTATAAAGTCTAACGGGCTAAAAGTGACCAGTCTTATACACTTTTAATGTATCTTTTGAAAGTTTAAAGATTTTTTCAATATCTTGTTCTGAAGTTGTGATATGATGATCACCGATTGGGACAGAAAAAACGACATGTAACTTTTACCACATTAAAAGCTGCCGATGAAATCTTAAAAAAAAAACCAGTCCTGAATACTCTTCAATGCACATATTTTAATGCACAAAACGTTTTTTATTATAATAAATTAGTAACTTTAAAAAAATTTAAGAAACATGTTATTTTTTTTTGTCATTCCAATGAGAAAGATCCCTTAAAAGTATTTTATTTTGATTTGATTTTCTGCTGTAGATTTCAAGCGTTTCACAGCAACATTTTTGTTTGTATAGAATTTTCTAAGTGAACGTGACAAAATAAAATCATGGCGAACACGTTCATGAGAGCAATAAGAAGAAGATGAAAAAGTTGGAGAAGAAAGAAGTGCCAAACAAAAAAAAAAAACAGACCCAAGCGCTGTGGAAACATATTAAAACGTTCGATATGGAATTGCTGCATATATTTGAGAATCTATTTTTTTTCTATTTGTTTGTATTTTTGTCAATCTGTGTGAGCTCTTCTAGTGTGGTGCTGGCAGGACATTTAGTGTTGAGCAAAACAAAAAAAAAAAAAAAGAACGAAATCAGAAAAAACTATGCATGCTAGAAACGTGCATTTGAGGACTTGTCAACCATTCAACAGCACCCACTGTGTCCGCCCATTTGTGCTGATAGCTCGACCCACAATTATGAAAAGCTTAAAGCTCTAAATAGCTGTCATGTTGTGTTTATGTGCCATATCGTGTCGCATTGTAAAAATTATTTAATAACTTCAAATGGATTTTAGATTGTGGCGAAAAAGTTCACACGTCTATGTACAGTGGCCGACAAATGTCTACATACAGCATCGAATTTTTGATTTCTGCAAAAATACAGAATCTAAATGCATAAAGCTTTGTTCAAACTTGAAATCCGGAAAAAAGCCCAGGAAGCTCGAAAGTTCGAGTATTTGGTCATTATCTGGGCAATTTGATAATCAGTGTACGGGCAGTTTTGAGCTCATGCGTAATATATGAGCAAAAACAGTGCATAAGGTAGTTGTGTTTTTTTATAGAGGGGCCCCAGAAGGGTGGCTGATAGGGGGTGACTGTGTTCAGAAAAAATGTTGAGGGTGAAAAATAATAGGACCTGGTGATACATTTTACCTCTCTACGTGTATTTTGGGGGAGGTAGGAATTGTTTTTGTGAACCTTGGAATGTATGCTCGAAATGCCCAACATATCAAAAATGCCCGGGTAGAGCTCGAAATACCCTTTTACATGGTTATGGCCCGGATATGAACGAAATTTTCATTGGTTTTTGTATTTTTCGGAGGGGGGACCCACAGAGGGGCAGACAGGGAGTGGATGTGTTCAGAAGGAATGTTGTGGGTGAAAATTACTAGGAAATAGTGATATACTTTGCATCTTTTGGGGCTATCCCGGGGAGCTTTGAGTTATTTTGCGAAACTTGAAATGTTTTCAAACATTTCGAAAGTACCCGGGTTGCTCGAAATACCCGTTTACCCGATATGAACCGGGTAAAATACCATACGCCCCGGGAAACCGCATACTCTACCTGGGTACGCAGCTATGAAACGGGTAAAATACCCGGTTACCCGGGTACTTACTTACTCACTTAGGTGACGCTTACAGCCGTAAGTCGGTTTTGGCCTGTTGTAAGAATTTCCGCCAGCCATTTCTATTTTGCGCTTTCTGGCGCCAGTTGGAAGCTCCAAGTTTCGTCAGGTTGTCCTCTACTTGGTCCTTCCAACGGAGATGCGGTCACCCTTTTCTGCGTTGACCACCGCTGGGTACCGAATCGAATATTTTTTGCTGGAGCGTTGTCTTCCATCTGCTCAACATGACCAGTGAAGCCGTTAGATTTTTATGCGGCTTACTATGTCGATGTCAGCCTATAGCTCGTACAGCTCATCGTTCCATCGTATTCGGTACTCGACATTGACGCAGATGGGTCTGTAGATTTTACGAAGTATCTTTTTCTCGAAAGCTCCCAATGTCTTTTCATCAGAGCTGCTCAACGTCCAGATTTGTGCTGTTTGTGCTAACAGGATGGGCATGATTAGTGACATATAGAGCGTGACTTTTGTTCGTCGAGAGAGGGCTTTGCTCTCAATTGTCTACTAAGCCCAAAGTAACACCTGTTGGCAAGAGTTCTCCTTCGTTTTATCTCTCTACTGATATCGTTGGAGGAGTTAATGCTGGATCCGAGGTAGACGAAGTCCTTTACAATTTCGAAGAAGGTGTTGTCAACAGTGACGTGGGTGCCAAAACGCTGGGACTGTTTGTTTGTTAACACCAGATATTTCGTCTTATCTGCGTTTACTGCAAGACCCATGCGACTCGACTCTTTTTCTAATTTGGACAATACTGCACTGACTTCGCGTGTGTTATGGCCAATGATATCAATATCATCAGCATACGCTAGCAGCATAACACTTGTAGAATATGGTGCCTCTTTGTCGCAGATCAGCAGCTCGAATGATCTTATTATATATTATCTTATTATATATAAATTAATTAAAGATTAGATTAAAAAAGTCGCACGATAAAGAATCACCTTGTCTGAAACCTCGTTTGGTAAAAAATGGGGGGAGGTCCTTCCAGATTTTAACTGCGCTGCTGGTGTTGCTCAGTGTCATCCTGCATAGACAGATTAATTTTGCAGATATACCAAATTCAGACATGGTGGAGTATAGGTGATTCCTTATTGGACTGTCGAACGCGGGTACGAACCATGCAAAAATACCTGGTTACCTGGGTGTGGACCGGGTCTAATATCTAGAAACTGGAGAGCTCTAATTTTAAGTTCTGTTCTCACATAACGGGACCCCGAAACGAAATATTAGTCATGCAAAATCTTAAAAATTCAATGAATAATCCTTTAACACTAATGCGAAATAAGTAAAATTTGTTGGAGCCAGAGTCCATTTATAATCCATTATGATCGAACGGCACTATGGCCGGCCAAAGAAAAAGTGGATCAAAGTTCGGGAATCAATGATTCAAAAGTAGTGAATGACGTTTATTGAAGTTTTTTTTTTAAACTAAAAAAAGTTTAAAATATATCGTTCTTTCTATCGGGCTTGCTTTGAAAAGTTAAGCACAATACTCCTGTTTGTAGATTTTTGTCGTGGTAACTTTTTCGTATTATTGTTAACGTCTTGTTGTGTTGGTAAAGATCAACATTTTTGTTATTTTTTGGTTACTCAATAATCATTTCTAATTAAACAGCAAACTTAACTCTTAATCAAGTTTTGCAGAAATCAAAAATTCAATGCTGTATGTAGGCTTGTAACGGCTACTGTGGATGTGTGATATGCTGCATAGCTGTGCACAAATGGATTTTTGTCTGATTGTGCCAGTTTTTATGTGTGTTCTGTTGTGTGTGTGTGTGTGTGTGTCAGCCACATGCATATAAAACATAATTTATTTAATGACAAAGTTGCTAGTGTGAATAAAAAAAGTAAAAAATAAACTTTCAAATTCACTTTTTTAAACTTTCCCAGTTTTATGTGAAATTTGTCAGATAACTTTGCTTTAACTGTCAGCTACACATACATGTTTTACAGCCACTTATGATATGGTTGAACAATGCATCACATTTTTTTGTAATAATTTACTTAACCCCATTCAGTTGGCCGCGTTTAATTACCAACTTATCTAGTTATTCGTTGGCTTTTTGTGGAGAGAGAAAAAAAAGGACCTAAAACGACGTTTGATATATTGTCTGTGATATATATTTATTGCAGTCATTTATATGAATGTTTTAAACTGTCAGTTTGGTAAAATTAGACTTATGCAATAGTATTTAAAAAAAAATTAAATATAAAAGCAATTATCTTGGACCTGCTTCAAAGTAACTCCACTTTTTTGAAGTGAAACTTTTATAGCCGCCTATACAACAATACGGCGAGCTAGATGGGGGGTAAAACCAATGTAACGAAATGGTCCTTATGAAATCAACAACACAGCAATTCGCCGCACTAGTTGCATAAAAACGAAAAAATTGCTATTTAAATTCAAATTTTGTATATTTTTGCTTCCACTGAGGATTGAACACAGTACGTTTGTATCCACAGTCGGGGCTGTTCTAACCACTGGGCCACGTATACATATTTATTTGAGTAGCACATACTTATGTTAAATCAACAAGGGGGAGTGCGATAAAGCCATGCGAGATAACGCCATATGGCTTTATAACTCAATTCGAAGAGTGATAAAGCCATATTTTTGTCAAAATTTCTGTATGGCTTTATTTCCCATCACAAAGAGCGATAAGGCCATATGGCGTTATCTCACATGGCTTTATATCTCATTTGATATTTTATTTTAAAAGGTTTATTTTGGTATGTTTCTTATAGCCGAGAATCTGAGAGCCAATCTAATAACAATTTTGTCTGTAAAAGAAAACCTCAAACGTTTCATTGAGAAAATCCTTAGTTTTCACTGAAAAAACAAAAGCTAATGATTTTCCCTTTTACAGAATGTTCTAATTGAGGTGTAAAAATTCTGTAAAAGGATAAATAGCTTATGACATTCATAAGCAGAGTTACGGAATATAATGAATAACAATCAAATCAACAATAACAATGCAACAGCAATGAATTGAGAGATAACGCCATATGGTTTTGTCTCTCAATTGCCAAAAATAAAATATGTCATTATCTCTCAATACGATGGGAGATAACGCCATATGGCTTTATCTCTCAATGCGATGGGAGATAAAGCCATATGGCGTTATCTCGCATGGCTTTATCGCACCCCCCCAATCAACAATCAGTACTTCTCTCTTTCTTTTATGCTTGAATCGAGTCTTTTGTTCAATACTCTGAACGTATATTACGGTCTAAAAATTTGAATCTGAATGTAGCTTTTTTTCAGAACATTAGCTTTGATAAATAGTTTTGAGAAATAAATCAGAAAGCAATTTTCGAAGTAGGTGTAGCATTGATTGATTTGGAAACAGCCCATGCTGCAATATTAACGAATGCAACTTTGAATCTAAAATTTGTTTTATTCTTAGATCTGTGAATTTCCATAAAAATATCGTATCTTTCATATAATTCAAATGTAGTTATTAACTCTCATTTATATTGAAATAAAAAAATATTCGCATGCTGCGTTATTTGAACACACAAAGTACTGGTTACAAGTTCTTCCATTATCAACTGAGCTATCAAATTACCAACGCATAACTACTTTAATCGAAAGTAAAACATGAGTAGGTTATGATACTAAAAATATTGTGCAGAAAATGAACTTGTCAATGTGTATGTAACCCAGCCGGCACATATCTCTTTTAGAGCGAAGAAAAATTCCGTATTTTTTCCTAATTGGCAAACAAAAGTCGAAAGTTATTTCATACCAGTGTTATCGCTCCAGTAATAAAAAAAGTAAGTTTGAAAGTGCCAAAAAAGTTATTCGAAAGTATCAACCTGACAGTAGAAAATATAATTATCTTCGCATTTGTGTTTAAGAATTAATCGCTTTGAAATTGTAAACGAATAATTTTTCGAAACATAAGTGAACTTCGCTTACGAAGTAACCGTTACGTCTGCCATGCGTATCTTTTCGAATCGTCATCGATGTCGAATTCGATTGTTATCATCGCGAACTGTTCGTAAATTTTTAAATTTTCGATATGGAAGTGGGATTTTGTGCCGTGTGGGAAATATAACAAAACATGTTGGAGTTTCTTCTATACATATACATGTCTGCATCTTTAGCATTAAATATCGTCACAAATGCAACATAAAATACGATGCAAGTTGTGTAACGAAAAACACATCAACATTTGTAAATCTTTAGTCATGGCAAAATAGCATGAGCATGAGCATGAGGTCAGAGCTTCTGACCACGAAGCGAAGGTTTAGTGGTCCTATCTGCGGTTGAAATTTTGTGCGGTTGAAAATTAAAAATTTTTGTGCTATTGTGCTAAGTTTTTGTGTTTTTTAAAGAAAAATTGAAAATAAATTATATAAATGAAGCCCAAATTATATAATCGATTGATGAATATTTTGGATAAACAATAAATTCTTTTTGGCATCAATCCTATGGTACAAAATGGAAGATCTATAATATGCTTGCTTTCAGGTTTGTTCGTATTTTGTTCGCTTTGATGCAAGGGAGGCAATGGGGCGATGGCAGCACATTCAACATGCAGTCGAATTGTACGCGGTTCGATGCGAGTACGGAAAGGGAATAGTACATTATTTTCGACACAGGTTTTTCGATAAATCTTTTCTTTTTTCTGTTCGGCCGTCATCTCTATGTAGACAATGACAAACATCAGAGAGTAAAAACTGCCATGAAAAGCTTCTTGACAACATAAGCCGTTCGGAGTCGGTATAGAACTTGTAGGTTCAGTTCTC
Source organism: Coremacera marginata (assembly GCA_914767935.1). NCBI lineage: Eukaryota > Metazoa > Arthropoda > Insecta > Diptera > Sciomyzidae > Coremacera > Coremacera marginata. The sequence goes on from OU612043.1 coordinate 24,559,318, forward strand.
GATCAGTTGTGTTCAAACATTTCACAACACGCAACACACAATTGATCATAAGAAGCTAGGTCAAAGTCCTTACAAGGGCTGAAATTGGCCATTTCGTTTTGTTTATTTTTTTATTTGTGGGTGGTACAAGTGGGCGTGGCAAATTTTATACATATATATATATATTAACTGTCACTTAGAGCACCTGCATATCAAGTGTTACTAACAAAACGTGTACAACTCAGGAATAAGCATGATTTCGAAAAAGTGGGCGTAGATATACTGCGACCACGCCCGTTTTTTAACAGTTGCCTCTACGGTGACCATATGAATTCAATTACCAAATCTTAGTCTTCTACGGTAAAGCCGTCTGATATAAAGCATTTTTACTGATTTGTGGGCGGTAAACGTGGGCGTGACAACATTTATATATACATAGTGACTGCCACTTAGAGCAATAGCACCTGCATACCAAGATTCACTATTAAAACGTGTACAACTCAGGATTAAGCATGACTTCGAAAAAGTGGGCGTAGATATGGTGCGACCACGCCTATTTTTTAACAGTTGCTGCACTGACCATATGAACTAAATTATCACATCTTTGTCTTCTACGGTAAAAACCGTCTAATATAAAGCAATTTTACTGATTTCTGGGCGGTAAAAGTGGGCGTGACAACATTTATATTTACAAAGGGACTGCTACTTGAATCCATAGCACCTGCATACCAAGATTCACTATCAAAACTTGAACATCTCAGGAATTTAAATGATTTCTGAAAAGTGGTCGTAGATATAGTGTGACCACGCCCATTTTTTGTATAGTCACCGAAAGTAACCATCTGAACAAAATTACCAAGTTTTAGTTTTGTACGATTAAAACCGTCTGATATATGTATAGCATTTTTTTTTGGTTTGTGGGCGATAGACCCAATTTGAGATGTATGGGAGGTACCACGCCCCCTAGTCCAATGAATACCAAATTTCACAGGAACACTTTCAGAAAGTTGCTTCAGTATCCTTAAAAATTTCATTAATATTGGTTCGGCGGTTTTGGAGTCTATACTTGATATACACACATACCCACATACCCACATGCCTACATACCCACATACATACATCCATTTTTATACCCCAACGCGTACTGCGTAAGGGGTATATTAACTTTGTCATTGCGTTTGTTGCAGGTATAGAAAAATATATATATTTTTATATTTATATATATTTATATATTTATATATAATATATATATTTTTGATCAGCATCATCTCCTGATTCGATTTCCGTGTGTCCGTCTGTCGACACGATTACAGCCGCAATTTTAAAGCTATCATGATGAAATTCAAAATATAAGTTTAAAAAAGGAAGATCAAGTTCGAAAATGGGCCAAATCGGATGAAAACCACGCCTACCTTCCATGCAAAGTGGCTTTATTTTAAAACTAAAATCTCTTAAAAATCTGCTCAAATTAAAGAAATGTCTTGAAATTTTGCATATATTCTTTGATATATAACATAGACCACAACTATGATATTTGGCAAAATCGAATGAAAACCACGCCTACCTCCCATACAAATTGGCTTTATTTTAAACGTTAAATCTCTTAAAAATCCACAAAAATAATTGAAATGCCTTGAAATTTTGCAATTTAGCTTTGATATATAATATGAACCATCTCTATGATATATGGCAAAATCGGATCAAAACCACGCATACTTCCCATACAAAATGACGTCATCAAAATAGGAAAACTTTCGTTAATATATAAAACTGAATGTCATCGTGTATGTCGTGGCTAAAGACTTCAATATGGCCGCGGGGTGGTATATTAGCTTCGGTACCCTGCCGAAGCTCCACCCTTACTAGTTATATATATAGATTTGATAGTTTAAGCATTTTATTTTCCTTTCAAGTAACACATAATATACATGAATAAATTTTTATTTATTTTCAAAATTAATCAGATTCTAATACTTAGTCATTGTACATGGTGCGAATCAGAGCAAAGAACTTGTAGGATATCTGCATGATCTGAAAATTTGAAAGTTTTGGCATATTTTCATTTTAAGCTATTAACAAAACAACAAAAGTTAATCTACATCAGTCATGGTTCCCCTGGATACACGTAGAAAAAAGGTCGCCTTTAGTACAGCGGGTTTCTGTGCACGTCGTGCAATCAATACCAACATTTTTTTGTAGCCCACATCAGCATCGTACCAATTTTGGTTATAAGCGGCCGATGAAATATTTACACTCTGTAAAATATATAAATAAAATTCAAAATGAGTTCAAGAAAAGTACTCAAACTAACTGCATTGATCAGCTCCTGACCATGATAACAAATAAGATACACCTGAGCTGTGGAACTTATTAAAAAGAGACACAGTTTGAAAAGCGTATCAGCGTTAACGCCGACTGTCATCTGGAAGCCTACAAAACAAATGACGAATGATGATGCCATAAAGTTGAAAAGTATGGGAACACCAAAAATTTCGTTCATGATGTCGGTGAGGCTTTATTAAAATTGGAAGAATTATTTTGAAAAAAAATGAATGCAAATGATTATTTTATATTTTAAATTAATGTCTTCAACACCAAAAACTTACTACCATACCTTAAAATCTTCTCGTGATACCTAATAATGTGATGTATGAACTGAATATCTTTGCCAGAGTTTTTGGCATCATACCGCTCGATACTGCGTGCCACGTAGTCGAAGTGCATGATAACCTGTGTTGCTGTTGCGCTGAGCAACAAATCACTAGCTATCTGACCAGCTGCCGAAAAGTACCCAGCCAGGCTCTGCAGTATATAGAGCACATAAAAAGTCCAGTGATCGCGCCAGTTCCACGGTATGTACATCAAGTAGGGCAACTCTTTACCCACATGACGCACTTGTAGCCAATTTTCATATATAAGATACTGCATTATAGCAAATAGATTGTAAGTCCAAATCAGCACCATATACAGCATGGCGAAACTCATGATAATGCGTGAGGATTTTTTCATGTAACGCAGCAACTCGTAGTCCAATTGCTGCTGCTTGGTTTTCGGAAACATATTCTCCAAATCTTGCATGAATTTGGTAAGCAAGGGCTTCTTCGAAGATACCGAAAGCATTTTGAAAACACCCACCGAGACAAAGCCAACATAGGACAGTGTCATGATAGCATCCACAAAATTATCACTGCGAAAGGCAGCCACAACATAGATGATTTCACAAAACAGCATGGAAACCAAGGTTATAATTTGAAAGTAGAAGATGAGATAGATAAGTGCCGGCTGCTTTTGGTCATCCAGTCGATCGTATGGTTGTATGCCCACGGTTTTGTAAAAAAAATTTGCCACTTTTGTGGATTCTTGAAAACTAAATAAGGCCATTATTCTTTTTGTGTGCAGCACTTTACCGTAATGTTGACCGTTTTCATTAAGACAAGCTGAAGCTGTTTAAAAAACTAACTCTTGAACTTTACATTTTATACTAGGTCGAACTAATATACAGTAGCTCATTCAATATGCCAGATAATTATTGCTTTTGTTTTGGAAATCGTGCTGTTAAGTTTGTTGAGGCTAAACAAAAATTTAAGTTGATTACTATTTTGACTTTTATTAATGGCCTAATTATAGGTTAAGGCATGTTTAAGCAGGTAATATGAATACTTATACAAATCATTATGTTTTTGGATGTAAAAAATATTTTTTTTAAAACCAAGGCATACAGGATGTTTTGAGATAACTTAAAATATGATATTTAAAATTAAATTTTTTTTTGTTAAATAATGCATAAATTACCAAATACTTGTTTAAATTATCACAAAGCCATCTTAAAAATTATACTAGGTTTTTTCAATTTAACATAAGCTCTTTTCTCGGTGTAATTGAATTTTTAAATGAAGCATTAGGTTTGCCCATAGTACAAATATAGAGAACTCAGTAGTCACAAATATAAAAATATGATGCATGCGGCTTTTACACCATACTTATAGAAATTCCAGTCAAACAATTTTTTTTTCTTATTCCTTGGAATAAAATAAAATTATTGAAATTTAATTTTTATTTATATTATTATATTTAACATCCATAAGGGATACCCTTATGCGTTCTGCATAAGGGGTATATTAACATTGTCATTCCGTTTGTAACGCCAATAAGAAGGCGTGGCAGGTATGGAACAGTATATAATTTTTGATAAGCATCACCACCTGAGTTGATTTCCGAGTGACCGTCTGTCTGACCGTCTGTCTGTCTGTCCAACTCCGCCAGGGGTGGTGTCTTCGGATGCAAACCTGCCTGTTCAAAGCCAGGATAAAGGAGGAAAAATATAAAAAAAAAATGTTTACAAAATAAGCTTTTATTTAAAACCAAAACGTGAACTAAAAAGAAAAAAATAAATTTCAGTGACATTTGTCACACATGTATATAGTGGGTATATTCTAGATTCAGAAGAACCTCTCTCTTGGTTACCCATCATCATAATAAAAGCGTACGTAAACAGGTAAGTTCTTGGGACGTATATAAATTTAGAAATTTTCAAAATGTAAAATACATTTAAATTTTAAAAGCTTAAGGCACTGATATTTTGCAGTAAACCTGTATAATGGATCGCGGTTTATATACAGACTAGTTGAATACCCGGCTTAACTCGGGAGTTGATATAAATAATTTTCGATTTCATTCGTCAATTTGAAAAAACTTTTCACAAAGCTTAGAAGGAATTTTTTGTGCATCTTTCAAACCGGTAACTTCGGCGAATTGAACAAAACGTAGGTTCAACATCTGAAAATTTTGAGAAAAAGTTGGGGAAATCGTGATTTGTGTGTGCGTGCCGCCGATCGCTTGCTAAAATATATTTTCAAGTTTTATATTGTATTCGATAGAATGCACATTAAAAAAAAAAAATCAGAGCAAAAACGAATTCTTGGCTATTCGCGAGGAAACTGGACAAAAATTAAATAAGCATTGAAAATAGAAATTGAAATGCCAAAACAACTCCAACTTACGACGCAACTGACTTGCGCATGTGTTAATGCGTACTCAAATACCACAGAATTCGGCATCAGCTGTCCTGATTTGCGAAAAAAGAAAGTGGTATATAAATACACATAAAGAAGAAAAGAAGATATTTATCACCCTTCGCGTTTTGCTACGCTTTACTGTATTTTGTAGTACAGCGCCCTCTGGGGTTAAAGATATAGCAAAATACATAGCCACCGAAAACCACTTATATAAATCATACTTATCGGATGAGTTGTTTTGAGTTTTTTGCGGTGTTTGTACAACAGCGCCCTCTGGTTTTTAAGATAGAATAACAAAAATAACGCTTAAGCCCTTTCCATACTCGATATCAAATTCTATATATCCGATATACAAATTTTTATCTAAATCGGAGGAGCGGTTTTTGAGTGTTTCACGATTTCTTAAGTGACTTGTACTACAGCACCATCTGGTGTTTAAGATAGCGCAGAAAAAAAAGTCCAAGATACACACCGTATCCGAAAACTCCTATGTACAAATGTTCACGCCAATCGGATGTACAGCTAGGAGTTTTTTGAGATTTTTAAAACATTTGCACTGCAGTGCCCTCTGGTGTTCAATATAGAACAAAATAGATCAGTCATAAAAACTACCGTATCCGAAAACCCCTAAATACAAATTCTCATGTAAATCGCATGAATAGTTTCGGAGATAAACTATAATAAAGAAATTCGTGGAACCCGATTACAGCGCCATCTACCGGGTCCAATTACGAATCTGAACCATCCAGGCATCCACTTAAACACACACAAAAAATTTCATTAAAATCGGTGCAGCTGTTTAGGAACAGTTTAATAACATACACATGCACAAATTGTACAACAGCGCCCTCTAGTTTTCGAAACAGAGCAATAGAGATAACGCCAAAACAGTTGCCGTACACGAAAATCCTTTAATAAAATTTTTCATCAAATCGGATGAGCGGTTTTCTACTTTATCACGATTTCTTAAGAGATTTGTACTACAGCGCCCTCTGGTGTTCAAGATAGAACAGAGTAGATAAGTCATAAAAACTCACCGTATCCGAAAACCTCTATATACAAATTTTCATGTAAATCGGATGAACGGTTTCGAAGATAAGCTATAAAAACAAAATGCAGCGCCACCTACCGGATCCAATTGTGAATCTGAACCATCAAGGGATCCACTCAAACACACACAGAAAATTTCATCAAAATCAGTGCAGCCGTTAAGGGACAGTTTAATAACATACACACGTACAAATTGTATAACAGCGCCCTCTAGTTTCGAGAAAGAGCAAAAAGATAGCACCAGAACCCTTGCCGTACTCGAAAATCGCTATTTACAAATTTTCATCCAAACCGGATGAGCAGTTTTGGAGTTTTTCACGATTTCCTAAGAATTGTACTAAAGCGCCCTGTGGTGTTCACAGATATCACAAAAAAGATAAGTCTAAAACATTCACCGTATCAGAAAACCCCTATTTTCCAATTTTCATACAAACCCGATGCACGGCTTAGGAGTTTTTCGAGGTTTTTCAAAATATTTAAACTACAGCGCCCGCTGGTGTTCGATATAGAACAGAGTAGATAAGTCAAAAAACTCAGCGTGTTCGAGAACCTCTACATACAAATTTTCATTCAAATCGGATAAACGGTTTTGGACTTTTCGACGTTTTTAAAATATTTGTACTACAGCGCCCTCTGGTGTTCAAGATAAAAACTAGTTTATAAGTCATGAAAACTCACCGTTTCTGTAAATCTCTATATACCAACTTTCAAGCAAATCGGATAAGCGACTTAGGAGTTTTTTGACGTTTTTTTAAAATATTTGTACTACAGCGCCCTCTGGTGTTCAAGATAGGACAAAGTATAAAAGTCATAAAAACTCACCGTTTCCAAAAACCTCTGTATACCAACTTTCATGCAAATCGGATAAACGGCTTTGGACTTTTTCGACGTTTTTTAAAAAATTTGTACTATAGCGTCCTCTGGTTTTCAAGATAGCACAAAAAAGTTAAGTCCAAAATACTCACCGTATCAGAAAACTCCTAGATTCCAATTTTCATGCAAATCGGATGCATGGTGTAGGAGTTTTTTGAGGTTTTTCAAAATATTTGTACTACAGCACGCTCTGGTGTTCGAGATAGAACAGAGTAAATAGTTATAAAAACTCACCGTATCTGAAAAACTCTACTGACAAATTTTCATGCAAATCGGATAAACGGTTTCGGAGATAAGCTAAAAAAAAGAATGCCTGGATACCGATCGCAGCGCCCCCTACAGGGTCCAACCTTTTTTACTGGATAAAAAGTAGCCTATGTTCTGACCGGGGATATAAGGAACCTAGATGCCAAGTTTCATTTAAATCCATCCAGTGGTTTTCGCGTGATGCTTTAGCAGACAGACAGACAGACAAATTTTATAAAAATGCGATTTTCGGGCTCCTCGTCATTCAAAATGTCCAACGCAAAAAGAATTTCTAGAAATATTTCATGTACAGATTTGTTTTTTACAATTTTATATATATTTAGATAGATATACGTAAGTCTACTAAAAGATTCAATTCCGCTGATATTGTGTTGTAAACTTGTATATTTTATATTTTGAAAATTTCTAAATTTATATACGTCCCTAGAACTTACCTATTTACGTACGCTTTTATTATGATGACGGGTAACCAAGAGAGAGGAGAGGTTCTTCTGAATCTAGAATATAGCTACTATATACATGTATGACAAATGTCACTGAAATTTATTTTTTTTCTTTTTAGTTCACGTTTTGGTTTTAAATAAAAGCTTATTTTTTAAAAATTTTTGTTTTTATATTTGTTTTTTAATACCAAATATAAACTAATACAATAACCTATGCATCGCTTCTCCATATTGCAACGTCTAATTTTCTCAGGCATTCGGCGGACAAAGTGACGCCACCCTAACTGATTGGAGTCTGCCAGCAGACTGAAAGCTTCTTATCGGCGCAAGCATTTATATACGTAGGCATTGCTTGTAAAGCTCTGAGAAATTCTCATAAAACGATTCTATTCAACAAGCAACAGGATGTTGCGTTCGAGATTTCCGCACGAACTAAAGCAACAAGCATAAAAACATCAGCAGCAACTGAATCATCAATGCAGTTTTCTCTTACAAAAATGTGAATATTTCTTCTTTTCTTTTGCTATCTTTTGTGACTTTATTAAAGAAGTGATAAAATCCAAAGGTGGATATTCCTTTTATGCACAAAATAACTGATATTTTGGCATAAATTTTAGCATTGTACAATGAATATTAACGGCTGTATAAGGCCTTAAAGTGTACCCCGAAAAACGTTGCTTGACCTTGAAAAAATTTGTGAAAATACCCCCATACAAACCGCGCTGTAAGACGTAATTCTACGTCAAAATTTTATTGTTTTCTTCAAAGAAAAATTTTACTTTGATATAAATTATAAATTATAAATGTTCCTTGTCTAAAACAAGTAAAATGTTCTTTAATTTTAGGATATTCTTTTTTTAGTGTAGGCAGTAGAAAAGTAGTCAAACTATTCTATGTTGAACGTTTTTTATACCAGTTTAAAGCTCGCTCTATTTGCACTAGAAATAACCTAGTTGCTTTTTCCAATTGACTCCAAAATAGTCGCTTGTTGGTATGAAAAAAATCATCCTACAGCGATTTCTAAAGGATGTCCAGATTATGATTATATAAAGTTAGTTATAAAATTTTAACACAGAAAATCCGATTAAACTAGATAATTTTTTTCGACAAGGTTTAAAACAGATTTTAAGAAAATTTAAAAAAAAAAAAAACTAAAAAATATAATCCGTGCATTTCGTTTATAATTTTAAGTGAAACATTTTAATTTTACATTCAATTTCAGCCTAACATTGATATATTTTAGAGTAAGTAAATTTTGAGCTAATAAATATAATATGGTAGATTATAATTAAAACATTTCTGCTTTAGTTTACTTAAAAGTTACAGTATTGTTCAAAAGAAACTTACTACCATCGTATAGATTTCTTTCCATTTATATTGTTTTAGATATTATAATTCCAGCCATAATGACCTTATTACTTTGAATACATGGTGCGTAAGAGTGCAAAAAACTTGTAGGAAAGTTGCATGAGCTAAAAAGAAAAGAAAAAAAACCAAAAATGTATATAATTTTTTTGATTCTCAGTTCAAAAACATACATACATCTGTCATGGTGCCCAAAGATATATTCAAAAATGTGGTCGCCTTCAGAACGGCAGGTGTCTGAGCACGTTTTATTATAAGAACCAACATTTTCTTGTAGCGTGCGTCAGCATCATGCCAATCATGATTATAAACAGCGTGTCCAATACTCTCACTCTAAATGGAGTGAGAAAACCTTTAAAATTAACTTCGCACACATCGTCTATAGAACACTTACGGCAATTATAAGATTCTGTGCATAGTTACTGATCATGTAGACCTGCACTAAGGAGCAGAAGAGAAACATAAAGAGCATAACAAGAATGGTGGTATCTACGCCGATGGTCATCTGGAAGCCCAAAAAACACATAATGAAGGACGATGAAAAAAAGTTGACCAACAGGGAAAAACCAAACACTTCATTTATGTCGTCAGAAATGCTGCGAGATAGAAAAATTGTGTATAATTAAGTAAGCATGAGCATTACTTAACTCACTCGCACTCACCGCAAGATTTTGTAATGATAATTTACAAGATCCGTGAGGAACTCTAGGTTTCTAGCTCCGGGATGAGCCACTTGTTCCGCAATCCGCTTGGCCAGATACTGATAGTGCATAATTAGCTGTGTTGCTGTGGCACACAACAACATATCGCTGGCTATCTGACCAGCTACACAAGTGTGACCAGCTAAATTCTGCGACGCATACAACACATAATACGACCAATGGTCATGCCAGTCCCAGGGCACATATAAATAATAGGGCAGCACTCGTTCCACAACACGCTGTTGCAGCCAGTAGTCGTAGATAAGATAGGTTAGTATAGCGAACAAATTGTAGGTCCAAATGAGAATCTGGTGTATGAGAGCGAATCCAAAAGTTATACGAGTGCAATTAAGCAGAAAACTTTTTACATTGTAGCTTTTCTGCAGGTCGACAGTTTTTGGATATATTTTTAGAAGAGCGCGTATGACTTGTGTTAAACTCTGCCTACGGTACCAGATATTCCAGATTTTTATATCTCCAACAAAGACAAAACCGATATAAGATAGATTCATGGTGGCCTCAATAAAGTTTTTGTTGTTCCATAAAGCCAGAAACACGTAGATTAATTCGGTGAATAGCACAAAATTCATATTGAACAAGTGCACAAAGAAGAACAAGTTCCATAGGAAGGATCTGCGTTGAGCATCGTTGCGCTGGTAAGGGCGAAAGCCAATCGATGTATAAAACAAGTTGGCCAACTTAAAGAAGCTATCGAATTCAATTAACTGCATTTTGGAAGGCGAAGTGTAGTCGGCAGATTTTTATTCCGGCAGTTTAAATAAAGTTTAGATTAAGATTTTCAAGCAAGTGCCAATTGAGTTTAGTCCTTTGAGTATCGTATCCTTTGTATTAATATCACTCACTCATTGCTCTAGCGTTGCTCTTTATATACATTCCACTGATACAGTAATTTATATAAATTAAGCCTTGTTACATGCATTGCTGCCGCCCCCCTAATTAAAATGAATTTCCAACAATGAGCATGCTTGGCAACTCTGTTTATTGCTTCTATTGTTAGCTCTAATTATTCAATATAATTGCAGTAATTGTAGAAATGTATAATTAGTACATCGATGGCATGGAGCTAAGGGTCAAAATAAGTGTTCTATATTTTAAACACGATATGGTCGTGTTCAATTCTGAATTTAATGGTCAAGAGCGTTACTATTGCATACTACGTCTCACTGGAAGACGAAGTGTAGAGACTTTAAGTTGGAGAAAAGTACTATCGTCTTTTATACTGTTACCCAAGAGCTTTTAGAAGAATATTTAACACACATGGTTGACAAGTAATATGCCATGAGCAGTTTGCCGATAGACCTCCAGAAAGTATATAGATATCAAGCAGGACCGCATTAAGACTAGATGCCGCCCCGGGGCAGTGAATATTTTCTCTGACATTGATTTCATTTTGGGCAAAACTCACGTTAATAAAGCACTGTTTGTTGAGTTTGAACTTTAATTTGTAAGTTATTTTTAATTTTTATCTCTTTTCTATTATTTTAACTTTATTTAATCTGCGTCTTAACATTTTGTAATACTTTTAGCGAGAGTAATGAAGATATGTGTTCTTCATATTCTTTAACCCTCTAATGCACTTTAATCCTTTAAAACATTTTGTGTGTGAGCACCGAAAATCAGATAAGACTAATTTGGAGAATGGAAAATCGAATCTGAAGTTCTTTTTAATTTTGATACTTCGTTAATATATTATAGGTGAATATGTCGGCTTCGCCTAGAAGCGGACTTGGACATGAACACAAAAAATAAATGGAAAAGTGTGATTTAGAACAGAGTGCGGAGAACTATTACAATAAAATACTTCTCATTAATCGTTCACTAGAAAAAAACTTATTTTCAATACTTCTCTTACTTACTTACTTAGGTGGCCATAACAACCCGTGTCCGGGTTTCGACCGACCTTATCAGCTCTCGCCAGGCTCCTCTGCTTTGCGCGCGCCTTCTCCAATCGGATACACCAAGTGCGGTTAGGGCTTCCTCAGCCTGGCCCATCCATCGGAGGCATGGTCTCCCTCGTCGTCGTTGACCAGCGACTCTCGCCTCGAGCACCTTTTTCGCTGGAGCTTCGCCGTCCATACGATGGATATGACCCAGCCAGCGTAGTCGCTGCACAGTTATACGCCGAACTACGTCAATGTCATCGTAGAGCTCATACAGCTCGTGGTTCATTCGGATGCGATAGTCATCGCCGACTCGAACAGGAACGAAGATTTTGCGAAGAACTTTTCTCTCGAACACCCCCAGAGCGGATGCGTCAGTTTGCGAAACTACCCATGTCTCAGCGCCATAAAGCAGCCCAGGTAGAACGAGCGTCTTGTAGAGTGTTAGTTTTGTCGATCGAGAGAGGGCTCTGGAACTTAGTTGCTTACTGAGCCCGTAGTAGCACCTATTAGCAATTATTGTTCTTCGCTTTATCTCCAGGCTGATTTCGTTGTGGGTATTAATGGCGGTGCCAAGGTAAACGAACTCTTTGACTACTTCAAAGTTATAGATATATGTAAAGTGGGAGTCTAAACGCCGCGCTCCCTTGTTTGCAGACAGCATATACTTTGTTTTACCCTCATTTATCGTCAAACCCACTTTGGCTGATTTTTTTCGATAGCGGCGAAAGCAGCGGTAACATCTCTCTTGGTTCTGCCGACAATATCAATATCGTCAGCGTACGCAAGGAGCTGGACACCTTTATAGAAACTGGTGCCATTATGATGCACACCGGCCTTTCGTACGATCCCCTCCATGATGATGTTGAAGAGATCGCAAGACAGTGGATCGCCTTGCCTGAAACCTCTTTCGGTATTGAAGGTTTCGGAGAGGTCATTTTCTACCTTGACGGAGCTGCGTGTGTTGCTCAACGTCATTCTGCAAAGTCTAATCAACATTGCAGGTATACCGAACTCAGACATTGTTGCGTATAGGCAATCCCTTCTCGGGCTATCGAACGCAGCTTTAAAATCGACAAAGAGATGGTGTGTGTCAATTTGATTTTCGTTGGTTTTCTCCAGGATTTGTCGTAGCGTGAAAATCTGGTCTATGGTGGACTTACCAGGTCGAAAGCCACACTGATAAGGTCCAATCAGTGTTTTTGTAATCGGCTTTAATCTTTCACACAGTACGCTTGAGAGAACCTTATATGCGATGGAAATAAGACTGATACCTCTATCACTGGCGCAGATTGTAGGGTCTCCTTTCTTAAGTATAGGGCACAGTACACTGAGGTTCCAATCGTCGGGCATGCTTTCTGCTAGCCATATTTTGCTGATGAGCTGATGCATGCGCCTTATCAATTAATCGCCGCCGGTTTTAAACAATTCAGCTGACAGGCCGTCAGCACCCGCTGCTTTATTGTTTTTGAGTCGTTGGATAGCAACTCGAACCTCTTCATGGCTAGGTAGTGATACTTCCACTCCGTCATCGTCGATTGGTGGCACTGAACTGCGCTCTTGATGGGCGGCATTAGTGGAATCGTCTCCACAATCTAAGCACACACTGTGTATCCGTATTCAGATCTCCACAAACTCGGCACTTATGTCTATGTATTTATGCATTGAAAAGTTTTGTGCTGTCAAAAGAAAAGATGGTTGCGCTGAGTAAAGCTTCTAAATAAGGTAATTGCGCAGAGTTAAGATTTTAAAAAAGGTGGTTGCGCAGAATAAAGTTTTTAAAAGTTGCTTTGATACACTTGTAAAATATTTAGTTTTTTTAGTGAATGGTTATGTTTATTATTTATAATAATGTGTGCAAGCAAAACACCAAGCGAAAATGCGCATCTGAAAGCTCTAGCAGCGTGCGTGTTTTTTTATTACGTTTGAAGGGAATGCACATCGACATCCTCCCGTCATGAGTTTTCAGACCATACTGAAAGCTATAGCAGCGGACGTGTGCTTAAATACGTGTGACGGCAGAGAAGCTCTTTGCCCGCGCTGCCGCCAGTTCAGTAGCTCTACACTAGGGTGAACCTCTAAAAAATGTTTTGTTTTTTTGTGGAGGTCATTGAATTTAAATCAGATTAAAAACATTTTTTTTGACACTAGGGTGGGCTGGCACTATGCTAGCAGTATAAGTGGATTACTGGATTTAAATCTGATGTCAGAGTTAAAAAAATTATTTGACACTTTCTTTAAATTTAGATATGTAATGGGAGTATTAGTGATTGGTGATTTAAATCTGATATCAGCACCTAGAAAATTTTTTATCATTAGGGTGGACCCCCATTTTTAAAAAATAAATTTAGAAGTCCAGCCAAGAATTAAAGAAAAACATAAATGCAAAAAGTACGTATTCATCGAAATATTCTTAAACAGATAAAATAGAATTACTTTAACAATTTTAATTATATTACTTCAGTACGAATCGATCGCAGTTTTTAGCCAATTTGATTCTTGCTTGATCAAGCCAGTAAGCATGCAAAACTCTTATTTCTCAGAAGTATACACAGAAGCAGCTGTACTATTTCTACTTTTCTTGACAAGGCATTTTTTTTGCACAATGAGCCAATAAACGTATCAGTCTCACTGACCAATATAAAATTGTTTTCATTTGGAATTTTGCACTATATTCCTTGAACTCTGACATCAGATTCAAAATCAGCGAACCCATACAAAAAGCACATTTGTAGGGTTCACCCTAGTGTCAAACAAAATGTATGTAGCTCTGGTATTAGAATCGAAATCAGCGACTTCCGATACTGCAAGCACATACTGAAAGTGTACATACATTTTTAGGGTCCACCCTATTGTTAAACCAAATTGTTTGAATTCTGACATCAAATTTCAAATCAGCGACCCCTTATACTTCAAGCACATGTACAAAAAGTTTAAAAAAAAAACATTTTTGGGTCCACCCTTGAGTCACACAATATTTTTTTTAATTCTGACATTCGATCTTAAAACAGCGACCCCCATGCCAGCATATGTCTAAAGCGAAAAACAACATTTTTATTGACCTGCTAGTGTCCAAAATAAATTTTGAGTTAATGTTCGAGATCGATTAAAATTCAATTGTTTTCATAATTCGTTCGAGGAAATATTCGTTCGCTCAGTATGTTTAAAGCCGCTCACTTCAAACAATTGTTCAAATTGATTTTTTTTTCAAACGATTACTGCCTATATGTGAAATATACAAGTTTACTACACAATATCAGTGGAATTGAATCTTTTAGTAGTTAGTTATGTTATCAGCGCCTTAAGCTTTTGAAATTGAAATGTATTTTACATTTCGAAAGATTCTAAATTTTAATACAGCCCTAGAGCTTACCTATTTACGTACGCTTTTACTATGATGATGGGGAACCAAGGGAGTGGTTCTTCTGAATCTAGAATATACCTATTATATACATTTATGACAAATTTTAATGAAATTTATTTTTTACTTTTTAGTTCACGTTTTGGTTTTAAATAAAAGCTTATTTTTTAAAAAATTTTTTTATATATTTTTTATTTTTTACTTTTTTTTTTCTTAAAGGTTTATTATGAACATTTTTTATTTTGAAAGCCTTACATATAAATTTAAGTTTTTTAGACCATTAATCTTAACAGTACATATTAACATTATTTATACCATTTGCATCATTTATTGCATTATATACTTTATTAGGATATAGCATTTTTATTGATTTGTGGGCGGGTATAGGAGGTATGGCCAAATTTAAACCCCTATCTCCTACTTGATGTAAATGTGCTGCCAAATTTTCAGCTGAATCGGCCTAGTAGTTTTGGAGATAGATTATTTTTATTGATTTGTGGGCGGTAAAAGGTGTGGCAACATTTTTTTTCTAACCTATGCAATACTTGAAGGACATTTACTGCCAAAATTTTAGCGGAGCAGCCCGGTAGTTTTGGAGATATATAAATTTGTAGGCGGCAAAAGGGGGTGTTGTGAAATTTTTTTCTTAAACTCCATTTTTTACTTGAAGAAAATTTACTACCAAAATTTCATCTGAATCGGTCTAGTAGTTTTGGAGATATAGCATTCTTATTGACTTGTGGGCGGTAAAAGGGGGTGTGACAACATTTTTTTCTGACCCATTTTCTACTTAAAGGAAATTTACTGCCAAAATTTCAACTGAAACAGATATATTAATTTTTGGGCGGCAAAAGGGGGTGTGGTGAAATTTTTTTCTTAAACTCCATTTTCTACTTGAAGGAAATTTACTACCAAAATTTCATCTGAATCGGTCTAGTAGTTTTGGAGATATAGCATTCTTATTGACTTGTGGGCGGTAAAAGGGGGTGTGACAACATTTTTTTCTGACCCATTTTCTACTTAAAGGAAATTTACTGCCAAAATTTCAACTGAAACAGATATATTAATTTTTGGGCGGCAAAAGGGGGTGTGGTGAAATTTTTTTCTTAAACTCCATTTTCTACTTGAAGGAAATTTACTACCAAAATTTCATCTGAATCGGTCTAGTAGTTTTGGAGATATAGCATTCTTATAGATTTGTGGGCTGTAAAAGGGGGTGTGGCAACATTTTTTTTCTAACCCATTTTCTACTTAAAGGAAATTTACTGCCAAAACTTCAGCTGAAACAGATATATTAATTTTTGGGCGGCAAAAGGGGGTGTGGTGAAATTTTTTTCTTAAACTCCATTTTCTACTTGAAGGAAATTTACTACCAAAATTTCATCTGAATCGGTCTAGTAGTTTTGGAGATATAGCATTCTTATAGATTTGTGGGCGGTAAAAGGGGGTGTGGCAAAATTTTTTCTAACCCATTTTCTACTTAAAGGAAATTTACTGCCAAAATTTCAGCTGAAACAGATATATTAATTTTTGGGCGGTAAAAGGGGGTGTGGTGAAATTTTTTTCTTAAACTCCATTTTCTACTTGAAGGAAATTTACTACCAAAATTTCATCTGAATCGGTCTAGTAGTTTTGGAGATATAGCATTCTTATAGATTTGTGGGCGGTAAAAGGGGGTGTGGCAACATTTTTTTCTAACCCATTTTCTACTTAAAGGAAATTTACTGCCAAAATTTCAGCTGAAACAGATATATTAATTTTTGGGCGGTAAAATGGGGCGGGGTACAATTTTTTCTTAAACTCCATTTTCTACTTGAAGGAAATTTACTACCAATATTTTATCTTTATTTTTATTGATTTTATTTTACCGCATTTTTATTGATTTGTGGGCGGTAAAAGGCAATTTTTTTTTCATAATATCGCATTGTCACCGGGCTTACACATGTATGCTAAATTTCATCGTAAACGGAGACTCGTAAGCTGTCGAAAAATTGTTTGCAAGATTTGCGGACATACATACATACATACATACATACGAACGAAGCAAGTTAAATAAAAGCTCATTTTCACACATTTTCCCCCCCTATTTATCTAGAAATTCACACCAATGACCTACTTGATCTAGCGAATATCATCTGGTGCATAATTATTATTGAAATGCAGATTACCTCGTTGCTTTTCGAATTATTGGCGAGTCATTGCTTGTCGTACAAGTTCCAAACAGTTTCCTAAAAGGGAATGAACATTGGGAAAGCGAAAAACTAACATCTCCTTGCAATTCAATTAGTATTTTGTTTTATAACACTTAAGCAAAATTCATGTGCATTCAATATCAAATACCCAGGCCCATTTTGAGTTGGGCTAAGGAAAAAGATTTTTGATCATATTCCATTTTGTTTTACATATTTTTTTCCTACTTCAGTTGAAAGAAAAACAATTTCCTACTCAGCCGTATTTTTTCACTCCGAGTTTTTTTCAAAATAAATTAAGTTCGATAAAACATAATGAAATTTAAGGGAGTATTCCTGGTTGGAAGGCTGTTTTTGGACACTCTCTGAAAAACTTCTCATTTGAAAACGCAAAGAGTTATTTAAATTCTGTTTTTTTTTTGTATTATGAATATATTATATTAAATAAAAATTTTTTTTTCCTTTGTACGAGGGCTGTTCAAAAAGTTGTCGGCCTTCAAAGTTGGGCGTCGAAAAAAAAGGTATGCTGCTTGCGGCCCGAATAACTCGACTTCGAATGATCGGAATTGGTAAAAATAAACGCCATAGACTAGACTAGATAGACTAGATAGTTGTAGTCCCTAACTCAATTATAATTTTTCGACTATTTTTTACAAATTGGCGGTCATCGAAAAATGAAAAACCGATTTTGGGTCTTTTTTTGTAGTTTAGTGTAAGAAAAAAAAAAAAATAGTAAAAAATTGTTTAAAATTGTGATTGAAATAAAGACTAGAATGGTGACAATTTTGCGTCGATTGTACTTTTTTTCATCAAAATCGGTTAAGAACTACGGGCGCAATCTGGGCCGCAAGCTCAAAAAACGTGGTTTCGAGATAAACGCGTTTAAGTTTGAAGTTATTTTTTTGCATAAAAAAAAAAAACAAAATTGAAATAAAAAATTTAAGCATGCAGTTTTAGAAATTCGACAATTTTGCTTCGATTGCACTTGGTTTCATCAAAATCGGTTTAGTAGAACCGGAGAAAAGTGACTTCAAAGTCTAAAAACGTGATTTTGAAAAAAATCAAAGAAAGTTTTAGGCAATAAAACATTTTTTTTTTGTGAAATACTTACATATATTAATCTGCAATGCCAGCCCCATAAAGAACTCCTTCCTCTTCTTAAAAAAATGAGGACTTGGCGGCTCTTTGTGCTCTTCGGGCATTTCTACTTTCTTTGGATGCGGCCAGAGCTCTCTTCGTTCCAAGACATGGCGAAATCATATGTGACGTTGCCAATCGGGATGCCCATTAGGTTCATTATTTAAAGTATTGGCAAAAAACCTTCGTTAAATATGACAGGTGCAATATAATTGGCAATCTCAATAGTGCGTGCGCCGTTGTGCCTATACTTCGGTGCGAATGACCACAGCACTGCGTTGAAAGATTCGTTGCTGTTTTGAGTTTCGGAGCCAGGGCATCTGTTCAACAAATCATCGGCTGTCAGTGCTTCGTAAATAGGTTTGATTGCTTCCTAGACTCTCTGATTTAGTGGTGCATATGCTTTAAGGCTGTCGATTGTCCCTTCTGCGCACCGGTCGGACAGTTTTGGTGCTGTGGAGCTTCATCAGTCGAGATTTTGTGCAAAAACGTTGCCCAAACAGCCTTCTTCATGCCAGCAACCGACTCTGGATGAGGACGAATAGCGAGGCCATAATATGTTGTTAGTTCAGAGATGACTTTATCTGTGAGTTTGCCTGCACCCTTGCCGCCAATGCCTCTGTTCTATTTTTTGGCCTTGCTTACTCTGGTGCCCATTCTTTTTTGCAAGTGAGATATACATTATTTTTTTTCGACAATTGGGTCGCCATCGTACGGATCGTCGTCTATAATAGCTTTGAATGTTTTTGAGTCGCCATCGCCGATATACTTGCAGTATTTAACGCCATGCTTTTGGACAGATATGGCGAACATTTCCTTTATCGCATCCACCTTCATCTTCCCAGAGCTTCCTTGATGGTTGGCACGGCATTTCACTTCGTGGTCTTCAAGCCAAATTTCATATGCCAGTGGGTCTTCTTCAGTCTTAACTTCCCAATACTTGCAAGTGTTGCATACGCTGGACTTTACAACAGAGTCGACTATTTTTTTACTGTATTTGCCGATCAACGTTGTAGCGCCGTATAGTGAAGAAAAGCCACGTTTTTTCCAAGTGCCATCAGCTGGTACCGTTAAAATTTGTTGGGTCGCACTGTGGATCGGCTGTGACCATAACATCTTCATCTTGCAGCTGTATGAAAGTTCTCCAGGGCAGTGTAGTATAACGAGTTACCCACACCTCTGCCGATATCCATAATGCCTAAAAGCCTCATGGCAAAAATCAAGCGCCGGCTCATCAAATATGATTTGCCAACCAAAGACGACGAAAAAATGTATGTAGTGGTCGGGCAAGCGCAGTGAACACTAATTTTGAAGCCAATTCCATACGGCGATGCTTTTTTAAACTCGATTTTTCCTTCACATTTGGCACATATAACCAGATTAGCAATCGCCGGGAAAACTGTATAAAACTCCAAAATGCAATTTTTCGTTTTGTTGTCAATGCTTATGTCTTCGTTTTCATTATTTTTAAATTTTTTTGCCGATGGACTTGTGAATTCGGTGTTCTCATCTCTTTCGTGTTGGTTACCACGAAACTGACGTTTCATGGGACGAGTTTTTCGATTGCTACCAGTGTTTGTATTATGTTTGTTTCTATTACTTTTCTATCCATTGTCTTTAGCACAAACAAAAATTTTTATCAAAACTGTACTTTTCAAAACTGTGTGCGCGGGCGCGTTCGGTTTGTTACTCAATTCAAAGTGAACTAAACGCTGCCAACATTCGAATACCTAAGCTATAAAATGTGTATTAATTTATTTTTAAAATGCGTATACAAACAAGTTATTACCTACTAAAGAACGCGTTGAACGAAATTCGGTGGTTGCTTCAATCCGTAGCATTCAAAAAGTAAAAACAATGCTGGACAAAATAGACCATATCTCCTAAAGTATTTCGAATTTCAAAAAACCCTTTTAGGACGATATTCTCAATTATCCAAGCAATATATGCAAAACAAAACGGAAAAAAAATTTTTGGCAACCAGGAATGCTCCCTTAAGGCAGACTTATACCCTGACGATATTTGACCAACTTTTACCTTTTGAGAACTATTATACAAATAACTGTAGATTTACAGCACTGTTACAGAAACCAAATAAAGAACTAAGCTTACTACACAAGCGTTAATGGTTTACCTTATCGAAAGCTTTCGAGAAGTCAAGCAAACAAAGTAAGGTTATAGAGCCAGCGTCATATTCCGGCCTAATATCGTCGATAACCTTAACCACTGCTGAAGAACACCCATGTCCTGATCTAAAACCTGATTGGCAAGGGAATAGGAGATTTTTATCAATTAAACGATGTGTTATTTGCTGAGCCATAAGTTTTCACAAACTTTATACAACGCCGATGAAATACTAATTGGCCTAAAGTCATTCACGCTAGAAGGATTTTGTGTTTTTGCTACTGTAAGAACAATCGCAACTTTCCAAAGGTCTGAGAATGTAGACGACATAAAGCAAAAATTAATTATATGCGTTAGGGGGGGGGGGGCGGGGGAGGGGGGTGGTTGTGATGTGCAGCAATAGCAGTTTCATGAACTTTATAGGAATGCCATCTTCAAAAATAGCATTCGATCAGATACAAAAGAAAAACTAAAAGATTGTTGAATGGAACGGTTATATAAGAGTGAGATATTATTATTAGAAGGTTCAGCATTATCAATAAAAAAATTATTAAGATCAACAGGATCTAAAGTGCATTCAATGTTATGTTTGCTACAAACTCCAAGTTTTTTGATGTTTCTCCAGAGCTATTTTGCTGGAAGGGAGAGTTGAAGTTTAGCAGAAAAGCACCGTGTTTTGACCTGTTTCGTTAAAAGAACGGCCTTATTGCTAGCCAGCCTATAAACTTCTCAGTTATGAGATGACGTATTTTTACACCATTTATTTCTAAGCTTGTTTCTTTTTTTTTCAAAGCATTAAGAACAAGTTGCGTGAACCATGGATAAGACATCTTATTAACTCCACAATTAAAATTATGTAAAGGGACATGTTTATTAAACAGATAATTAATTGGCTTCATCCATTATTAATAATTATTAATAATAATTTCAAAATAAAATTTTTTTAAAAACCAAATCTGAAAGTGTTAATTTTTCAATAGCAAACTCTTGTGGCAGTTTTAGAAGTCAAGTATAACAATGAAGTTTTATTTGACAGCTTTTATATTACAACTTTTATAAACTTAGTTTTTGTCTCTTTATAACACTCAATATATTTATTTATTCATCCATTTTTAATGCCTAAAAAGAATTTTCTGAAACCATATCTTGCTTTCACTAATAAAAACTTGTCTCACTCTGTATATCAGACTGAACACGATATGTTCAGCCAACACTTAAAATTTAAATCAATTTTACTTCGCCGCCCTCGCCTCCATTCTATTATTACAATTTGAGCCAGTGAACAAGCTGTGTCCGCAACAAAAACACCCTATAATTTGAGGAGCCTCCCCTAGTTGCATCAATTATTCAGAAATAATTACAACACGACATGAAACCGAAAAACTTTTCCAATGAAATTAAAATCATTTCGTTCCTATCTACAAACTATGTCAGAGTGCGTAGCTAGTTTTCGTCCTCGCTGTTTTCTCCGCGTATTTGTGCTCGATGCAAGTGAATTTCCGAGTCTATCAATTGTTTGTCAGAGTTCGTCGCTTCTTCTTTATTCCTTTCTTCAACTTTAATGGTGGCTTGAAGAATTTCTTTCTATAAGGATCTTGGCAAAATTGGCAAATTCCTACGGCAATTACTGCTTGGCACTTGGCCATGAATGCACAACACAAAAGTAATCAAAGTGTGCGCAAAAATATGCATTGACTTGGCTTTGGCCAAGCATTTTTGTCTGTACATTCATGATTAATCTTTTGGCCTGACTTTGTTGCCCGGAAATTGCTGCTACCCAAAATGTTTGTGTGTGTATTTTAAATTTTTGCCATATACATTTTTATATTTATTCCTGTTTTTTTTTTTTTTTTGTTTTGGTTTTGACCCAAAACTTTCGACCGGGCAAAGCAATCGCGAAACAATAAAATAACAAAAAACGCTTTGATTTACGTGCAAAATTTTTCAGTAGCAGCGAGGAAATTGGGTAGCTAAAAAAAAAATATATGCATGTATCTACCTTTATTGAGGAAACTGGAAAATACAAAACGGAAAGGTTTTTTTGAATTATTGCCATTTTATAAAAAATGGCTATTAAATTTGATGTGCGCTGCAACTACTTTAGCAAAGCTTTAAAAAAGCAAAATCATAAAATATAAATGTAAATTTTTTCCAAAAAAATATTTCAGCCCAAATATGTATCAAGCTATTTCAAGTGGTTCAAATCATTTCAAACAACTCTTTAAGCTAAAAAGTTAAAAAGTTTGATAGATCAATGCGATATTTTGAATTATAAGGGAATTGAAGTTTTTGAACACGCACTATTGCACCATTGAAAGTTGAGTCCTATTCACATAAAGCAAAAAGTTTTCTGCTTCAGAACTTAACAATATTAGGTACTATTAATCGTCGGATAGTGACATGAAAATAAGAAAAAAATAGAGTAAACTAATATATATGGACTTTACGCCACTTACGAATTTTTTAGAACTTAACGCCCACTGAAACTCGTCGTGGACTAGTCATGCAATTAATTTTACCGCATATTCATACTCTGCCGTTGTATGTTGTCAGCTGGAGAATAATGCGGCTAAGTATGTGTATGGAAGCAATCGTTATGATCATACTACTATAAGGAGTAAACAAAACATTATATTTTTGCACTAACTTTTGCATACGCGTAGACCTGAATACATGCATGTGAAACTTCAGTTTCTGCAGTCCCAACGGTTTTATTGTTCTGTTCTGTTATAAGATAAGATAAGATAAGATAAGATAAGATAAGATAAGATAAGATAAGATAAGATAAGATAAGATAAGATAAGATAAGATAAGATAAGATAAGATAAGATAAGATAAGATAAGATAAGATAAGATAAGATAAGATAAGATAAGATAAGATAAGATAAGATAAGATAAGATAAGATAAGATAAGATAAGATAAGATAAGATAAGATAAGATAAGATAAGATAAGATAAGATAAGATAAGATAAGATAAGATAAGATAAGATAAGATAAGATAAGATAAGATAAGATAAGATAAGATAAGATAAGATAAGATAAGATAAGATAAGATAAGATAAGATAAGATAAGATAAGATAAGATAAGATAAGATAAGATAAGATAAGATAAGATAAGATAAGATAAGATAAGATAAGATAAGATAAGATAAGATAAGATAAGATAAGATAAGATAAGATAAGATAAGATAAGATAAGATAAGATAAGATAAGATAAGATAAGATAAGGTAAGGTAAGGTAAGGTAAGGTAAGGTAAGGTAAGGTAAGGTAAGGTAAGGTAAGGTAAGGTAAGGTAAGGTAAGGTAAGGTAAGGTAAGGTAAGGTAAGGTAAGGTAAGGTAAGGTAAGGTAAGGTAAGATAAGGTAAGGTAAGGTAAGGTATGGTAAGATAAGGTAAGGCAAAGAAAGGTAAGGCAAGGTAAGGTATGCTAGGTTAAGGTAGGGTACGGTAGGGTAAGGTAGGACAAGGTATGGTAAGGTAAGGTAAGGTAAGGTGAGATGAGATAAAATAAGATAAGATAAGTTAATATAAGATAATATAAGATGAGATAATATAACCAAAAAGGCAAAAGTTCAAACATTTTAAAAAAAGTAGCGAACGTCTAATTCTGCTTAGAACATTTGGAGTCAGAGATGAAAAAAAGCATATTATTTATAGCACATCAGAAAATTGTAATTGTTAGAACAAGTATTCCCAAGTTGACCCAAAACTATCTTTGAAGTAATATCTGACCATGAAACCTTTCTTCAGGAATTACGAAAAAAAATATGCAATGGCTTATTTTACGTTGAAAACTATTAATTGACCCAAGAATATTTTATGCCAACACATATTTTGAACAAAACAAAGTGATTCGGTGATGATTTTGCTATAGTAGTTTAAATAATATAATAGTCTTAAATTATTTACTCAAAACGCACACACACATATATAATTAGCATCCGACTGACATTTCAAGCTAACTGACATACAGCGAGGTGAAAGACAAATGCAGTTTTTTTTTTGTAGAAGCTTTGCAACTAGCGTTGCTTTCATTTCAAATGCTGGAAAGTAAGAATATGATGTGCCACATAAGCAAAAAGCAACAAACAGGCAGTGTTAAAAAACAGAGTGCAAAAAGAAACACGCCATGCAGTATGTGCTTAAGTCAGAGCAGCGAATAAAAAATATTTAAGTTACCAAATAAAAAAGAAAAAAACAAAAACTGCAGACAATGTTTGAAAACTTTGCCAAAGGCTTTGGCAGCAAATGAAAATGCTTTGAATGCTGTTTAGTTAGTTTTTCACCGCATTTCTTCGTTTCTACTTTCGACTTACACACAATCAGTGGGTTTGGTTGTTTCTTTTTACCCTTTTTTTCTTTTCAAAAAAACTTCCAGTATTCCGTTTGTGGAATATTCACTCAAAATATTGTCTTGCTTTCTGAGTTTGAGTCAGTCAAACTGTTTGTTTTGTTTCTTTTTAGTTAGTTTCATTCTTTGTTGCTGTAAGTGTAAAACTTTGATCGTATAGTGTAAAAAAGACGTTAAGATTGTGTGGATCTAGGTTTGGGTATGTAAGGGTTCTGCTGCTTTTTCTCATTATCACACAAATGCTGCGTGTTTTTGTTTTCCCCTATAGCTGCTTTTTGAATTTTTGCGCTTTTATTCTATAGTAGCTAGTATCTGCAAGATATGCGGTTTTATTTGCTAGTATCTAAAGTATTATGTAAGTTTGCTATTGTGTGATTTTGTAAAAGTTTGCGTATTCATTTCGTTGATGTGTTTTATTTGGGGTATTGTGATTGCCATGTGTGCATGTGTGAGTATGTGTAAAGATAATCTACGCAACATACATTTAATCCACATGTGGCAACATGCAACAGTTAATAATGGAGGACTTTTTGTCTTTTGTTTGACTTACTTGCTACTTAACAGGTTTTTATCCTATAACTTATTTTCGACAAAAATTGCAGATGGTACATTTTTGTTTACATTGTGTATTTGTTGCTATAGTCAGCAGTTGGCAGTTGAAAAGCTTAGCATTTAAACATCTTTAAGATAGGGTATTACTGAGGACTTAACACCTGAGTCATTTTGTCATGACATACATACAGCTATCTTCATTATTTTAAGCAGAAGATTTAGAACAAAATTTAATTTTTTGTATGAAACGTTTTAGGATACATCTTTTGCTTAAAAAAAAAATTCTACTCTCTGTATTTCTTTAAAAAAATAATAATGTGATTACGATACAATGAAGATTTGAAAATTTAATGTGCGTCCAGCTGTTGCTTCATTTTGTTATTGTTGGGCATGAAGTATAAATTCCTGACCGTATTTACACTCGTTTATTCTAAACATGCAATACAGTGCCATGCTATAAAATACTATAAAAACACGTAGATTTCATATTACACAACCGAATACCACTGCGTGCATTGCATGAAATTCGATTAATATTCATATCGTTCATGAATTTATTAATCACAGTTTTGTCGCCAGTGGTTGATCATCCTAAGAAACCAAGAGTTCAAAACAGAAGCGGTTTGAGGGCCGCAAAACCAAGGGTTCCAAGGAATTTTTACACTTATTGATACAAAATTAGGCATTTTCAGGTACCTATCTTTTGTAATTTCAAGAGCTGGTAATAAAATTTTTTAAAAAAATTTATTTAAACTGATTTTATAGCAGTTTTTAAAAATCAAGCTTGTCCTGATGTGTTTGAAGTTCAAAAACTAAATTTAGGCTATAGTTTGAAATTTTTACTTATCACTCATGATTTAATTATCAGATGATCTCAGGACTGACATGAGCAAATTAAAAAAAGCAGGCAGTGGGGGGAGTGCTGACCGAAGTCAAAACTAAAAGCTATGAAATAACAGTGTTTTTATTTTAAACTTTCAAATCAATTGTAAAGGGTGTCTCCAAAATCGCAACAGATGATGACCGAGCCGGTGACCAATGATTTGCAAAGCGTTTTTGCAAAATTTTTATCATTTTTGTAGTGAATGTTCACAATTTTGCTTAACCATGAATCTCTCCATGACTAACCGCATGTTTATGTATTCCGAAATGAGCACTCTCGTTCGTGAAAGAAACGAGCAACAATAATTTTTATTTTTGATATGAAAAAATGTATTGCTTATTGTGTCCCACAGGAACGAGAGTACTGATTTTAGAAAACATAAAATTCCCAGTAGGAAAAGAGATCATCCCAAGATGACTTCTTGACACATCCTTTAAGAATCGACGATCATACCCTTTCACTTCCAAATGCCATATCTTTTTTTGTATGGAGCTGCTACGTAAGGGGTATTAATCCCTTTGTCACATCTTCGAGCACGTAAAAAGTGATTGTCAAGAATCCGAGTACCTTCTTCTAGCAATGAAGGAAGGATACCGATGTCAATATGGATATATATTTTTTCCAGTTTTGTTTTGTTTTTACTTTAGCATTTTCTTACCAACACACCGCTTTGAGGTTGCCGTGTTCATCTCCTAATAAGTGCCTTTTTTCAATACATGAGGCAATAAGAAAATATATGTATATCGCTTTAAAGAGGTGTTCGCCTACTTTTCGACTGGGATGCGGTAAATCCCCATGCTGGCTGATGACAGCTGTCATCGATTTGGTACTCTACGCTTGTCACAAAAAAGTGTCTTCGATCCAAAATGTCAGTGACTTTTGACAACCTTTAATATAGAATAAATCATATTTCAATGATTTCATTATATTCCAGAAAGGATACATTACGCTTAATTATTATTAGAAACAAAAACGTTTCATTGGAATTTCTGTTAGGATCGTGTGACAACCGTAACTGAGTTTTCAATCATTGGACTCGGTCAAACCTATGAAACACAAAAAAATGTGGATTATAGTTCACATCTCTCTCGATCAGACCTCTAAAGGGTTCAAATATATGAGCTGGATCTACTATTTTTTACCCTTTAATATATCTTCTCAAGTCTTCTACCCCCTTTTTGTCATCCTTCTGGGAGTCCCCCATACAAAAAACCACAAAAACGTTCGTTCGTTAAGAGATATTACAAATATTAAAACTATCCGCGCGCGTGCATAAATTGCATTTAAATATATGCGTGGATAAATCAAATATTTTCATTACAACACGTTTTTTTTTGTCTATTTAAATTTGCGTAAGCAAAATTTTATTTGATTCTAGTTAAACTTGCTGTTATTAGTTATTAAAAACCAAATTATTCAATTGCTTTTGAGTCCTGAGGTGCTTGCCTTGTAAGCGAGGAAGCCCAGGTTCGAGTCCGCGGCTGGCGCATTGTTTATCGTTTTTTTGTTTTGTTTAAAAAATTTTAAATATTTACGTATTAGTTTTAGGCAAATGCCGTAATGATTCAAAACGACTTTGTTTCTGGATAAATTAAAAACGTTCTTGTCTAAATTTAATATTTTTTCCCTTAGTGTATGTTTTCTGCTGATCCGGTAGCTAAAACAGAAATGCAGGCATTAACAGTGCAATCATTAACAGTGCTAAGCCTAATAGTAATGACATTAACAGTTTCGTCGATATAACATTGCTGACCTTAACATTGTTAACGTTAACATAACTGACGTTTACATTACTGTCGTAAGGAGTGATGACTCGAAATCATAACTTTTATCCCTACCAAAAAGTGTTCAATACGACGAAAGAGTTGATGTCTATAATAATGCTACTTTTTCAGAAGAGTGGATAAAAATTTTAAAAATAACTGTTGTTTTTTTAATCTTTTTGCATTTTTTGCATAAATTTTAATTTTTTATTGTTATGTTGGTGTGTCGTTCGATTTTTTGGACAAATACTTTTTGATTTATAACCTAAAAGTCCTCAATTTTGTGCACAAAAAATGAAAATTTTCTTTCAATGCCCGCCATTTTGTCAAAAATTAATATATTTCAAAATTTAAACGCCATAAACCGGATTTTTTTTTTTCAGATGAGCCAGTCTGCAGATATCTTGCTCACCACAAATTTAAGGTCTTCCGCGACATTGTACTTTTCTACCTTATAGACGAATATTTTTGGACCAAAATGTCAGGCATAAATCCTGAATAGTTATATCTTAATAATTTATAAAGGTGTCCTTTTTTTTCTTCCAAAAACTCCCGGAGACCCTTACATTTTTTTTGTTAAAAGTGCAACTTAAATTCAAAAAAGGTTTTCTTTTAATCCTATTGAAATTGAATGTCTTGAAAATATGCACACTTTAGATATATATAAATTTATAGTAAAAAATCATAATATCTTATCTTACGATTTTTAATTTTTTCATTCTAATGGACATGTAATGAACGCACCTTTTCAACGATTTATGACTCATTGTGGAGCGCTAAGGATTTTGGCCATGGGAAATTTTTTAAAAAGTATTTTTTTCTTTCTATGCTAAAAAGCATTACTAGCGGAGTACCTCAAGGCTCAGTACTTGCTCCTTTGTTATTTACTAAGTTTATTAACGATATTCTCAGCAAATGCAACCATGTCACTATGCATGCGTATGCTGATGACCTCCAATTGCACTTGTCCAAGTCCTTGGGCCTAGTTGAAGATCTATGTGCCATAATTAATGAGGACTTAAATGTGGTGGTGAAAGAAAACATGCCATTCTTGAACTCCCTGAAATCATATGTCTTACTAATGTTTAAAAAACAATTTTATCATGAGAATTTACCTACAATTTTTTTGATTAATGTGCAGCTGAAACTGGTTATTACGACCACCAATCTTAGTTTTCGACTAAACTCATCGCTATCATGTTGTGATCACATCAATTCTTGCTAAAAAAAAATATACTATATGCTTCGTAATCTTCGAATGACATCAAGTTTTGTCCCTGTTGAAACTAGGAAAAAACTGGTATTGCAGCAGTTGATGCCGATAATAACTTACTCTGAAGTCGTGTATTGCAAACTCGATTCACGGTCGTCGCATAAGCTTCTGGTCGCCATTAATAATGCAGCCCGCTATGTATATGACCAAAGAAAGTTCGATCATAGCTTCACTTATAGCAAAAAGTTGCTTGGCTGTAGCCTACTTCAATACCTTGAAGCGAGACATTGCATTTTTTAAACATAAACATAAACATAAACATAAACATAAACATAAACATAAACATAAACATAAACATAAACATAAACATAAACATAAACATAAACATAAACATAAACATAAACATAAACATAAACATAAACATAAACATAAACATAAACATAAACATAAACATAAACATAAACATAAACATAAACATAAACATAAACATAAACATAAACATAAACATAAACATAAACATAAACATAAACATAAACATAAACATAAACATAAACATAAACATAAACATAAACATAAACATAAACATAAACATAAACATAAACATAAACATAAACATAAACATAAACATAAACATAAACATAAACATAAACATAAACATAAACATAAACATAAACATAAACATAAACATAAACATAAACATAAACATAAACATAAACATAAACATAAACATAAACATAAACATAAACATAAACATAAACATAAACATAAACATAAACATAAACATAAACATAAACATAAACATAAACATAAACATAAACATAAACATAAACATAAACATAAACATAAACATAAACATAAACATAAACATAAACATAAACATAAACATAAACATAAACATAAACATAAACATAAACATAAACATAAACATAAACATAAACATAAACATAAACATAAACATAAACATAAACATAAACATAAACATAAACATAAACATAAACATAAACATAAACATAAACATAAACATAAACATAAACATAAACATAAACATAAACATAAATATGGTGAAAAGTCATAGTACTAACTTATAATAAACTGTTTCGTTAACCTTGACCATTGTAATGGACATGCATTTGAAATGAGTGTAGCGCAAATCAAACCGTTATTTTTGATAAAGAATGCATTGTAAACAGTGCATTGATCTATTCTTTCTTCTATTTTTGCCTTTCATTACAACAAATTTTTTGTGTTACTTGGAAAAAAAAATTAGTAAAGAGTAATGTCGATTATAATGGACATGCTAAAAAACCTACTTCCATGTTAATATTTTGTTATTTGTTTTTATTTACTTTATTTAGAATGTGTAAACTTAGCCTTTCTAAATTTTTGTCAATATTTCTTAAAAGATACTGAAAGGGTTAAGAAATCATAATATCTAAAAGTACGATTTTCATTGTTTGTTACAAATATGACTAATTTTTATGGGAAATTTTTGAAAAATTAGTGAAAAATTCGATTCATAGTACTCACTTTGAATTAAAAAAAATCAGAATATTTAAATGTTCGATTTTTATTTTTTGCATACTAATGGAAGATATAGGACTAAATGAATCGTATATTGTTGAAAAATTTGCGCAAGAAATAAAAATTGGTCGTTTAGATATTATGATTTTTTAAAATAAATTAAGTATCACGAATATATAATTCACGACTTTTCAATAATTTCTGATGATCTTAATCCGAAGTTTACACTATGGAATCAATTTTGTATTTTTTTTCCAAAAATTCATTATAAATGTTTTGAATTTTATTTATTTGTATATTAGTTCATTAATTATTACATAATAATTATTTAACATATAATACGTTCTGAAGTTCTGAATTTGAAATTTCCGAGACAATATCAAATTTAAAATTTTTCAATTTGTGATCAAAAAAATAGCTCATAACAAATTTTGTCTAAATAATAGCATAATCTTGTCAATTTATAGGTGAATATTAAAAAAAAACATCAAAAAATTTATATGAAAAAATACAATTTAAAAATGATAATATTGTGAACAATTTTAAAACATGTCGATTGTTTTTTTCTGTGTAGTTTTTTTTTTAAATTTTTTTGTAGTGACACTTCACTTTGGAAACAAATTGCGACAACTTATCGTGCGAATAAAAACTTGCGAATAGTTATACTTTGCTTGTAAATATGCCTAGTTTTAGAAAATCAAACAAATTTTTGTTTCTTTTCTTATGATTTTCTCGCAGGGACACATCAATTTAAAGTCAAATTTCAACCACTTCTGGTGCGAATAGAATTTTGCACATCATAAATAAAAAAAGTACCACTTATTTGCTAAGTGTGTTTAGTTTAATTTTTTAATTTAATTTATTTTTTTTTTTTAATTTAGTTTAAATTAAATTAAAACTAAATTAAATATTTTCATTTAAAAAAAACGTTAAAAAAGTTTTTTTCCCAAAGCCTCTATTCACTCACTCCCAACATCACTTTACTTAAGAACTTAAGTAAATATAAAAATGGTTATTATATTTACATATAATTATTTTGTTTAACAGTGAAAACAGCAACCGTCCCTGTTGCGTGCAATTTAATAGCACTCGCTTTGCGACTAAATGACATTTTTTAAATTATGGCTGCAGCATGAGTGACGTAAACACCAACACAATCTTTTGTATCAAACATTTACGCACACACACTCCAAAGTGGAAATGCACACAAGCAGCCATATTATCATGCTCTGTTGCAATTTCGCTGCTAAATTTACAGAAATTATTAAAATTGCATCATGAAACCGGACTACTCCCAAGATCTTTGCTGGAATATTGCAGGGGGTATTGTTCGCTGCAGAAATTAGTGTTTTTTTGCAACGTCTTCTTTGATTTCCTTAAAACTCGGCACATCATCCTTATAGAATTACAACAAAACAATCAACAAAACAATTTGAAAAAAAAAAAAAAAAATTCTATATCATGTTGTTTTCGAGACATGGGCAAAACATGCAAAATTTTTCGATTTTCATGGTGTGCTAAATTGATTCATTACTCAGCTTCTGGTTAATCTAGAAACATGACTGTGTTACCATTTTGAAGAGGAGAACTAAGACTTAATATTCCATATTCCTTGCTTTTTTATATATTCTGTTCCACACTTTTATCCTCAACATAACAAAATTTCAAGGTCTTGTCTCAATGGAACTAATTTTTAACGATTTTTGAAAAAAACTGTAAAAAAAATTCCATACAAAAATACCCACAAAAATTAAGTTTGTCTTATAAAACCGTAAACATCTAAAAACTTTCGGTTTCATGTTCGGATCAAAAAAAAATTATGTTTTTTTTCTGTTGCTTAGGCATTTTTTTATGTTTTGACCTTACAAAAATTTTTGAAATAAATTTTATTTTTATTATCTTTTGAGCAACTTAAAGACCATCTTCGCTTAAAACATGTATTAATAACAGAAAGAAAGTAGGCAGTGGGGGGACTGCCAACCGAAGTGAAAACCTAAAGCTATGAAATAACATAGCTGTTATGAATTTTTGAAGAAGCTAAAGTCGGCAAATCAGACGCGTTCTACTTATTTAAGTCTTTTTATCAATTAACGCGCTATTGAAATGTGTAAACTGCTATTTTTTAATGTTTATGTATAATATATTTGCAACACAATTGCTTTGGCTGGGTTATCGGTCATTGGCTGGATAATCAGTTGGTAATCGCTTCGGTAATTGGTAATGGGCAGGTAACCGCTTCGGTAATTGGTTGGTTATCGCTTCGCTAATTAGTAATCGGTTGGGAATCGCTTCGGTAATAGGTTGGTTATCGCTTTGGCAATCGGTAATCGGTTGGTTATCGCTTCGGTATTTGGTAACCGGTTGGTAATCGCTTCGGTAATAAGGAATCGGTTGGTAATCGCTTTGGTAGCCAGTTGGTTAACCTGTCATGGTAATCGGTAATCGGTTGGTAATCGCTTCGGTAATTGGTTCGGTAATCGGTCGGTAATCACTTCGGTAATTGGCTCGGTAATTGGTTGATAATCGCTTTGGCAATCGGTTGGTAATCGGTAATTGGTTCGAGAAGCGGTCGGTAATCGCTTCCGTAATCGGCTGGTAATCGCCTCGGTAATCACCTCGGTAATCAGTAATTGATTCGGTTATCGGTTGGTAATTGCTTCGGTAATCGGTAATTGGTTCGGTAATCGGTTGGTAATTGGTTCGGTAATTGGTTTGGCAATTGGTTGGTAATCGCTTCGGTAGTTGGTTCAATAATCGGTTGGTATTCGCTTCGGTAATTGGTAGTCGCTTCGGTAATTGGTTCGGTAATCGGTTGGTAATCGCTTCGGTAATTGGTTCGGTAATCGGTCGGTAATCGCTTCGGTAGTTTTCTCAGTAATTGGTTGATAATCGCTTCGGTAATCGGTTGGTAATCGGTAATTGGTTCGATAATCGGTTGGTCATCGCTTCCGTAATCGGCTGGTAATCACCTCGGTAATCGGTAATTATTTCACTAGTCAGTAATTGATTCGGTTATCGGTTGGTAATTGCTTCGGTAATCGGTAATTGGTTCGGTAATCGGTTAGTCATCGCTTCCGTAATCGGCAGGTAATCACCTCCGTAATCGGTAATTGCTTCGGTAATCAGTAATTGATTCGGTTATCGGTTGGTAATTTCTTCGGTAATCGGTAATTGGTTCGGTAATCGGTTGGTCATCGCTTCTGTAATCGGCTGGAAATCACCTCGGTAATCGGTAGTTGCTTCGGTAATCAGTAAATGAAACGGTTATCGGTTGGCAATTGCTTCGGTAATCGGTAATTGGTTCATTAATCGGTTGGTAATCGCTTCGGTAGTTGGTTTGGCAATTAGTTGGTAATCGCTTCGGTAATTGGTTCGGTAATCGGTTGGTAATCGCTTTGGTAATTGGTTCGGTAATCGGTTGGTAATCACTTCGGTAATTGGCTCAGTAATTGGATGATAATCGCTTTGGTAATCGGTTAGTAATCGGTAATTGGTTCGATAATCGGTTGGTAATCGCTTCCGTAATCGGCTGGTAATCGCCTCGGTAATCGGTAATTGCTTCGGTAATCAGTAATTGATTCGGTTATCGGTTGCTAATTGCTTCGGTTATCGGTTGGTAATTGCTTCGGTTATCGGTAATTGGTTTGGTAATCGGCTGGCAATCGCTTCCGTAATTGCATGGTAATCGCCTCGGTAGTCGGTAATTGGTTCGGTAATCAGTAAATGATTCGGTTATTGGTTGGTAATCGCTTCGGTAATCGGTAATTGGTTCTGTAATCGGTAATTGGTTCTGTAATCAGTAATTGATTCGGTAATCGCTTCCGTAATTGCATGGCAATCGCCTCGGTAATCGATAATTGGTACGGTAATCATTAATTGATTCGGTTATCGGTTGGTAATCGCCTCGGTAATTGGTTCGGTAACCAGTCATAGGTTTGGTAATCGAATGGTTATCGCTTCGATAATCGTTAATTGGTTCGGTAATTGGTTGGTAATCGCTTCGGTAACTGGTTGGTAATCACTTCGGTAATGGGTAAATGGTTCGATAGTCGGTTCGTAATTGCTTCGGTAATTGGTTGGTAATCGCCTCGGTAGCAATAAAAATAAGCTCACCAAACATGTTTGTCAATCATAACTACGGCATTAGCAATGCTGTACAATGCAACCGAAATGAACAGCTAAAAGCGTGATGATATCGCTTACAGCGTGATGATATCACGAATTTATAGTTTTGCTCTCTTCTCAACGCGTCTAAAGAAGTTTTCACTTAATAAAACAGACTTTTTTTAGAAAATTTTTACTCTTAATATATCCATATTTTTAAATAAAATTCTTGAAATTAAAATTGAAAACAATCTTGTCAAACTGAGTTGGAGATTTTTTATCAAACCAATTAAATGCAACAGACATGCAATAAATTTTAATCTAGAAACATTTGCCGAAGCTTGAGTAGACAACAAAGGACCATGCCTTGCTATAAAATTTAAGGTTGGAAGAATCTTCAACACTCAACTTTCAAATACAACAGCTAAGCTGCTAGTTTGCAACAGAGCGCGACTATCTCTAAACTGAAAAGGGATCTCTTCAATTCAAAATTGCATTCCATGCGTCTTTTTGTAAAAACTTTTACAAACATACAAAGACAAGCTAAGAGACACACATACTTGACCAGAAAAAAAAAAAAGAGAAAATCTATCTAGATACTATAGTTTAGACTAAGCCGGACAAGAAAGCAACAAAAAATGAATCAAGCATTGCGTGCATCTTCAATGCTGTGAACAACAAACAGCATAAATGCTAAAAACAAACATACCAGCACATATTCAAGCATTCCATAGAGCCATGATTATAAGTACACAAAATACAAACAAAGATTTGCAGCGCCACACACACTGAAACACACTAACATTTATATGCCGTAGGAGTGTGTGTCAAGTTTAATAGTGCAACACAATATCCGAGCGGAAAGATATTGCTTGTCATCTCCCAGCCACCTCTCCTGCAAAATCCTTTTTCCCAACATTCAGCGGGCTAGACATGAAGAATTCTATCTACATCAACATCAAGTTGAAGAAGTCGAAGAAACCCGGAACGACAGTCAGCAACAAAAGAAATAAATAAGGCACAAAATGCAACCAAAATAATTCACTTATACAAACCGACACGCACGCATATGCACCCAAAACACATACATACACGCATACTCTGCACTCACACATACTCACATAAGTATAAACAAATCTATTTATTGCATGTGCACAAAATAGATGATGAAGAAAAAAAAAAATGCAAATACAAATAAATTTCATGATATGAACTGTGAGAAGGATAGGGAGAAGGAAAGTGCAAGAAATTTTAATTCTCTGTGTTTTAATTTTGTGCGAATTTCATTCATTTCACTGAGCATTAAAAGAATGCTATGATGATAAAGTGATTTGGCAGCACTGGCATAAATAAAGCTCAAGTCACCGAGGCATTCAGTATGAAAGACTGACTTTTGTCGAATTTAAATAACTTGAAAATATTTGTGCTTACATCCACTTATTTTGTGCATTTCAAATATTAAGCCAAAATTAATAAATTTCAACTCTATTTCTAGTGTTAGATATAGAAACAAAAAAATATAGGTGCGATTGTGCAGAGTACTTGAGGCAGGACGCAATTTACAATTTCTTGCTTAGAGACATCCAACATTTTTGATGAGGAATATTTTTGCTAAAGAAATCGTCAATTTTCTTTAAATATTTTAATTTCTTTTTAACATGAAAAAAACATTTCAAAAATATTTTGAGTAGACACATTTATATAGGGAGGATGGGGCTAAGCCGGACACGGGGCTTGGACTGGACAAGTCAAATATAGCAACTCCAAGTCCAGTGGGGAGTTAAGAACCACGTAAATATTATACAACCACAACGTTATGTAATAAATGTATGTAAGTCAGTTGGTTTGGTTCACATCACATTTCTTCTGTTGCTATAGTAGGCGTTTAAATGCAGAAGCAGGTGATATTTGTTTTTGGCTCCAAGTACAATATTTTTTCTGATACTGCGCAAATTATCTTGTTAATATTTTTTAGAGCTTATTGTGTGCTGCATTTAGTGGAATCTTTTTGAGATAACCATTCACGGTGGTTTAATAAGAACACCGTGTATTAAGTGAGAAAAAAAAAATACTGCGTTTTAGTCATGTGAGTCTGTGTGGTGCTAAACCGTACAAAAATCGGTGTCTCTAAGTCGGACACACAACTTTTGGATGTTTCACAGCAGTTGCTGTACACATTTTTAGATTGCACTTAGTTTTTTTTTCTATGCACTTATTATAATTGCGTTTTTTTGAAGAACATTTGTTTAAAAGAGAAGACTGAATACTATCACAGTTTGCTAATTTGTTCTTTCTCTTTTTAATTTGCTTGGAAAAGTTTGTGAATTTTGAAATATTTTTATGAAAATCTTTTTGCTTATCTTATATTTTAAAGATCAACATGGCGTATGAGCGACACAAATTATAGCATGTACTTAATTAATATCGCTCATACGCCACGGACACATTTTTTGTATTAATTTTTTTTTAGCCCTTTCAATACTGACGGGACAGATGTATCCCATTGAATGTTGTCATCTTACTAAAATGTATTCATTCATTTATATTGCTATATATTTTTATCACATCAGTTTTTGCACGCTATGCGATTATTTACGCATGCTCTAATTCCGTTATTCTTAAAATTTGTACACAAAGAAGCTTTTGTTTTGCAATTAATTGTGACACGTGCTAGTTTAGTGGTTGAAAAAGTTTGTGTATTAAGTGAAATTATTAGCGATTTGTTTTAAAACTCACTGAAAAATTACGAGGTAGGTTAATATCAATATAAAGAATAAGTCATAAAAAAAAAAATCGGAAAGAATATAGTAGATATGTTGAAAAAAATTGAATCTGGGTCATATGTGTCCCAACAGTAACGTTTAATAAGTAATTGGTTTGTTTCTCATAATAAGCGAAAGTTATCCAAAAAGGAAGCGCCAAAGAGTTATTGATGATGAAATGATTCGAAACATATTGGTAGACACCGGCTCTGAAAGTGGTAGTGACTTTAATGGTGACAGCATTCTTGATCCAACTTATTCAAATGAAACTGATAGCTCATCTGAAAAGAACTCTGATTTCGATAGAAAAGAACATACTTTTCCATAGGAACAGGAGACGCAAATCAACACCGGTGTGGTATGGAACAATGACAATATTAATTTCTTGCCTCTAAAAGCAATTCCGAATTTGGAGCAGCCAGTTATTCGTGCAAACATTAATAGAGGTTCAAAAGAACTTGAAGTTTTCTTCAAAGTTTTCCCTAGAAGTTTATTTATAAAAATTTCTGATAGTACAAATAAAAGAATTGAAATATATACTTACTTGCTTACTTAGGTGGCCGTAACAACCCGTGTCCGGGTTTCGGCCGACATCATCAGCTCTTGCCAGGCGCTTCTGCTTTGCGCGCGCCTTCTTCAATCGGATACACCAAGTGCGGTTAGGGCTTCCTCAGCCTGGTACATCCATCGGAGGCAAGGTCTCCCTCGTCGTCGTTGACCAGCGACCCTCGCCTCGAGCACTTTCTTCGCTGGAGCTTCGTCGCTCATACG
This sequence comes from Coremacera marginata, assembly GCA_914767935.1. Taxonomy (NCBI): domain Eukaryota; kingdom Metazoa; phylum Arthropoda; class Insecta; order Diptera; family Sciomyzidae; genus Coremacera; species Coremacera marginata. Next base: position 24,597,645 of record OU612043.1, read on the forward strand.
ATGGACGTGATCCAGCCAACGTAGTCGCTGCACAGTTATACGCCGAACTACGTCAATGTCTTCGGAGAGCTCATACAGTTCGTGGTTCATTCGGATGCGATAGTCATCGCCGACTCGAACAGGACCGAAGATTTTGTGAAGAACTTTTCTCTCGAACACCCCCAGAACGGCTGCGTCAGTTTGCGAAACTACCCATGTCTCAGCGCCATAAAGCAGCCCAGGTAGAACGAGCGTCTTGTAGAGTGTTAGTTTTGTCGATCGAGAGAGGGCTCTGGAACTTAGTTGCTTACTGAGCCCGTAGTAACTCCGCCAGGTTTCGGCCTGCCTGTCCCAAGCCAGGATAAAGTAGGAGGGTTGGTTATGGGATACGTCCCATGCCGTAAAAGGTTAGAGCCAACCAAGAGCTCGGGGTGGCGCCCATCTTGGTAGCAGGTCAATATGTATATCATTTTGAAAAAAGCCTGCGATGGAATAGCAATGGTCCATAAAACTTGTTAGCACGGAGATAGTCAAACCCGTCGAAAAAATGAGGTGACCTTTTCTATCCACGGCATGGAGACATGGCCTATATGGTCAACAAAAAGGAAAAAAATGGTGTCTTAGGGCACAAGGAGTGTCACGTAAGTGGGCACAAAGGCGACCTGTGACGCTGGGCACAGGTTAAATTAAATCGTAGGCCCTTCGTTTAGGGTATGGTGATAAAACCATGCCTTGAATGGAAGTGCCAGTCATGTACGAAACAGTGCTATGTGCACAGTCAAAAACAAAAATTCTTATATATGTATATAAGAATTTTTTGTCTCTTTGCTGGGATGTTGTAGACCCCCATTTTCGACGGGATCTAGTTGCTCAGCTGACTATCATGGGTTGGCCCTTCGGGGAGACTCGTGCTGGCTGTGGTTTGTGCACATCGCTTGCACAGGTCTAGATTGACCGGCGGGGTCGCACAGTAGTACGACCGGGCTGGCATACCTGCTTAGTATGCAAGAGATTGGATAGGTCTCGTTGTCTCAACCAGTAGATGGTAATGAAGGTACGCCATCTACCGGTAGCTAAGCTGATACTATTAAGGGCAGTATGGAATTATTATTGCATACTGCTTTTACAGAATAGGTGTACCGGCGCTTGTAGCCACATAAGTTGTTTCCTGTATTTTAAATGTTTTTATTTTTCAAACCAAATCAGCTCCATCTAGTTGTCGAAATCAAATTCACCTCACTAAAATGAAGACTTTTCGTTTCCTTTTGGCTACAAAAACTAAAAAAATTTTTATTGGAAATTTTACGCTATTACGGGATTTATTTCTTTGAGATGCTGTTAGCGAAAAAATCGTGGTCTGATCGAACAATTTAAGCGTTCTTTTCTGATCAGCAGTCGCCAAAGAAGGTCAACTAAAATTCAATTAAAAGTTAAACTAGTGGAAAAAGTACAGTGATTTTTATTTTACAATTTAAATAAATTAAATTAAATTAACTAAATTAAATTAAAGTTGTATACATAGAACATTAAAGTTTTTGATCATAAAGCAAGAAAGAAAAGTAAGTAAGATTATTTTTAGTACGTTTTTTATGATATTAATTGTTGGTTTTTTTTAAATAGTTAAGTTAAGAGGAATTCTTAATTGCTTTCATAGAAGCTGTAAAGTTGGCTTAGAAATTGAACAAAGTTTAATTACTGGTGCCATCTCCTAAAAGGGTAAATTTAAATTTTATCAAAAACAAAAAAAAAAAAAAAAAAAAAAAAAATTCTAATTTTGTTATAAAAATTAGTTAATTATTTATACAAATAAATATATATATTTATAAATCTCTCCAGACTTGGCACCATAGGGAAGTTAGTGCGAAAACATAAAAAGCAAAAACTTTAAAGCTTTCACCATGCACATAAGCAGATTCTTGCATTAAAAAGGTAACGGGGACAAAAAGCATATAGGCAAGAAGTTAGTCTACGTCGGTCGTCATGTCAAGCAGCAGCATCTCAACAAGCGGTAAAATAGTCGAGTGATTAAAGTGCGGTGTTAAAGTTAAAATTAAAATTAAAGTTAAAGTTACAGAAAAAAGTTTAATTGCATTTAAAGACGGAAAAATTGGTTAAAATAAGTTAAAAAAATAATTAAAATAGTATAAATATTAGTTTGAACTGAAAAGTTAAAAAGTAAAAGTAAAATCATATATAGTGGTATATACATGTAAGTGTACATGCATATATATAGTGATCGTGCAAATCTCACCACTTAATGCACATAAGAATAACCTTAAAATCTAAAATTAAATGATAAGCTAGCAAAATGTAGAATATAACTTTAAAATTAAATAAACGTAACAAAACTCTGAGCTAAACATGAAAAAAAAGAAACATTAGAGTGAAACAAAGAAGAAAAAAAACTTAATACATATCTAAAAACTCTAAGCAACATTTCTAAATAAAACTAAAATAATCTTAACTAAAATCTAAGCTAATATAGGTGCGCGATAAATGTTTAAAAGTTAGTAAAATTCTTAAAAATCTACTTAAATCTATGCTTAAAAGTTATTCTTAAATTATTGCTTGTTGTTGTAATCAATGGAGTTAGTTTAAACATACAAACATACAAAAAAAAAACATATTCAACTAATCTGCTGAAAATAGAAAAAAAACAATGTTGCTAACGTATAAACTCACCACGCTTAGCTTATCACTAAGCCACTGCTAGCCAAAATTGGTAACATGTTTTATGTTAAAACGCTGTTAAACTCTGAACATGCATGTTAACGCGACCTTTCTTTGTGTCTTAGAAAAAAAAAAATAATTTTACCATAAAAAAAAAAGCTTTCTCTCCTTTTAACAAAAACTTAGCTCAACACAAATAAAAATAGCAACAATGCAGCTTGCCTTGCTCACCAACATGAAAGATCTTTCATCGCGGGAACAGTGGAGTTAAACAAAGTAAGTTTTTTTATTCTCTTCTTTTTATTATTTGCAAAGCTTTTCTCTTAAAATTTTTTTTTAAATGAATGAACGAAAAAGAAAAACAACAACAACAAACATTTATAACTTAAAAAAAAACACATATCAGCTGTAACGTCATCTAATTGAAGAAAAAAAAAAAAAACAAAAGAACAAATATCTCTTGATGAGTTTTGTCATATAGTTTTTTTACTAGTTTTTAAATATTTTTCGACAATGTAAACTTATAAAATGTAATGAAAATGAAAAAGAAATTATTATAAAATTTAATTAATTGAATTTTTTATTATTTTTCACTTATATTAAAATATTATATTTTTTTAATATTAACATTATTTCATATCATGTTAATATTTTTTTCCCATAACTCTAGCCACATAAACCATTGTGTATTTAATATTTTTTTTTTGTATTGACTTTCGTTAGTGTTTAAAATGAGTTATATATAAATTTTTCTTAAATAAAAACAATGGATTGTTTTGAATTATGTATTTGTAAAGTTAAAGTTTGATTTCATGCGGGCATTGTGAGTAAGTTGTGAGATACCTTTTTTTGGGATCATCTTATAGATAAATAGGGATTTTGTTTTAGGATGATCATGGATGGGAGGGCAAATGTTGAGGCCAGGTCACCAATTCTCAACAATAACATAATTTTGAGCGCAGATTTTCTTTTCATCCTTTTAATTGTTCTTTTTCTAAATTTCTTATCTTTCTATCTTTTTCTTATTCTATGCATTACTACCTTTAACCCATTCCTTGCACGCAACTTAAAATTTGCATTACTGTAGTTGTGTTATTATCAGTGATAAGCTACAAGAACTTTCACTCCCACTAGCCGACGAGCCAGAGCCGGAAATCAAAGCGTGCATCCGTCGCTTATCATCTGCTCAAAAATAACTATAAATATTCAGATCGTTACATGCTACAGATAATAATAATAATTTTTGGCGCCCAACGTGGGGCCCACACAATCACAATTTTTGCATACACATTTTTAATTAAATGTTTTTTTTTCATCTTTGTAGGAATCTTTTTAAAGTTTTTAAAATTGCTCCAAATTTATTTTGTGTGGTTCCCAAACATTTTTCTGGTCCCAATTTCTTCTAACAAAATTCTTCAAAATCGTTTTTAGTGGTTTAAAATTTTCTTTCGCATTGGAATTGATACGATTCAAAGGCTTGCGCTGTCTTCGTATACCGGCAAAGAAAATTTTGGGATTTTGCTATTAATGTAAAATTGTCATTTTTAACCATTCTGCTTGGAAATACAGATTTCTTGGAACCATTTCTAAGATCTGGCCACGGAAATACAGTTTTATTTGATTTTTGCATTATTTTCTTTGCATCATATATTAATTTGTTTGGAAATTTAACTATGATCTAGATTATTGAACTAGTTAACCAACTTTAATTTTTTTTGCTATCTTTCTATCTATTCTTTATCTTGTTTCATTCCCCATACTTTCTTTCTATTTCTTCTTTACTGTTTGTACTGCCAGCTCGCATAAAAATATTTTTGTAAGTTACTCACAACAAACTCCAATTAGCTACGCAATGAAATCAATGTTGGAACATTTTTATTATAAACATTTTGTTATAATTCACTTGTTTTGAACATAATATTTATGATTTAATTTACGATTTAGGTTTGATTTTTTTTTGTTATTTTGATTTTTCTTAAGTAATTTTTTTCCAAAATTCGAAATTCTTTTTGCAAATTTGTTGCAATTCTTTTTTTAAATATCATTTCATACTGATTATATATTAGTTTTCTCTTGATTTTCATTTTGATTTGCTTTTTGTTTTATTTTGATTTATTTGATTTGCAATTTTGTTTCAAATATAATTTTGCTTTCAATTTGCCTTATAACTTTTATATTTATTATTCGATTCGCTTTTGATTTTCTTTCGCGTTTTTTTTTCGATTTTTGAAATTTATTGTTTAGTTTCGCTGTCGCGATTTCTATTTGATTTCGAACTCGTTTTGATTTTTTTGATATCGATTTTTTTGGTGCTTGGATGGAGCTCTTTAAAAGTTGATTTGGTATTTACACTCTTTGATCTTTTGCGTATTTTAGTTTAAGAAGGCTTTTTCTGACTTTTCAGTTGAAGTGCCTCAATTATATGTATATACTTAAATACATTTACAAATTGATAGATCTGTATAGATAATTTTTTTAGATATTTTTTTAAAACAATTTTCCACGATGTCCGTTCGACGCAGCACAGAAGATTTATCTCTATCTGATACAAGCTCACCACAGTGTCAAATCTGCAAAAATGCTGTTAACGTGCGTGCGCATTTAGCTAAAACTGTTTGCGGTCATTTTTTTCATAAATCCTGTGTGTCAAAGCATGTTCAAACAGATAATACTTGTCCTATTTGTGGCATAAAGAATTTTAATCAGATCACGTTTCCTAAGACAGTGCCTCCTAGCCCACTTAAAACAAGTGACCAATCAACTGGAGCAAAACCAAAAACTCGGGCTCAAACTCAAGCTGCGGCAAGTACAAGTGGTCAAAACCTTGCTAAGGATAAAACTATCCCAGAACTGCCTGCAGTTCAAAGTGAATCTTCTTTTCATCTTTCTCCAGTCGACCAAAGACAAAATATTCGTAACATTGTTACTGCTGCTGTTGGTGCACAACAAGCTGAAATGCTTTCTGCTCTTAGTCAGCAACTAACTCAATTAATTGAGAATAATATTGATAACGGGTTTAAACGTTTAAGTGTGCAAAGGCAACAACCGCAACAAATTCAAAACAATAATAATGTTTCTGGTAATCCGCCTTCTCACTCTTTAATTCAATCTTTGCCAGCAGTTGAGCATCAAACGCTCGAACAACTTCTTGGCTTACCATTAGCTAATAACGAACGTAATGAGCTTAATAGACAAAGTCAAAGATCTTCGTTATCACAGGTTCATTCAAATCCAAATTCAAATTTGTCTTTACGCCCAGATAAAGTCAGCCATATTATCTTTAACTGGAAAATACGATTTACTGGTGGAGCTGATAGCTTATCAGTAGACAATTTTCTATATCGTGTAGAAGCATTGACTCACACGACTTTGGGTGGGAATTTTGAGCTATTGTGTCAAAATGTTAACACTCTTTTTGACGGAAAAGCAAACGATTGGTTCTGGAGGTACCACAAGTCGGTTCGTGAGATCCGATGGAATGATTTATGTGTGGCACTTCGCAGACAATACAAAGATTCAAGGACTGATGTTGACTATCGAGAACTAATTCGAGATAGAAAACAGAAGTCAAACGAAAGCTTTGATTCTTTCTATGAATCGATCTTAGAACTTACAGATCGGCTTGATCAGCAGTTGCCTGAAAGCTATCTAGTGGAAATTCTGAGGAGAAATCTTCTTCCAGAAATTCAGCATGAAATCCTGAATCTGCAAATTTATACAGTTTCGCAACTTCGAGACATATGTAGAAGAAGGGAATTCTTTCTTCAAGACATATACCGGAAGCAGCCCTATGCAAAGTCAGATTCAGCACGCAGACGTATTGCTGCATTAGATATTCATGATGGTAACGATCACGAAGCCTTAATTGATGACAAAGGTCAAGAACTTTCTGCAATCGCTTTGGTGTGCTGGAATTGCAACAAAAATGGTGATCGTTTTCAGGATTGTCTTGGAGAGAGAAATGTCTTCTGCTATGGATGTGGAACTCCTAATATTTATAAACCAAATTGTAGAAGCTGTAACAATAATAATTCAAAAAACTACCAGTCGAGTGCGCTGAGAAGTGCACGCAGACCTCTGATATCGAAAGAAATGAAACACCAATCGACCAGTACGGATTAGATACTGAGTTGAACGTTGCCGATAAAAATGTTAAAATATTAAAACAAAATTCTACGATTACAACCGCTGCTCAATCTGTAACTCCTCTTAAGCCTTTTCACGTGCGTCTAGCAAATTATCAAGAAACTCGAAAACGAATCTTCGAAAATTTTCCTCACAAATATCCAACTCGTTCTAGCAATAGAATTCGAAAATTTTGGGAAAAAGTTAAAAATTGTAGGAAAGATTTCGTGTGCTCAGTGTTTGATAAGCCTAATGATATTCGGCCATATGCTGAAGTGACATTGTTTGGTAAATCCATTACTGGGTTGTTAGATACGGGTGCGTCGATAAGTTGTGTTGGTGCTCAAACTGCTCGTGAAGTTCTATCTGCAAATTTACCTTCGTTTAAAAAAATTAATTCTTTTGTGCGTACTGCTGATGGCAAAACGCAAAGTATTGTTGGATGTGTAGAAACGCAAGTTTCATTTCGTGGTAATAGCAAGCCAATTACAATTTTTGTTATTCCAAGTTTGTCTCAGAATTTATATCTCGGTATAGATTTTTGGAAAAATTTTAATCTTTTGCCTATCCTTTCTGAAATCAACTCTAACGATTTATCTGACGCGTATCCTTTACGGTCATTAACTGAAGCTGAAAACAACCAGCTGAAAGTAGTTATATCTTTGTTTCCATCTTTTGCCAAAGAAGGTCTTGGAAAGACAAGTGTTTTAACGCATATCATTGATGTTGGTGATAGTAAGCCCATCAAACAGCGTCATTTTCCAGTTTCTCCGGCAATAGAGAAACTCATTTATACTGAAATAGATAGGATGTTAGATCTTGGGGTTATTGAAGAATCGGAAAGTGCTTGGTCCTCACCAATTGTACTAGTACGAAAGCCAGGAAAAGTAAGGTTGTGCCTTGACAGTCGTAAGGTAAATTCAGTCACGGTAAAGGATGCTTATCCGCTTCCTAACATTGATGGAATTTTAGGCCGTCTACCAAAAGCTGAATTTATCACTAGTTTAGATTTAAAAGATGCGTTTTGGCAAATTCCTTTGGATATCGATTCCAGGGACAAAACTGCGTTTACCGTTCCTGGAAGGCCGTTGTACCATTATAAAGTAATGCCGTTTGGGCTTTGCAACGCGCCTCAAACAATGTCGCGTCTTATGGACAAAGTCATTCCTGCGCATCTGCGATCCGAAGTATTCATATACTTGGACGATTTGCTGATTGTTTCAGAAAGTTTTGAAAAACACATGCAGGTCTTGAGAGAAGTTGCCAACTGTATAAGACAATCAGGACTAACAATTAACGTAGAGAAAAGTAATTTTTGCTTAAAAGAGGTTCGGTATTTAGGACACATAGTGGGAGGTGGAACTATTCAGACAGATCCAGATAAAGTTTCCGCAATTATCGATTTTCCAGTTCCTAGATCCGTTAAGCAACTCCGAAGATTTTTAGGTATGTCAGGTTGGTATAGGAAGTTCATCCAAAACTACGCTTCTGTTACTGCCCCATTAACCGATTTGTTGAAAACAAATCGTAAGTTTTCTTGGTCTGATGACGCACAATCAGCTTTTGAAGATTTAAAATCCATTTTGAGTTCTGCCCCTGTTTTGCATAGTGCAGACTTCACACAGCCGTTTTTCATACACTGTGATGCAAGCAAAACAGGAATAGGAAGTGTCTTGGTTCAAATAACTGCGGAGGGTGAAGAGTTTCCAATTGCCTTTATGTCAAAGAAACTCAACCAAGCTCAACGCAATTATTCGGTAACCGAACAAGAGTGCTTAGCAGCAGTGCTAAGCATTAAAAAGTTTAGAGCTTATGTGGAAGGGCATGAGTTCACAGTGATAACAGATCACGCTTCGTTAAAGTGGCTCATGTCCCAGACAGACCTCAATTCTAGGCTAGCTCGGTGGGCATTAAAACTTCAAGGGTTCAATTTTAAAATTCAACATAGACGTGGCAGTCAAAACATAGTTCCGGATGCACTTTCTAGGGTAAACTCAGAAGATTTGTTCGAAATTGATGGAGGAAATGGAATCTTTGTAGATTTAAATTCAACACATTTTAAGTCAGATGAGTATAATGAACTTATTAAGAATGTTAAGGAAAATGAAAATAAGTTTCCAGACTTGAAGGTAATTGACGATTATTTGTATAGAAGGACAGAACACGCAACTGGTGAACAACTTCAGGATGATTTTTCTTGGAAATTATGGATTCCAAAAGGTATGGTTTCTGAGGTGTTGGAAAAAGCACATGATAGCCATTTAGCGTCACACGGTGGCATAAATAAGACACTTGATAGAATTAGGCGCTTTTATTTTTGGCCTGGTTTGGTAGCTGATGTCAAGTCGTATATCAATTCATGTGAAATCTGTAAGTGTACAAAACACCCTAATTTTATATTGCGTCCTCCAATGGGTAAGACGTCTGAAACACAGCGATTCTTTCAAAAACTATATGTTGACTTCTTAGGTCCATATCCTCGGTCTCGTTCTGGTCATGTTGGTATTTTTATCATTCTGGACCATTTCTCAAAATACCCTTTTCTAAAAGCGGTCAAAATGTTTTCTGCGGATGTTGTCTGTAAGTTTTTAGAAGAAGAAATTTTTCATTCTTTTGGTGTTCCCGAGACTATTGTGTCTGATAATGGTACCCAATTTAAATCATTCAAATTTAACAATCTGCTTCAAAAGTACGGTATTAATCACCTGTATACTGCTGTGCATTCGCCACAGTCTAATGCATCTGAACGAGTCAATCGCTCAGTTATTTCAGCTATCAGAGCATATGTTAAACCTGATCAAAAAAACTGGGATGAACATCTTAGCAGTATATGTTGTGCACTACGTTCAGGTACGCACAGTTCTATTGATTACACACCTTATTATATGGCTTTCGGTCAACATATGATCACTAATGGGTCCACATATGCACTCTTAAAAAAGTTAAATATGTTAGACGATAGAACCGTGAAATTTGATAAAAATGATTCTCTGGAAATAATTCGCCAGAAGGCTTGTAATCAAATGCAAAAACAACAGCAACGTAACGAGCGTGCATACAATCTTAGAGCCAAAACCGTATCTTACAATGTTGGCCAAGAAGTGTTTCGGCGAAATTTTAAACAAAGTAACTTTGAGAAAGGTTTTAATGCAAAGTTAGGCCCAACATTTATTAAGGCACGAGTAAAGCGAAAGATTGGTACATGTTCGTATGAACTTGAAGATTTACAAGGACGACTTGTAGGCGTTTATCATGCCAAAGATATTCGGCAGTGAGTTCATACTTTGAGCTACAAGCGGTATCAGCTTTTGTGTTTTTTTTAACCCCCAAAATCTGATTTTGGCGGGGGGGAAATGTACCGGCGCTTGTAGCCACATAAGTTGTTTCCTGTATTTTAAATGTTTTTATTTTTCAAACCAAATCAGCTCCATCTAGTTGTCGAAATCAAATTCACCTCACTAAAATGAAGACTTTTCGTTTCCTTTTGGCTACAAAAACTAAAAAAATTTTTATTGGAAATTTTACGCTATTACGGGATTTATTTCTTTGAGATGCTGTTAGCGAAAAAATCGTGGTCTGATCGAACAATTTAAGCGTTCTTTTCTGATCAGCAGTCGCCAAAGAAGGTCAACTAAAATTCAATTAAAAGTTAAACTAGTGGAAAAAGTACAATGATTTTTATTTTACAATTTAAATAAATTAAATTAAATTAAATAAATTAAATTAAAGTTGTATACATAGAACATTAAAGTTTTTGATCATAAAGCAAGAAAGAAAAGTAAGTAAGATTATTTTTAGTACGTTTTTTATGATATTAATTGTTGGTTTTTTTTAAATAGTTAAGTTAAGAGGAATTCTTAATTGCTTTCATAGAAGCTGTAAAGTTGGCTTAGAAATTGAACAAAGTTTAATTACTGGTGCCATCTCCTAAAAGGGTAAATTTAAATTTTATCAAAAACAAAAAAAAAAAAAAAAAAAAAAAAAATTCTAATTTTGTTATAAAAATTAGTTAATTATTTATACAAATAAATATATATATTTATAAATCTCTCCAGACTTGGCACCATAGGGAAGTTAGTGCGAAAACATAAAAAGCAAAAACTTTAAAGCTTTCACCATGCACATAAGCAGATTCTTGCATTAAAAAGGTAACGGGGACAAAAAGCATATAGGCAAGAAGTTAGTCTACGTCGGTCGTCATGTCAAGCAGCAGCATCTCAACAAGCGGTAAAATAGTCGAGTGATTAAAGTGCGGTGTTAAAGTTAAAATTAAAATTAAAGTTAAAGTTACAGAAAAAAGTTTAATTGCATTTAAAGACGGAAAAATTGGTTAAAATAAGTTAAAAAAATAATTAAAATAGTATAAATATTAGTTTGAACTGAAAAGTTAAAAAGTAAAAGTAAAATCATATATAGTGGTATATACATGTAAGTGTACATGCATATATATAGTGATCGTGCAAATCTCACCACTTAATGCACATAAGAATAACCTTAAAATCTAAAATTAAATGATAAGCTAGCAAAATGTAGAATATAACTTTAAAATTAAATAAACGTAACAAAACTCTGAGCTAAACATGAAAAAAAAGAAACATTAGAGTGAAACAAAGAAGAAAAAAAACTTAATACATATCTAAAAACTCTAAGCAACATTTCTAAATAAAACTAAAATAATCTTAACTAAAATCTAAGCTAATATAGGTGCGCGATAAATGTTTAAAAGTTAGTAAAATTCTTAAAAATCTACTTAAATCTATGCTTAAAAGTTATTCTTAAATTATTGCTTGTTGTTGTAATCAATGGAGTTAGTTTAAACATACAAACATACAAAAAAAAAACATATTCAACTAATCTGCTGAAAATAGAAAAAAAACAATGTTGCTAACGTATAAACTCACCACGCTTAGCTTATCACTAAGCCACTGCTAGCCAAAATTGGTAACATGTTTTATGTTAAAACGCTGTTAAACTCTGAACATGCATGTTAACGCGACCTTTCTTTGTGTCTTAGAAAAAAAAAAAATAATTTTACCATAAAAAAAAAAGCTTTCTCTCCTTTTAACAAAAACTTAGCTCAACACAAATAAAAATAGCAACAATGCAGCTTGCCTTGCTCACCAACATGAAAGATCTTTCATCGCGGGAACAGTGGAGTTAAACAAAGTAAGTTTTTTTATTCTCTTCTTTTTATTATTTGCAAAGCTTTTCTCTTAAAATTTTTTTTTAAATGAATGAACGAAAAAGAAAAACAACAACAACAAACATTTATAACTTAAAAAAAAACACATATCAGCTGTAACGTCATCTAATTGAAGAAAAAAAAAAAAAACAAAAGAACAAATATCTCTTGATGAGTTTTGTCATATAGTTTTTTTACTAGTTTTTAAATATTTTTCGACAATGTAAACTTATAAAATGTAATGAAAATGAAAAAGAAATTATTATAAAATTTAATTAATTGAATTTTTTATTATTTTTCACTTATATTAAAATATTATATTTTTTTAATATTAACATTATTTCATATCATGTTAATATTTTTTTCCCATAACTCTAGCCACATAAACCATTGTGTATTTAATATTTTTTTTTTGTATTGACTTTCGTTAGTGTTTAAAATGAGTTATATATAAATTTTTCTTAAATAAAAACAATGGATTGTTTTGAATTATGTATTTGTAAAGTTAAAGTTTGATTTCATGCGGGCATTGTGAGTAAGTTGTGAGATACCTTTTTTTGGGATCATCTTATAGATAAATAGGGATTTTGTTTTAGGATGATCATGGATGGGAGGGCAAATGTTGAGGCCAGGTCACCAATTCTCAACAATAACATAATTTTGAGCGCAGATTTTCTTTTCATCCTTTTAATTGTTCTTTTTCTAAATTTCTTATCTTTCTATCTTTTTCTTATTCTATGCATTACTACCTTTAACCCATTCCTTGCACGCAACTTAAAATTTGCATTACTGTAGTTGTGTTATTATCAGTGATAAGCTACAAGAACTTTCACTCCCACTAGCCGACGAGCCAGAGCCGGAAATCAAAGCGTGCATCCGTCGCTTATCATCTGCTCAAAAATAACTATAAATATTCAGATCGTTACATGCTACATAGGGCACAGACTAATGCTATTGTGTTTGTGAATGTGACAACTAGTACGTGGTTGCTTTTCTAGTGTCACTTGTAAATTACAGGTCTGTGAAGAGTATTTCAGGTGCAAATCCTTTTTGGATGTGTATTTTTTAATACTTTTGATCATTCATGAACTGTAACTTCAAAGTCTGTGGACCCAGAGGAATAAACCTGTAATGGCAGGGGTCCTCTATAAATGTTAAAAATGGGCTGTTCTGAGCCCGTAGTAGCACCTATTAGCAATTATTGTTCTTCGCTTTATCTCCAGGCTGATTTCGTTGTTGGTATTAATGGCGGTGCCAAGGTAAACGAACTCCTTGACTACTTCAAAGTTATAGCTGCTGGATGAAACGTGGGAGTCTAAACGCCGCGCTCCCTTGTTTGTAGACAGCATATACTTTGTTTTACCCTCATTTATCGTCAAACCCACTTTGGCTGATTTCTTTTCGATAGCGGCGAAAACAGCAGTAACATCTCTCTTGGTTCTGCTGACAATATCAATATCATCAGCGTACGCAAGGAGCTGGACACCTTTATAGAAAATGGTGCCATTACAATGCACACCGGCCTTTCGTACGATCCCCTCCATGATGATGTTGAAGAGATCGCAAGACAGTGAATCGCCTTGTCAGAAACCTCTTTCGGTAGTGAAGGTTTCGGAGAGGTCATTTCCTACCTTGACGGAGCTGCGTGTGTTGCTCAACGTCATTCTGCATAGTCTAATCAACTTTGCAGGTATACCGAACTCAGACATTGTTGCGTATAAGCAATCCCTTCTCGGGCTATCGAACGCAGCTTTAAAATCGACAAAGAGATAGTGTGTGTCAATTTGATTTTCGTGGGTTTTCTCCAGGATTTGTCGTAGCGTGAAAATCTGGTCTATGGTGGACTTACCAGGTCGAAAGCCACACTGATAAGGTCCAATCAGTGTTTTTGTAATCGGCTTTAATCTTTCACACAGTACGCTTGAGAGAACCTTATATGCGATGGAAATAAGACTGATATCTCTATAACTAGCGCAGATTGTAGGGTCTCTTTTCTTAAGTATAGGGCACAGTACACTGAGGTTCCAATCGTCGGGCATGCTTTTTGCTAGCCATATTTTGCTGATGAGCTGATGCATGTGCCTTACCAATTCATCGCCGCCGGTTTTAAACAATTCAGCTGACGGCCTGCACCCGCTGCTTTATTGTTTTTGAGTCGTTGGATAGCAACTCGAACCTCTTCATGGCTAGGTGGTGATACTTCCACTCCGTCATCGTTGATTGGTGGCACTGAACTGCGCTCTCCATGGGCGGCATTGGTGGAATCGTCGCCAGTAAGTAAATTGGAGAAGTCGTCTCCACAATCTCAGGCTACTGATCAATATGAAATGATGATTGTTGTCGGTGTTTACTTGGTCATGTCTTATAATTATTTACCACACATGCACATGTGTTGGTCACAAGACTTATCTTTAGGTAATACATCAATAAAAAACAGTATAAGCCGAGATCGGTTTCTATTTCTGTCAACAAAGTTATATATGAATGACCCAAAAAAGCCTTCAGATGCTACGAAAACGCACTATGTTGATGAAATGGTTTCATGTTTAAAATACACATTCAAAAATTGTCGAACTGACTGCGTGTTTCAGTCAATTGATGAAGCTATGTCAAAGTTTAAGGGTAGATCTTCCTTGAAACAATACAACCCGATGAAACCTATAAAACGAGGCATGCAGATTTGGGAACGATGTGATTCTATAACTGGATACAGCTTTGATTTAAACATATACTGTGGAAGAGAAACAGTTTTTTGCGATGGTACTCTTGGAGAACGAGCTGTAAGAAAACTTTGTTCCACGCTCTCCTTCAAATCCTTCAGCCGTTATATGTTGTGATCGGTTTTTTACTACCGTTACTTTATCTCAGACTTTGGATTTTGGTTTAGTTGGTACAATTATGAAAAAAAAAATATAAAAAAAATTTTTTTTTTAAAATAATCTATTATTTAAAACCAAAACGTGAACTAAAAAGAAAAAAATAAATTTCAGTGACATTTGTCATATATGTATACAGTAGGTATATTCTAGATTCAGAAGAACCTCTCTCTTGGTTACCCATTA
The DNA here is from genome assembly GCA_914767935.1 of Coremacera marginata. Classification (NCBI taxonomy): domain Eukaryota; kingdom Metazoa; phylum Arthropoda; class Insecta; order Diptera; family Sciomyzidae; genus Coremacera; species Coremacera marginata. The sequence goes on from OU612043.1 coordinate 24,612,663, forward strand.
TCATAATAAAAGCGTACGTAAATAGGTAAGTTTAAGGGACGTATATAAATTTAGAAATTTTCAAAATGTAAATGCAAATGCGAAAAACGTTTGGCATTAATCTGGATTTAGAAACATATTATTTTTAGAACACCAAACTTCAAAGGATTTTAGATCAGACTGGAGTAGATTTGAATTGTCCTTAGAATTTACCGTTCTGGTTATTTTCATATCAACGGCATACATAAGCAGATGAGAGTGTACCATGATGTGAGTTACATCATTGATTGCTAAAATAAACGGAAGTGGTCCAAGGTGGCTACCCTGAGGAACACCATATTCAGCAATAAGTTCAGAAGACAATACGCCTCGGAATCGTATTTGATAAGATCGCTCCACCAAATACGATTTAATCCAGTTCACAAAATATCCCATTAACTTGAGTTTAAACAAAATTAGGTTATGTGGTAACTTATCAAAAGCTATACTAAAGTCAGCGTAAACGCAGTCGACCTGGTAATCAGCGTCAATCGAATTTAAGCAGAATGTTGTAAAATCGAGAAGATTAGACACAGTGGATCTGCCATTAACAAAACCATGCTGACGAGCTGTTATGACGTCACCACAATAAATTTTTACCCGATCGTACACGAACCGCTCAAAAAGCTAAGGAATCAATGAGAGCTTAGCGATGGGCCCATAGTTACTGACATCATTCCTGCAACCTTTTTTATAAATAGAACTTAAAAATGATTTTTTCCAAAAAAGTGTAAAATAACTTTCGTTAATCGGTTTATTGAATAATACAGAAAGTGATTGACTCAGAATAGTACCGCATTTTGTTAACACTGCGGCAGGAATTCCGTCGGGTCCAGCGCAAAACTCCTCCTCGATCGATTCAATTACCTTAAAATATCCTCCGAATTGAAGGATATAGATTCCAAAGAAACTCTTGGTACTCTCCATCAGGATTAAAAGAATCTGAACAGAATGATTCTTTAAAAAGATTGGCAAACAGGCCACAAATTACGACGGTATCATCAGTAAATCCATTAAGAGTTCTGAACGAACTGAAGAAAATCCATCGGATTTTTTCTTTGTGTTTATGAATCCCCAATCATTTTTCTTGAATCAGGCAATATCCTCAGCTTAACATCATTTAAATATTCGTGATATAATATAGCTGAGCGATTTTCAAATTCCAGAAACAAACACTTGTAAGTCTCTAGGTCATTTGAGTCTAGGCTACAGACGTATTTCTTCCATGCCCTATTCCTGTTGTTGCGAAGAGATTTTAAATCCTTTGTATACCAGGAGTACGCAGAATTTTTGGCAAATTTGAGGCTATATGGTACAGACTGAGAAAATCATTAACGTCAAGTATATCAATAATATAGTCTATGCAATCAGCAAGGCTTGCATAGACCTCTGCACTACTTTTTGGCGGAATATATGCATCAATAACATATACATTAGAACTACAATATATAACTTTAAAGCATATGAGTTCGATATTAGCAGAGCAGGAAACGTCAATAAAAGAACTTGCAAAAGAGTTCCTTACAGCTAATAGGACTTCAGCACCGACAGCAGAAGTATTGTCAGCGTGCCTGTCCTTTCTATAAACTTGAAAATTATTATCAAACAATTCTAAGTCAGTTATGCTTCGATTCAGCCAAGTTTCAGTTAACGCGATAATATCCTCAGAGAAGTTCTGAGTTGACACAAATATGTCTCGCGTCTTTGAACGTAATCCACTTACATTTTGATAGTAAAGAGATATCCTATTAAGCTTTTTTGGGCCTGAAAGGCGGGTTGAGTCGTCTTTCGAGACCTATTCTTAGGCTTAAACTCAGCAACGAGAACATTATCGGCCCACAAATTAGAGTTAATGACAGTTGCAAACTCATCATCAGCAACTGAGAGAATAAAGGAGGCGTGGGAAGGTTTATTACCAATTTTTTTGCATTAACAGAATGCATTTCGACTTAATAGATTATTTTGTTTGACAAACGTCAATATATTTTCAATTGTTGTGTCGGTCTGAAGACGTGAAATAAAAATATTTTTTCTTCTCGACACTGCCCTGCAATTGAATTGATTAGTGGGCTCAGTTGAAATCATTTGATTGAGCATTTGAGGAATAGTAGAGGGTGATGAAGAAATAACAGAATTGTTTTCTTCGGTTGGCATAGCAGAGGGCTGCTTAGCCTGAGAAGAGCTAAAAGACGCCTTGCGACATTTATTTTTCTTTTTCTTATTTTTCCTCTTTAATTTTAAATTTCCCTGGTCATCCTGAGATGAAATTGTTTGAGTGCCGGTAGAAGTAGTCTCAGATAATGGAAGCGAAATATTTTCCGTTAAATAAATTTTGTCAGAAACGCTAGTACTGGGTGCAGCGCTAACCTCGCAACAAAATGCAACAATTTCTCTAAAATTATTATTGAGCGAGTTAAGACTTTCCTCGAAAAGCCTAATTTTTGAATAAAGTTCATCTGGGGAAAGAGCTCTGCACGAAGCACAGTACCAGCGGAGACCAGAGCTTACAGACATTAAATCGTCAAGGCGCGACTTAGAAATACCGGCACAGGATGCATGAAACATCTGCTCACATGGACCAGAACAACTGAACATGGGATCCAGAATGTTTCGACTTTTGCATAGCTCGTTCAACGAACAAGTAGCAATATTTTCTGCAGAAAAATAATCCATGTTTTTAATTTGTTAAAATAAGCAAATTTTAAGTAATTAAAAAGTGCTCACAGGGTTCAAATATGTAGTTGTAAAACGCAGTGAGCGTGCCGTTTAAATAAAAACAACAGACACCACGCAATAAATAAAACGAAACAACGCACAAATAAGATAAAAAAAACACAGCAAGCAAGAAGCAGGCAAAACAAGGATTCAAACGATGTGTTTTTTTTATGCTATTAAATTAAATTACACTTATGTTTAAACATAACTTATAATGTTGAACAGTATTAAAAAACAAAGAAACACATCTCAATAATAAATAAACTCACGACTTTGTACTGATATTAAATGAAATTAAACACTAACCACAATGAAAACAGAAACACGTTTACGATCAATAAGACAAACACAACCGACAACGACAAAGAAACGAGAACAACTGATCCACTAAATGATCTGTCCTTAAGTAGGCCCCATATCGATTTTAGCCCCAGGCCCCGCTATGTATTAATCTGGCGCTGGTGGTGGATGGTACTGGACGAGTGTTGAAAGAAGATGGTTACTCGTAGAGACTACATGATTATCTGAAACCGAAGAAAAAACTAGGTCTAGTGGTCTACCTATATTGTTAGTTACTACGCTCAGCTGGTAAAGGCCGGAGTCTGAAAGACAGCTAGTAAAGATATTTTGTTTTTTCAGAAGAAGGACTTGAGGTAAAATAGTGGGATTCATCATCAGAGAGGACCCATTGAAGGTTGGGAAAAATAAAAATCCCCCCAAAAATAGAATGGTGTCAAATGGATCCGTAAGACCCAAAACTGAATCGATTGCGTCTGTTGCAAGCTGATAACTATTTACTGGTTGAAAAGGGCGTATATAATAGCAGTTAAGGAATATATTTCGTTTTCCGATGCAAACTTTGGCACATATAAAATCAAAGTTAGCTTTGTGGGAATTTTTTATAATGATAGGATAGAAGCGATTGAAAATTGCCAGAAGGACACCACGAGCGTACATTTGTTAAGAAGAAATTCAGGCTACTTTTCGTTAACAACAGACTAGAAAGCAAGAGACCCGAGCTCAATTCCCACTGTGGAGACTTTAAAATTGAGCGAAAATAATAGTATTAACCCTCCGATGAGTGACAGTTCTGAACTTCACGGCCGTGTGAAAAGGTCCCTACGGACCTTTTTTGTAAATCATGTTTTTTTCATATAAAAAAATTTTTTTTTTTTAATTTTTTTTTGTTTTTATTGCTTATAACTAAATTCTACATACAAAAATACTTTTCTAATTTTTTTAATTTTTTTTTTTTTTTTTTTTGCTTGAATTTTCTTAAGACTATTATAAAAAAGTTTAAAAATTATTGTTGTTGAGCGTGTACTTCTTGTCCCCCGCCCTGTGGGCAAGTGTTGCAGCGATGTAAAAGTGTGCTATGTTCTCCGCAAACAGCGTTGCCGCAGCCGAAGCAGTGTGCACGCGTTTTGCGCTGCCGCCCGTACTCAGAACGGCAAAGGCGAAATGACGGTCTACTTGACCTAGCCGCAAACGACGGTGCATTGCCTTCCATCGGCCTTGGTAATACCTGAAATGAAAAGTAAAATAAAAAACAAATAAATATATATTCTATTCTTGAATTTGAAGATGTTTTTCTTACCCTAACATCGAATGCTTTCATCGCATTGCGTATTCTTGGATATGAGGTTATATGGTTGTTCAGGGCACGTTCTTCGATATTTGGTGTGGCCAATTGTTTCGTTAGCAGTAACAAGAACGACCGCCGTCTGTCACTCCTTTTTATAGGCTTCATTTCGTTGTAAGTCGTAAAAGCAGCAAATGCAGCGACGTCCAGCATATTATGAAACATGGCCAACGGCCATCGTTGTGTTGCTCTTTTGCAGCTGTAAGTGCCTAGCATTTGATCCATGGTATCAACGCCGCATTTGTTGGCCTTGTAATCTAATATGGCATAGGGCTTCCGCTTCTCGGTTTGCTCGTCAACGAGGCAGGTGTAGTGCATTGTGGAGAGCACGTTCACCACTTTCTTTTTTTTCGGCACGTATGAGCATAACGCTATATCCCCTTCGTTGAACCCAAATAATGTACTATTGATGGTGCGGTTCGGGTTCTTCTTGAACTCCTGTGGAATGGATGTTCTGTTGTAGCGCACTGTACCAACATATGCGGTCTTCCTGCTCAACAAAATACGCTCCAAGTCAAGAGTGGTAAAGAAATTATCCGCGTATATAGTACGGCCAGCATCTAAATATTTTTCCACTAGATCCAGCACTACGTTCTGCCCTTGGTTTATCTCCCGTTGTTGGTTTGGCAGTTTTCCAGAATATACCATTCCCTTCACAGGATAATAACTCTGTGAGTCGCATAACCACCATACTTTCAAACCATACTTAGCTGGCTTTGACGGAATATATTGTGTGAAGCGGGTGCGGCCTCTGTAAGGGAACAACTGCTCATCAACTGTTAGTGCTTCATGAGGGGTGTAAGCTGCTGCCAAGTTATGTTGCAACATTTGCCAAATATCGTCAATAGCCGCAGTTTTGCTGTTGATGAGTCGCTGTTGTCGAGTATTTCCATTGTCGAATCGAATAAATTGCTTTATACACATGAAGCGATCGTACGACAACGCAGCATTGTATATTGGGCAACGCGTCGCGCCCCATAATTCCATAGCTGGTTCATGGTTTGATCTTGTGAGTCCAGCATACAAAAGAATAGCTACAAAGGCGTCAAACTCTTTCACTGCCACTGGCTTCCACTCCTTTTTCTTCGTGGGATTCGCCAAATTCCATGCAGCTGTAACCTCACTGCCTTTACGATTTATTTCACGTAGCACTAAGTGTATTATTTCCTCTGTCATGATTGAACGCATTATTGTATAGGGGTTGTGTATATTTCCTGTTGGTCCTGGTTTCTTGCTTGTGAAGTCGACCACGTTATGATTACGAGTGCGTGATGTTGGTGGTGCTTTTTTACTCCATTGGGTGCCATCTTTACCAATATAGTAACTTTCATTCGTTTCCTGTCCATCATTTTCTTCCTCTTCATCATCGTCGTCATCAGTATCTTCATTTAGCTCGACGTATCCTTCAGTTTCGGCATCTGACTCTTCAGCAGGTTGGTATGTGCGATCTTCATCATCCTCAACTTCATAATTATCAATTGCAGCAATATCAATTTCTTCATCCATGTCTTCGTCCATAAAATCAGCAAATCTACTATCAGCTGCACGCCTTTCATCCGCAGTCATTTGCTGGTAACGTGTACTACGTCGTACAACAATTTCAGCAACGTCCAAATTACTTGCATCTGCCATATTTATATTTTTGTTTCTATCACACACGATTTTATTCTTCGCTGTCTAAGCTTTGACTGATTTGGTTTACGAAACTACAACTTCTTTTATACTCTTTCGTACGTCTACCTAAACTCAAAGACATTAGGGATGATGATAAAAACAAAAAATTCTAAGTAAAAATTCTAAGAACAAAAATACTAAGAACAAAAAATACTAAGAACAAAATACTAAGAACAAAAAATTCTAAGAACTGGTTTATTGCTAGTAGTATAAAATTAGAATATTGTGCCTTTCCTTGAAAGCAATAAAGTTCATGTCTTCGAATTTTTCTTAGAATTTTTTGTTTTTACCATCATCCCTAATGTCCTTGAGTTTAGGTCTTTGTGTTCAGAACAAGTAAATTATGTGTTGAAACAATAAAAAAATTATAATGATGCCCAAAAACATGCATTTATTAGTGAAATTCAGTACAAGGTCCATACGGACCTATTCACACGTCCGCGTACTATTCTCACTAAAACCTCAATAACTCCTAAAGTAATGATCCGATCGGCCTGATTTTTTTTTCAAAAGATGCGCAACAAAATACTCTTGGAATACAGAGTAACTTAGGGGGTAGTGGCCGAAGTAGGAGTAATTTCAGTTTGAAAAGGCAAAAAGGTCCCTAGGGACCTTCTCACTCATCGGAGGGTTAATCTCTTTGTTACTTAATAATATCTACAAATATGTCAAATTTACAGGAACACAACATTTTAACACTGACTTTTATAAAATGATTTCGTCTTGAAGGTTTTTAATTTATAAAACCAAATTTTTTAGTTCTAACATATTACTATTTATTTCAAAAATAATTAAAAGTTTTCATTCAAAGAAAATTTAATTTTGATATACGTATAAAAAAGAGTTTCCCTGGCGCTACAACAAGTAAGGTTTTCTTTAAAATTTTAAAAATTTTTATTGATGTAAAGATTTTTTTGTGTGTAAACATAAATATAGTGTATTTATTCATGTTTGGGTTACCTTATCAGTCGGAGACCAAAAAACCATAAAGCTAGCCGCACATAATGATGAGAGCTGAACTACACACGTTGGAATAAATTTTAAATACTCCTCAAATTTAATAAAATAACTTAACTGACACACTCCCACGTGAAACAAATAGGTATGAAACATGTACAATGCACATTGTACATATATAAACGTTGGACCTTGTTAGGCGGCTGCAGCTTCGACGTTTGCTTATTACAGGAATTTTAAATGTGACACATTAACAACAACAACAACAACACCAACAGCGGCTATATAAACAACATTGTCATATGTGGCACAGTAGGCAACTGGTATACATTGCTGAACATCATCAACGAAAGCGAAACATGAGTAGGCAAGGATATACCCGGTATGGTAGAAATCCTCACACACACACACACACACACAGACAGACAATAGTGTGTGTTACGTTCATTGAACCTGTTCCCGTTGCATGCTAACAACAAGCACAACAGTTCCCTTGGGTGTAATTGTGGGGGTGTGGGATGGAGTGTGGAAAAAGGATGTGCAAGGCAACCGCGGCCAGTGCTGCTGCTGCTCCACACTGTTGATATTTCGCAGTTCCGGCAACGTCAGCTCAACGGATGCAGCTGTTGTTAGCTGCTGCTGCATACATGAATTGATAGATGATGACTGGTTGAGAGGGACGTTGTTTGGTTGTTTGTTTGAACGAATGGTTGAATAGTTGCTAGGAATGCCGCATCTGAATGAGAGATCGATGTAAAGTGTGGAAAATGAGCGCAGCGCCGTTGATGCAACAGAAAATGAAAACATTGACTGGGGGATTTCTTGGCAAGAACAGCAATGAATGAACTTTAATATAGCATAACTGGGTCATTTTACGATACCGTGGGACAACATGCAGACTGCTGCAGCATTGAGCATTGAGCAGTGAAATGAAGTCGTCACTCAATATTGTGTTGGATGGATGAAGACTGACTGGGTACTCGATTACTTCTTGACGAGTTTATGCTTTAAGTTTCTTATATTGTTTAGTTTGATTGTTTCAATGGTTGTTTGTTTGAATTGTTGTTTTGGAACTTTTGCAGCAACTTAGCGGAAAGTTAAATTTAAATAATTACAATTTTATATCTTGATATGTAGAGTCGCTTTTTTACTTTATTATTGTTAAAGTTTTATTAATGATAAGAAACGTTTTCTAGCATTTATTTTCTTTTCCCAATAAAATTCAAAATATTTAAAATTTTTTATTTCCTTGGCATTAAATCGGTAGCTTGGTTAAAATAGATCAATGTCATACCCTAGGATACCCGGGTATCACTTATAAATAAAGTATTTACAACAATCAAACAAGTCAACTCTCTGAAATTTGGTTAAAATCTGGATTTGCAAAATTTGTTGGTTCTTTAAGTAAAATCTTTTAAGGCACGTATACAATAACACGGCACATTAGTTTTTGGGTAAAACCGACTTCGAGTTTTGACTGTCGAGTTTTTTTTTTAATTTTTTTTTAGATTTTGGCAGCACTTGTGAGTCAAAAAATCGATTTTTGACCAAAAAAACGACAAATTTCTTACTGTAAAATAAAAAATAAGTAAAGAAGAAATAAAAACTCGACAGCGTTACCTCATGAAATTAGCTGTAAATGAGTGTACCAAATTTCAAAACGATAGGTTGAGCCGTTTTGGCTTGCAGTTGTCCAAAGGCAAAGAAAGAACTTGTGCAATATTTAAGTGTAATATTATTTTTAAATTTGTGTGTTCAATGTTGTGCTTATAGTTTTGTTTGTTGTGTTTTTTCAAAAAAATCAATGTTAGTTTAGCAGTTTAATTTTATTATAATCTTCCTTGATAATGAAATCCGACGGAGTTCGAAATATTGGAAAAAATAAATAATTAAAAAACTGACCTAAAGCCCGCTTATTTATTTCATTACTACAACAAAAGGTCATAAAAATACATCTATATATATATAAAATTGTAAAAAAAAAAAATCTGTACATGAAATATTTTTTGAAATTCCTTTTGCGATGGACGTTTTGAATGACGAGGAGTCCGAAAATCGCATTTTTAAAACTTTTGTCTGTCTGTCTGTCTCTCTGTCTGTCTGTCTGTCTGTCTGTCTGTCTGTCTGTCTGTCTGTCTGTTAAAGCATCACGCGAAAACCACTGGATGGATTTAAATGAAATTTGGAATCTAGGTTCCTTATATACCCGGTCATAACATAGGCTACTTTTTATCCATTAAAAAAGGTTGGACCCGGTAGGGGGCGCTGCGATCGGATTCCAGGCATTCTTTTTTTTTAGCTTATCTCCGGAACCGTTCATCCGATTTGCATAAAAATTTGTATGTAGAGGTTCTCGGGTACGCTGACTTTTTTTGACTTATCTACACTGTTCTATCTCGAACACCAGAGGGCGCTGTAGTACAAAAATTTTGAAAACCCTCGAAAAACTCCTAAGCCGTGCATCCGAATTACATGAAAATTGGTATGTAGAGGTTTTTGGATACGGTGAGTTTTCATGACTTATCTACTCTGTTCTATCTTGAACACCAGAGGGCGCTGTGGTACAAATATTTTAAAACACGTCAAAAAACTCCTAAGTCGCTTATACGATTTGCATGAAAGTTGGTATATAGAGGTTTTCGGAAACGGTGAGTTTTTATGACTTATAAACTTGGTGCTATCTTGAACACCAGAGGGCGCTGTGGTACAAATATTTAAAAAAGTCGAAAAAGCCCATTACCGTTCATCCGATTTGCATGAAATTTTGTATGTAGAGGTTCTCGGACACGATGAGTTTTTTGACTTATCTAATTTTTTCTCTTTTGAACACCAGAGGGCGCTGTAGTACAAATATTTTGAAAAACCTCGAAAAGCTCCTAAGCCGTGCATCCGAATTGCATGAAAATTGGAAAATAGAGGTTTTCTGATACGGTGAGTGTTTTGGACTTATCTCTTTTAAGCTACCTTCAAAACCAGAGGGCGCTTTAGTACAAATATTAGGAAATCGTTAAAAACTCACAAACTGCTCATCCGATTTGAATGAAAATTTGTAAATAGCGATTTTCGAATGCGGCAAGGGTTCTGGTGCTATCTTTTTTGCTCTTTCTCGAAACTAGAGGGCGCTGTTGTCCAATTTGTACGGGTGTATGTTATTAAACTGTTCCATAACGGCTGCACTGATTTTGATGAAATTTTTTGTGTGTATTTGAGTGGATACCTGGATGGTTCAGATTCAGAATTGGACCCGCTGCGATCGTGTTTAAGGCATTTTGTCTTAATAGTTTATCTCCGAAACCGTTCATCCGATTTGCGTGAAAATTTGTGTATAGAGCTTTTCGGGTATGGTGAGTTTTTAGGACTTATCTACTCTGCCCTATCTTGAACCCTATCCTATCTATTGCCCTATCCTGCCCTATCTATTCGATCAACATTCACATTGTAACTTGGGGACCAAACTTGACTTGCATACTCTAAGTGAGGACGCACGATTGCGTAATACAACGTTGTAGTTGTAATCATGCTATTAAATTCTTTGGCCCAGCGTTTTACAAAACCAAGCATTGAAGATGCTTTTTTACAAATATTATCAATATGAATGTTAAACGATAGCTTAGAATCCATGCATATACCTAGATCTTTGACGGTGTCTACACGATTCAAGGCAGTATCTTTAATCTTATAATCAAAAATAAAATTATTCCTTTTTCGCGAAAAGGTCATAGTTTGGCATTTATCTGGATTTAAAGACATATTATTTTTAGAACACCAAACTTCAAAGGATTTTAGATCAGACTGGAGTAGATCTGAATTATCTCTAGAATTAATCGTTCTGTATATTTTCATATCATCGGCATAAATAAGCAGATGAGAGTGTTCAATGACGTGAGTTACATCATTGATAGCTAAAATAAACAGAAGAGGACCAAGGTGACTACCCTGAGGAACACCTGATCCAGCAATAAATTCAGAAGACAATGCGCCTCGGAAACGTATTTGATAAGATCGCTCCACCAAATACGATTTAATCCAGTTCACAAAATATTGTGGAAATCCCATTAACTCAAGTTTAAATAAGATTAGATTGTGTGGTAGCTTATCAAATGCCTTACTAAAGTCAGTGTAAACACAATCGACCTGGTTAATAGAATCAATAGAATATAAGCAGAATGTTGTAAAATCGAGAAGATTAGACACAGTGGATCTGCCATTCACAAAACCATGCTGACGAGTTGTTATGACTTTCCCACAGTGAATTTTCACCCGATCATACACCATCCGCTCAAAAAGTTTTGGAATCGATGAGAGCTTAGCGATAGGCCTATAGTTACTGACATCGTTCCTGCAACCCTTTGTAAAAATAGGACTTATAAATGATTTTTTCCAAAAAAGTGGAAAATAACTTTCGTTAATAGATTTATTGAATAATAAAGACAGTGGTTGACTAAAAACGGAACCGCATTGTGTTAACACTGCGGCAGGAACACCGTCAGGTCCAGCACCAAACTCCTCATCGATCGATCTAATATTCATTAAAATATCCTCTGGACTGAAGGATATATGTTCTAAAGATACTCTGGGTTCGGAATTCATATATTCAAAGTACTCTCCATCAGGATTAAAAGAATCTGAACAGAATGATTCTTTAAAAAGATTGGCGAAAAGGCCACAAATTTTGACGGGATTGTCAGTAAATCCCTCAGGAGTTCTAAATGAAGAAGGAAATCCATCAGATTTCTTCTTTGTGTTTACGAATCCCCAAAATTTCTTTGGATCTGTCAATATTCTCAGCTTAACATTATCTAAATATTCGTGATATAATGTAGCTGAGCGATTTTCAAATTCCAGAAACAAACGTTTGTAAGTTTCTAGGTCGTTTGAGCCTAAGCTACAGATGTATTTCTTCCATGCCCTTTTCCTGTTGTTGCGAAGAGTCTTTAAATCCTTTGTGTACCAAGGGTACGTAGAATTCCTCGCAAATTTGAGACTATAAGGTACAGATTGAGAAAACACAGCAAAGAGTTCCATATAAAAAAAATGTATGGAGTCATCAAGGCAATTTCCATTTATATATTCTAAAATTGCATTAAGTTTACCATTAAGCAACTGATTCAACTTCAAAAAGTCAGCTTTTTTTGAAATTGAATTCATAAAGCTTATCTGCTGAATTAGAATTTACTATATTTGCTCTGTCGGATTCGTACCAAATACTCAATGGTGGATGATATTCATCAACAGTAGTTAGAGCATGAAAGGCCCACTTAACAATAACATTGTTACTGTCTGTAGTTAAGACCAGGTCAAGAAGTCTTTCAAGACTATTATAAATACAACTCACTTGTTGTAAGTCTGAACATATATTATCAACAAATATATGTTCTTGGCGGGTCTTCGAATTAGATGCACAATAGTACGTATCATCGTCAGAAGAATGCCATTTTAAATCAGGTAGATTAAAATCGCCCAATAATAAAATGTCGTCATTAACGTCAAGTAAATCAATTATGTAATCTATGCACTCCGCAAGGCTTGCATAGACCTCTACACTACTCTTAGGAGGAACATACGCATTAATAACATATACATTAGAGTTACAATGTATAACTTTAACGCAAATTAGTTCAATATTAGAAGAGCAGGGAATGTCAACAATAAAACTGACAAAGCAGTTCCTTACAGCCAAAAGGACACCACCACCGACAGAAGAAATATTGTGAGTGTATCTGTCTTTTCTAAAAACTTGAAAACTATTGTCAAACAATTCCAAATCAGTAATGCTTCCGTTCAGTCACGTTTCTGTTAACGCGATAATATCCTCAGAGCAATTTTGAGTTGATAGAAATAAGCTCTGCGTCTTAGAACGTAGTCCCCTTACATTTTGATAGTAAAGGGACAGCCTATTTAGTTTTTTTGAGACTGGCGGGCGGCTTGAGTCACCCTTTTAGGCTTATTTTTTGGCTTGAACTCAGTAACAAGAATATTATCGGCCCACAAATTAGAGTTAAGAACAGTTGTAAAATCATCGGCTGCAACTGTTAAAATGAAAGAAGCATGGGAAGGCTTATTACCAATTTTTTTGCATGAACAGAATGCATTTGAGTTCACTAACTTGGATTGCCTGACAAACGTCAATATATTTTCTATTGATGTGTCGGGCTGAAGACGTGAAATGAAGACATTTCTGGTCCTCGAAACTGCTCTTAAAGTCAAATGACTGTTAGGCGTAGTTGAAATCGTATTTGGACTACTAGTCAATGGAGGAATAGAAGATGGTGTATAAGAAATCACCGTATTATTATTTTCTGATGGCATTGCTGAGGGCTGCTTTGCCTTGGAAGGTCTGGAGGACGCCTTCTGACGCTTATTTTTGTTTTTGTTTTTCCTCTTTCTTTTAGAGCTTTTAGGGTCTTTTTCTGATGAAACTGACAAAATTCCGGAAGAAGCAGTCATGGACGAAGGAACCGAAATGTTATCCTGAACAGTAATTTCATCAGAAACGCTGGTAGTGGGTGCGGCACTAACTTCGCTAAAAAATGAAACAATTTCTCTGAAGTTATTATTTAATAAGTTAAGGCTTTCCCCAAAAAGCTTAATTTTAGAATAGAGTTCATCCGGGGAAAGGGCCCTGCACGAAGCACAATACCAGCGAAGACCAGATCGGACTGAAATTAGATCGTCAAGGCACGACTTAGAAATACCAGCACAAGAAGCGTGGAACATTCGCTCACATGGGCCAGAACAGCTGAACATAGGGTACAGAATATTCTGGCTTTTGCATTGCTCGTTCAGAGAACAAGCAGCAATATTATCAATGGAAAAATAATCCATTGAAAAAAATTTCAATTACTTTGTGAGCGTTTTTAAATGTAAAATGTGCTTTCAGGGTTGGCACAGTAAAATGCAGCGTACACAAAGTGTTAAGCACAATAACAACACTAGAGACTCTCACTGCACAACAGATAAACAAACACCGCACAAAGAGGAATAGAAAAAATTAGGCATACAAACACTAGATTGTGTGAAGTACAACAAAAACTGTTCTATATTAATAACATAAACTATGTAATCACTATAACTAAGCAATGTTTGTATTACTACTAAACAAAATTAATTTCTTTCTTTTAAAAACACATAAATACAGTTCATAATAGTTTTTGATACAAACGATTTAAAAAATTTTAGATTTTTCACTATAATAATTACTATAACAACACACACTAAAAAAACAACACCGATACCGACAAGTAGACGAGATCAACTGATTTGAATGAAAAATTTTATCGAAGGATTTTCGTATACGGCAACTGTTTTGGCGTTATCTCTTTTGCTCTGTTTCACAAACTAGAGGGTGCTGTTGTACAATTTGCACTTGTGCATATTATTAAACTGTTCCTACACGGCTGCAACGATTTTGATGAAATTTTTTGTGTGTATTTAAGTGGATCCCTGGATGGTTCAGATTTGCAATTGGACCCGGTAGATGGCGCTGTGACCGGGTTCCACGAATTTTGTTATTATTGTTTATCTCCGAAACTATTCATCCGATTTACATGAACATTTGTATTTAGGGGTTTTCGGGTACGGTAGTTTTTATGACTTATCTATTTTGTTCTATATTGAACACCAGAGGGCACTGCAGTACAAATGTTTTAAAAATGTCGAAAAACTCCTGGCTGTACATCCGATTTGCGTGAAAATTTTTACATAGCTGTTTTCGGATACGGTGGGTACCTTGGACTTTTTTTTCTGCGCTATCTTAAACACCAGATGGTGCTGTATTGCAAATCACTTAAGAAATCGTGAAACACTTAAAAACCGCTCATCCGATTTAGATAAAAATTTGTATATCGGATATATAGGATTTGATTATCGAGTATGGAAAGGGCTTTGTCGTTATTTTTATTATTCTATCTCTAAAACCAGAGGGCGCTGTTGTATACATACTGCAAAAAACTCAAAACAACTCATCCGATAAGAATGCTTTTTATAAGTGGTTTTCGGGTGCGGTGTGTCTTTTGGCGCTATGTATTTTGCTATATCTTGACCCCAGAGGGCGCTGTACTACAAAACACGGTAAGACGCAGCAAAGTGCAATGGGTGATAAATATCTTCTATTTTTCTTTATGTGTATTTATATCCAAACTTCTTTTTTCGCATATAAGTACAGCTGATGCAGAATTCTGTGATATTTTAGTACGCATCAAAAAATGCGCAAGTCAGTTGCGTCATAAGTTGGAGTTGTTTTGGCATTGCAATTTCTATTTTCAATGCTTATTTAATTTTTGTTCTGTTTCCTCGCGAATTGGCAAAAATTCGTTTTTGCTCTGATTTTTTTTTAAAAAATGTGCAATCTATTGAATACAATATAAAACTTGAAAATATATTTTTGGAAGGGATTGGCGGCACGCACACACAAATCACGATTTCCCTAAGTTTTTCTCATAATTTTCAGATGTTGAAGCTACACTTTGCTCATTTAGCCAGAGTTACCGGTTTGAAAAATGCACACAAAATTCCTTCTAAAGATTGTGAAAAGTTTTTTCAAATCATCGAATGAAATCGAAAATTATTTATATCAACTCCCGAGTTAATCCGGGTATTCAGCTAGTTATATTATATATTATACTATATATATAAAATTTACTAAAACAAAAATCGTTTACGAAACATTTCCTAAACATTTAGGAAAGAGAAAAACCACATTTGTGAAACAATCCAGACGATTTGATCATAATTGTAAATTATTATTATAGTTATTGTTATTATTGTTATTATTATTAGAATTATTATTATTATTATTATTATTATTATTATTATTATTATTATTATTATTATTATTATTATTATTATTATTATTATTATTATTATTATTATTATTATTATTATTATTATTATTATTATTATTATTATTATTATTATTATTATTATTATTATTATTATTATTATTATTATTATTATTAATATTATTATTATTATTATTATTATTATTATTATTATTATTATTATTATTATTATTATTATTATTATTATTATTATTATTATTATTATTATTATTATTATTATTATTATTATTATTATTATTATTATTATTATTATTATTATTATTATTATTATTATTATTATTATTATTATTATTATTATTATTATTATTATTATTATTATTATTATTATAATTATTATTATTATTATTATTATTATTATTATTATTATTATTATTATTATTATTATTATTATTATTATTATTATTATTATTATTATTATTATTATTTTTATTATTATTATTACTATTATTATTATTATTATTTTTATTATTATTATTATTATTATTATTATTATTATTATTATTATGAATGCTAAGGTACATATGGCTTTATAGCAATTAATATTAGACAAAATTAGTACAATTTATTTATGCACAATTAAATTTTTATAAAAATATAAAATTGTCAGGCTTTCAGGTATATACAGTTGCAATCCTGTTAGCTTCTTAGTACGTATAGTTAATAGATTGATTGATTAGAGTGGTGCTCCCATATGCCAGGCTAGACGGACGAGGTCGAGCTCATACATGTGCTAGGCAAGACAGACGAGGTCTTGCTCTGGATAATCAAAATATATCTATAACAGCTCACACATGCAAAGCTATTCGTACGGCGTCAAACCGGCATATGCCAGGCGAGACGGACGTTGTCTCGTTCTGGATAATCATATTAAACTACACAGCTAAATTGTATAGTTGCTACCAAACATCACAGAAAAATATTAAGTATCCTTGAAAATCATGATCCCGATTAGTGGCGGTAGGTCGGAGAGGAATATGATGTATATATCTTCTTATCTTCTAGGTCGGAGAGGAATATTAAAGTAAATTTTGCTCAGTAAATATTGACTGTCTACATATCCATGTAAACGTTCGAAAATCCAAGTAGCATTTAGCATAATTCTCCGATTAGTTAAAGTAGGAAGATTTAAAAGTTGCAGACGATATTCATAAGGAGGAAGGCTATAGTTGAATTTGCAGTAAAGATGGTTTAAGCAGAACAAAAGAAACTTTTTCTGAACTGATTCTATGTCGTCAATGTAACAACTATATCGAGGGCACCAAACAATTGAAGCATACTCTAAAATAGGTCGCGCTAGAGAGGTGAATAAGGTTTTTGTTATATAGGGATCATTAAACTCTTTTGTCCATCGTTTAATAAAACCTAAAGTACTATTTGCTTGATTTATAATTTTATTAATATGAATATGAAAGCGAAGTTTAGTATTCATAGTTACTCCAAGATGATGAAAGACATCTAAAGACTCTAATGTATGGTCACAAATTTTATAAATACATATGACAGGAGATTTTCGAGTGAAGGTCATGCGCTTGCATTTCTTCATGTTAAGATTCATATGATTCACGTTGCACCAGCTATAAAGATGATCTATGTCAGTTTGCGAGAGAACGACATCATTAGAAATAGCTTCACGTCGTCTGCGTACATTAAAATACTCGAATGCTTTATGACAGATGGCAAATCATTTATAAACAGTAAAAAAAGAAGAGGCCCGAGGTGGCTTCCTTGAGGTACACCAGAAGTGGCAGGAAACTCATGAGATCTCACAAGTTTAAAAAGAACACGTTATGGTTCTATTGCATAAATAAGATTTATGACTTTTAATTTCTAACACGATTGAGTGGTTTTTCTACAAATACGTTTAGCTTTCATATTTTTACATGTCGCATGTAGAAATTTGGTAAGAAAAATACTTTTTCTATACGTGCCGTGTAAGATTAAATTTCTGCATGCATATGACTCTAGATATTTATGATGTATTTCTTATTATTTTTAAATGTAACTGTATCTATCTATATCTATACTATCCTTTAAAATTGAAGTAGAAATTTTTGTCTCCAGGTAAACTCCAAAAGTACTGGGTCGATTTTTATGAAATAATTTGTAAAATATCATATTTGTGCTGCAGCACAGCATAGGGGTACTTTTATTTCGAAATTTGAACAATAAGTAAGTAAATTAAAGTAGGACTGTTTCCGTACTCGATTGTAGTAACTTGCAATGTACTTTTTCTAGCTAGAACAAGCATAAAATCGCTTTCTCGACCTCGAAAATTGTTTTAAGTGTGCTAGAAGAAATTTGTTCCAGCTACATAAGAACAAGCATCAAGAAGAATAAGCATCAAGAAGAAAATTAAAATTGGCGTCGTTTGCGTTTGTAAAAAGGGGGGAAAAACATTTTTTAATTTTTGTAATTTGTAAAATTTGCTAGCATTTTGTCCTTGGGTGCATTTCAATCTAATCAGAAATAAAGAAGTTATAGCGATTTTTCTATACCTTCATACTTCAAAATAGACAAAATCATAAATATATCATTTCTGACTATCGACAAAATCCACTCACAAAATAGCAAACAACAAGCAAATGAGAAAGCTGCAAAAAAAAAAAAAAAATCCAAACAGACAGCTAAAACAAAACCAGAAAAAAAAATATAAACAAGCCAGCCAGCCGTCGGATTAGAATTCCCAGGAAAATAAAAACTCCCTCTCGCCAACATTGTTGCAAGATATTTGTCTGTGCTCTATAAACATTTGTAGCACTCTATACACAAACTCTACAAACAAGTGGCGGCTGCTCTGCCAGCAGCGATTAATTTCTGAACTCTAATATCTGCAACCAGATTCAGAGAGTCGGAATACTCAAGAGCAAACTGGTTTCTCTATATTATATATACTCTCTGCTTAAAGGCTGATGTCACACGGTGATCGTTTGAACGGCATTTAAAAGTTTTTGTTGGAGTTAAAAAAAAAACGTGTTGCCGCTCTAATAAAAAAAAAAACGTCCGTGGCGAAGCTAGCTATTATATAAATTTTATATATATTGAACATTAGGAATTAACTCCAAAAAAAAAAAAAAAAATTTACCGGAAGAATTGCTGATTGTGAGATTCGAACCACTGTCCATCTAGTCAGAAAGCGAGTGTGTTATCACTGAGCATAAGGGGCTCGTTTTTCTATTGCCGATTTTCGGTTCGTTCCAACTATTGTTACCAAGTTGTAACAATGTTTTAAAACTAGTACAAATGATTAACTTTTTTTTTTAACTTAATAATTAGTTAACATTCTTTTTTAACGAATAATTACTTACAAATATAATTACTTTTTTCGAAAATTTTTTCTAATCAATTTTTTATATTCTGCGGCAATCATTTGGTGTCGCTTTGATGCGGTTTTCTCATTCTGTTGCATTTTTGTTAATGCAATTTTCAAACCACACACACACACACGCAAACCCACAACAATAAAAACAACCAAGTATTGGTGTGCAAAGTGGCGCAGCAATAAAGCTTTACAACAGCAAAAATAAATAACGTAAAAATTTTCAAATTATTTTTGCATTTTTCATAAACCAAAAAAAAAAAAAAAAATGCTGATGAATGAGTGGAAAATACATTTATTTTTGCTATTTCACAATAGTTGCAATTGTTGTTGTTGCTTATTTTGTGGTATTTGACGGGTGGCAAAAGTTGCAACAACTTATTCAAATTATTAAAAATTTCGCACTCACTGCCAACTTCAGCAAGCTTTTTCCGCTTACTTACATTTTTCACTCTCACACTAATACGCTTTACACACTTACACTAATAATTCAAAGGTTTTCCTAATTGCATAAAGAAAGAAAATTGCGGACTACATAATAAGTGGGTGGGTGGATGGATGTATAAATGGGTGGCTGGATGCAAAGCGTTCGAGTGGCAGCAACTTGTTGTGGTGTTGCGCTTTCAAGGAAAAACTAATTTATTGCAACATTTGTTGCACAAACGCGCACAAAACAAATACAAGTACAAGAATACACATAAGTTAAGTATTAGAATTTTGTCCCTTAAAGCTTACCAAGTGGTACAATTTAAAAAAAAAACCCTCACATACAGGGGTGTGAAAAGAGCGCAAACAGTGGCAGGCAACAGGCAGCAACTGTGAACATTTGGCCTATTTTTAAAACATAATTGTTGCAATTTCAAGAATAACGGGTATAGAAAAAAAAAAAAAAAAATAAACACCACACAATAGTACAAACAAGCAAACTCCGTTATAAAGTAATACCAGCCAGCTTAAAATTGTGCAGTAGCGTAATCTGTGTAGCGCACACACAGAATCCAAGTGGTGAGAGAAGTGCGACTTAAATGGGTACGTTAGTAGGGCGTTTAAATATTTCTTGTGTTATTTTTCCTAACATACATATTCACACACACACAACTATGCACATATAAGCACTAATCAAGTATTTTCCTTGAATTACATAAAAATAATTTTTTATGTAATTTCCGCTATAAATTAAGCGCCATGCATAATGAAAAGTGTAAGTTTTATGTTGGAGGGGGGGAGAGGGGGGGGAAGAGAAAATTTAATAATTTTTACTCATGGCAAGCGTAAATAAGGTTAAATAAGCAATATTCATAAATAAGCCAATGGTACACAAATGATTCAGTATACTAACTACCAATACTTCCTGACCGTAGTATAAAAATTAATTTCCAGAATTTTTTTATTGTTTTTTTTCACACAATTTTCGTTATCCACATATTTCTTTAGAATTAAATAAAAATTAAATTTTTAAAATTATATAAGTTTGATTACTAAAAAATGCTCATGGGCTAAATATAAACATTTTTGGTAAAATTTAATATTTTGGAAAGTGTTTTAAATTACACAGTGCGTCAAAATGAGAACTTTTTTCATTTTAAATGACTTAAAAACAACTGTAAAATATGTTAAAAAAAATTTAATAAAATATCTTGAATATTAAGAGAGTTATAAAAATATAACACACAATTTTTGCCACAAAAAATTTTTTTTTAAAAAAGTTTTTTTTTAACAGTTCATTAGTGAAAAATATTTGATACGTATTTTTTATTTCAATATAGTACAAGAAATTTACGAGATTTTTTTTTTTAATTTACGTTCGTTAAAAGGAAATTTTTTCAATCGCGTATACTGCAAAAACTAACGAAGATAGAAAAATTTGTTCCAAACAAGAAATGTGCGGCATTTTTTTAACTTTCGAACGGTGTATATTAAAACGTAATCATATTGCTTTTTTAATGAGAAAAATTGAAATTAGCAACATTACGATTTTTTATAACTTGGACATGATTTTTTTTTTTTTATTAAAAAAATAAGCGATAAGATGTTTCTTACGAGGGGTGCCTTTTATATTTCGGGATTAGAGAACAAAAACAAATATTAATCATCGAAAATCACTTTATTGTTTTTCAAAATATTCTCCATTAAGATCTATACACTTTTGCATGCGTTTGAACCAATTGTTGAAGCACTTTTGCCACTCTGATTGAGGTATCTCCAAAACATGCATTCTGAATGCCGCAACCGCTTCTTCGGGCGTCGAAAATCGTTGTCCACGCAGTTTATTCTTCACGGTTGGGGATAAAAAAAGTCATTCGGTGCCAAGTCAGGACTATACGGCGGATGACCCATCAAATCGATGTTTTGGGTGCTCAAAAATGCAGTTGTTTGAGCCGATGTGTGAGAGCTCGCATTGTCGTGGTGAAGAGTGATCCGTCTTCGGCGGTTGGTTTTCCTGATTTCTTGGAAGACAACTGGCAAATAAATGGTTGTGTACCACTCAGAGTTGACTGGTCTGCGTTGTTCTAGTGGTACGGTTGCGACATGTCCATATTTTCCGAAAAAACAGGCGACCATTTGCTTGGAAGTGCTTCGTGCGCGAACAACTTTTGTTGGATTTGGCTCATCTTGAAACACCCATACAGTCGACTGATGTTTACTTTCGGGCTCATACGCGTAAATCCACGATTCATCACCTATCACGATGTCATAGACGTGTTTCAAAGCACCGCGATCGTATTTTTTGAGCATTTCCTTCGACCAATCGACACGAGCCTTTTTTTGAGCGATTGACAAATTGTGTGGGATCCAACGCGAACAAATTTTTTTGACAGTCAAATGTTTATGCAATATTGATGCTGAGATTGTATGCTGGTCCCACTTATGCCTAAGGTTGCCTCAATCTCACGATAGGTAACATGACGATCTTGCAATATCAGTTCGCGCACAGCATCAATGGTTTTCGGAACAACAGCTGATTTCGGACGACCTTCACGAAATTCGTCTTGGAGTGAACTACGACCACGATTGAATTCACCATACCATCGATAAACACTGGTCCTTGATGGAGCTTCATCGCCAAAAATTGAATTAAGTTCATCCATGCACTGTTGCTGTGTTAATTAACGTCGAAAGTTGTAAAAAATAATCGCACGAAAATGTTCACGATTTAATTCCATTTTTAGACCGAGATGAATCTTTTAAGTTACTATAAACAACACAAATAGCGCTCGTATGTCAAAAAGTTCTGAGTACGTATAAGCCAACAAATGTCAAACTTTGCGATAGAGCTTTCAGTTGACAGATTGCAACACCAGGGTTGCCAAATCCCGAAATATAAAAGGCACCCTACGTAATACGGGTAAAATTTGCATTGTAATGCATTTTTCAATAGCAACTTGTACGTGCGTATACAGTGCGACTTGCTTGACATGAAAGTTCTCTACGCTTACGCGTTGAACAAAACCAATTGGATACTTACAAAATAGTCATGATTCAATTAAAGGTTTTATTTCGACATAATTAAAAATCAATGCAATCAAGGTTATTTTAATTAAATGTATTTATATCAATCGAAAGATTAATTAAAAAGCATTAAAACTATTTATTTTATATTATATTTACTATTTGTTACATTTGGATCTAGATTTGACCTCTGATTTACAAAAACTCAATATTTCAAAAGAGTAGCAAGAAGAAAATACTTTCATTTTTATTTCAAGTCTTCGTTCGTCTCAACATAGTGAAATGATTGTGTTCCTGGTATGGTTCTGCTCTTGCATATTAAGAAATTTCAAATGCAAGAAATTTTTCTGCTCTTGCATAGTTCTCTGAACATTTGTATATCACGGATATATTAGGCAGAGAAGAAGCTTTTTTAGCCCACTCGTACAATTCAATTGCAGACGATATTTGACCATCAGATATTTGACCATCATGTGCTGTTGTGTGAAAATGCCACTTTGCTGGGCGGTTAAAGTCAGCTTTGTGGTGAAAAATATTCGCAAAGTGTTTGACATTTTTGAATTGCTGAGGAACGTCGTCAGAAAAATAAATGCACTTTTGTATGTGTGGATAGTTTTGTGAGAAACACAGCTATCGCATCATGTTTCATGCAGTCAGAAATGATTATCAATGTTTTATGCACAATTTTGTTATTAATTTTGTGATAAAAAACGATTGGAAATATGGTTGCTTGACCATTGTGTAGCATATAACGATCTTAAAGGTAGGTATTTTCAGTTTTACAGATATCAACAGTTCTTATCAGGTCAGAAGGAAGGGGTAGCACGCTTTGACTCGCGGCTCTTGCTCGTCAGCTAGTGGGGTGGAGTTCGTTTTCCATCTTTCCGATAAAAATACCCAAACTACGAAATTATTACTTTAAATTAGCGTGCTGAGGAAGAGAGAAAAAGGGGGGAAGAAAGGACACAAAAAAAAAACAGGCTCATTGCTTTTATAAAATTAGTGTTAAGAAAATTATATGTTTGTTGTAGAGATGACATCACAACAATACTTTGCCCACCCAGCCATGATCAGACCTTTTACCAACTACATAGAGTTCTGATCCCTTTAACCATGTCAGACCACTGTCGACATGCAGAAAATCAAAATATTCTTAATTTAAGTATTCATTATTATTGTTTTATTTAACATTAACACTTAACTCATAACTATAAAATTGCAATCCATTATGCTGTTATAACTAGTATTATTATTAACAGAATCTTTAGCACTAATATACATTTCTTTTATTGAATAAAAAATGGAGATTATAAAAAAAATACCTTAATTAAAATCCATGGGAATAAATAGGTAAGTAAGCAAAAACAATATATAACTATAGTGGTAACACAATGTAAAAAGGTAAGTAGCAAGACTTTAAATCTATCCCAAGTGGAAAGAAAACATTATTAAAAATATTTAATTAATTCAATGAATACCAAAAGAAAACTATTCATTAAAACTTTTGATTTCCATTTTTAATGCAAAGGTAAGTAAGCAAATAAACAAATTTTAGGTTATAGAAATTAAGAAAGAATCATCATCTAATAAAACTAATTCTAAGCTTTATTTAATAAAAAAAAAATCGGACATCTCGAAAAATTTTAATAAAAAAAATAAGTAATTAAAATTTTAATGTACAAAAGAAAAAACAAAATAGCAAAAAAATAGAGCTATTATAATATCCACTTACTTTTAAACAAAATGTAATCGATAAATTACGGAAAGTTCGCAAAAATATGTAGTTAGCATACAAAAGTAAAATAAAAATATGTGCGAGTGCAAGGGTTAAGCCTGCATTTAAGTTTAATTGAAATAGCAAAAACATAGAAAAACAGCTGTTTGCGCTTTAAAGAAATTCAAGTTCAAGGTAACACTGACCTAGTTTCAAGAACGAGTTTAGTTCTACTTAGTTACTCTAACTCTCACACACATTATTGAGGAAAAAAAATTTATATAAAAGAAAATCATAAAAAAACTTACATGTTCTCCTTATTGAGTGCTTTTTTTACGAGGCTCCCACGAAGAAAGATCTTTCTACGCTGTTGAACTTAAATGTTAATAATTAA
Organism: Coremacera marginata; assembly: GCA_914767935.1. Lineage (NCBI taxonomy): Eukaryota > Metazoa > Arthropoda > Insecta > Diptera > Sciomyzidae > Coremacera > Coremacera marginata. The sequence goes on from OU612043.1 coordinate 24,637,383, forward strand.
ATTGCATGATATATCTTTATGATATTAATAATCACTTGCGATATTACTTTTAAATTTTTTAATATTTTTTATATTTTTAAGCTATTATCGGTATATTTACGTTTAAGAGCACTTGGAAAATTAAATTGAATAGTTATTAATCATTTTAATGCTTGGAAAGTAAAAAAAAAACCCGAAAAAATGGTAATTATACATAGGAAGAAAACGTGTGAAAAAAAAATATCTCATGAGAGAACCATTTTGCATATGTGCCAATATATGCAATTTTGTAAGTGTTAGAAAAATCTGAGTATTTGTATTTTCTTTATTTTGCCGGAAAATAATGCAAGAATGCTATTATTTTAAATTAATTCTATTGTATAAACACTTAATTTTGAATTTATTTTTTTTCTTTGAACTCATTTTTTTACTTTAACATTATTCACTTAACTTTTATGCTTCAGTTGGATTACTTCATTTATCTGAGTTGTTCTTTTTTTTTTCCCCCCCTTTTCACTTAGGCTAATTTCTGGTTATATTTTCTATTTGGGGTTTTTCTTTATGCACATAATAATTATATTCTTTCTTTTTTTTTTTTTAAAAAACGACTGTTTAAACATTTTTGTTTGCACCTATGCAAGAAAAAAAATTGGAATATATATTTATACATTAAAGTTTACTTAGCTTGTTGAAAGCCGATGTTGAAGCTACGATTGCCGAAAATAAACTGCTCACCACGTTGCTGACCTAACCCAATTTTGGTGATGATTTGAAGACTGGCTCAATTATTTGGTCCGAGAGAGTCATCATCTCGCTCAACTGCACTTAAAATAGCATGCAAGAAATTTGTTTAACTGATGGCTTAGATTTATGTTGACTGATGGCTTAGCTTTGATGAAAGATTTCAATGACGAATTTCATGACGGATTTGTTTAATATTTTAAAATGACTTTGCAGCAATCTTAAATGTTCTGTACCATATCTTTGGTGAATTTTGAGACCAAATTCGGAAGGTTTCGTGCCAATCTGTGTGAAGACAAATGTCTTAGCAAAGAAAAAAAAGATAAGATAATATGCGAAAATTTACCCGCAATCGGATTGGCACCAATAAATCTCAGAAAATTTAATTGAATAAAACTTATTCAATGCAGCTCAATATTAATAATTCCACAAAATAATTTATCTAAAAATTTAATTTATTCTTATTAAAAATTATATTTCTGTATACAATTTTTTTTTTGACGTTAATCAATATGTAAAAGAAACTTACGTGGACAAAGGAATCGCTAGCGTTTAGTAGCGTTCCGTGATAAAGCTTTGTTTGCTTTCTTTTTTATTCTTAGTTAAAATTTTTATTGAATTTAATTAAACTTTTCACAATGATAAATTTAAGAAAGCATTTAAGCAAACACATTTAAGTTTAATTTAATGATCTTTTTCCAAGATTTTTCTGTTTTTTTTTTTTTTTTTTTTGCATTAATGTGCACTCTTTGAAACCAGAAATATAAAAGATCGAGAAACGTTTTCTTTTTAGTCAAGAAAGCTCGATCACGCCACAATTTTACCGCAAAAATCTAACATTGCGGATCTTAATATAAATCAATAAAAGAAATATGATAAAAGTTTGGAAGGACTGTGGTGAGTTGCTTAAGTCGACTCATAGATGGTATTTTAAACGGAAGCTGAAAACTCAAATAAGCTTCTAGTGTGAATCCACTTCAAGCGTATAAGCAAAAGCAAAAAAAAAACTCAAGTAAAACCGTATTTCTGCTGCAAGCGCCATTACAATTGTTCCAATGAAAACCCGTTATAGCGTTTTGAATAACGAACGCATAATTTTCCACAAAATCGCAGATTATTAAACTCTCATCCTAGAATGACCTATCTACTCTGTTCTATCTTGAACACCAGAGGGCGCTGTGTACAAATATTTTAAGAAACTTCTAAGATGTTTATCCTGATTTTCATAAAAATTGGTAAATAGGGGTTTTCTAATATGGTGACTGTTTTGGACTTATCTTTTTTGTACTATATATAACACCAGAGAGCGCTGTAGTACAAATCTCTTAAGAAATCGTGAAAAAGTAGAAAGCCGCTCATCCGATTTGGATGAAAAATTTTATTAAAGGATTTTCGTGTACGGCAACTGTTTTGGCGTTATCTCTATTGCTCTGTTTCGAAAACTAGAGGGCGCTGTTGTACAATTTGTGCGTGTGTATGTTATTAAACTGTTCCTAAACGGCTGCACCGATTTTAATGAAATTTTTTGTGTGTGTTTAAGTGGATGCCTGGATGGTTCAGATTCGCAATTGGACCAGGTAGGTTGCGCTGCAATCAGGTTCCACGAATTTTGTTACTATAGTTTGTCTCCGAAACCATTCATCCTATTTACATGAAAATTTGTATTTAGGGGCTTTCGGATACGGTAGTTTTTATGACTTATCTATTTTGTTCTATTTTGAACATCAGAGGGCACTGCAGTACAAACGTTTTAAAAATCTAGAAAAACTCCTAGCTGTACATCCGATATGAGTGAACATTTGTACATAGGAGTTTTCGGTTACGATGGGTATCTAGGACATTTTTTTCTGCGCTATCTTAAACACCAGATGGTGCTGTGATTTGTACAATCACTTGAGAAATCGTGAAACACTAAAAAACCGCGGATATATAGGGATTTCATTGTCGAGTATGGAAAGGGCTTCGGCGTTATTTTTTTTAATCTTTCTCGAAAACAAGAGGGCGCTGTTGTACAAAAACCCCCAAAAATTCAAAACAACTCATTCGATAAGTATCATTTTTATAAGTGGTTTTCGGGTGCGGTGAGTCTTTTGACGCTATGTATTTTTGCTATATCTTGAACCCCAGAGGGCGCTGTACTGCAAAATACAGTAAGGCGTAGCAAAGCGTGAAGGCTGATAAATATCATCTTTCCTTCTTTATGTGTATTTATATTCAACTTTCTTTTTTCGCAAATCAGGACAGCTGATGCCGAATTCTGTGGTATTTGAGTACGCATCAACACATGCGCAAGTCAGTTGCGTCGTATAAGCTGGCGTTGTTTTAACATTTCAATTTCTATTTTCAATGCTTATTTAATTTTTTTTGTCCAGTTTCCTCGCGCATTGTCAAAAATTCGTTTTTGCTCTGAAGTTTTTCAAAAATGTGCAATCTATCGAATACAACATAAAACTTAAAAATATAATTTTTGAAAATATAATTTTCAGATGTTGAAGTTACATTTTGCTCATTTCGCCAAAGTTACCGGTTTGAAAAATGCACACAAAATTCCTTCTAAAGTTTGTGAAAAGCTTTTTCAAATCGACAAATGAAATCGAAAAATATTTATATCAACTCCCGAGTTAAGTCGGGTATTCAGCTAGTCTATCATATGAATGTCTTGATTGGAGTGAGCCTTTGTCAGGTTGTTAACTTAAAGGTCAGGTAGCATGTAAGCGGCATTGTTTGATGATTAAAAACTAGCAAATATAAAAATTAGCAAATAGTAAAGTTTTTTGTGGGTTGGAAAATATAATATTTATGAAGTTATCCTTGTTGTGTTTTATGTGGATTTGTTAACAACTACATAAACCATTTCATCTACATCATAACCTTAACATATGCTTAACATAACTTTAGTAGCTTACCACAAATTGTTTGTAAAGTTAGAAAAAAAAAAGGGTTAAACAGTTTAAAAAATAATCGTGAAAGCGGTTTAATAATACAACAAAGTATAAATATTATTAACAAGCCAGAAAATAGAAACTGATTTTGTTGTTAAAGTTTCTAGAACACGTTCAATAAATTGAAAATAAAAAAAAAGAATTTTTGAAGTGAAAACTTCATTTGTGGCGGTCTTGCCGTTGTGAGTAAAAGTTTGAAAAATGTTACTTTCAAGCCTAACATAACGTTATGCGTAACTTAATCTTACGTTAAGCTATGAAAGTATATATTCGAATCGATAATGGGATTAACGAAAAGCCTACATTTCGGAGCACATTCATAATTTACATAATTTACATTTACTAAAATGATGGAATATGGCATACGAGTAGATTAGATCGGTTCCCTTCATCTTGCATGAAATGGGCGTAACCAAAATATGCTAAAAGCATCAGCTTATGTAGAAAGGTATCCATATATTTATATAGAAGGGACTTTATATCGGTAAATATTTATTTTATTTATTATAATGATTGTACAGTTTGAGCATAGGCTCTTTTGATACATCAACAACACAATTTAAAATGGTATTGATATGACTTACGTAAGAATCTATACTATTAATAAATCTGTAGCCACTTTTTATGTTCACTCATCACGTTTAAACGACAACTCAGATTTTTATAAAATTTTGTACACATATTTATAGGTCAGCAGAGAGTGCAATAGGATGTAACCAATGTTACTATATGGTAACATATGCGTCTCGAATTTTCATTAAATACTGCATAATATTTCAAAAGTTTTAGTGCCAGTTTTTTAAAAAAAGTAAAATTAGCATGCAATAATAACTTATTTCTGCTCAATGGCATACATAGTTTTCACCAAAATGTTGCTTCAAGTCTAAAAATGTCTGTTTTTTATGGTTTCTTTCGGCCCTAATGGATTAAATTGCACTTCGGTTAAACAAGAACAAAATCAATAAACGCTTTTAAATTTCCTTCAATTTGATACCAAAATCATGTATGTAGTTTGAAAACTGTGAAAAATTTTAGTACCAGATCTTTTTAGTAGGTATTAATTATAAGCTGAGAATGAGAGAAAAACGACTTGAAATGCACACTTTTAGCTTTGAAGGCAAATATTTCAGTCAGTTTGCAATGGATTTCCATAATTTTTTCTGAAAAATGTTGTTTGTTAAAATATCCTTCAAACATAAGTTGAAATTTTTACTAAACCAAAGTATTAATATTTTTAAAAATTTTTTTAAAAAAGGTTCAAAAATTTTTAGTTTAAGCCAAAAAATTGGATAAAAGTTGTTTTTGTTGTAAAAAAAATTAAATCCAAAATTTAGGTTTTCGATTTCCTATCAGATGATATAACAATCTTAAGGTTAATAATTTGTAGTATTACTTAAACCATAAAAAAAAATCGTTTTGGTAGCGAAAAATCAAGCCTACCCACTATCAACGGCGAAGCGGCGGGTTTAAGCTAGTATAACCTAAAATACAAACATATAGGAAAGAGAGAATTAAGCAAAAGAAAATAAAGTGGGGGAAAAAAAACATAGGTGCGTCGTTGGACACACGAGAGAAGCGAAGCTTTTTCGCAGTTACATAGATTGAATAGCTAATAATTTTTTTTTTTTTAATAAATTAACTTCTAAATTCAAAAATTTGAAATAACATAAAATAAATTACATACCTACACAAAACATACTTACTGCTTATTTTTTTATTGTTGAATGTCAAATTTCCACGCCTAATACATATACGGGCATATAATACCAGCGACTCATTTTAACTCTCCACACATGGTTGTGAACTTGGCTGCACTGAATAAATTTTTTCCTTCAACAGCGTACTCAAAAAACTCAATGTATTTCTTATTGGAATTTTGTTTTCGTTTTTACGACAAATTTGCTTCTACTTGCTACAAGATGTCACCAGCATCGGTGTTTTGCGGCTGCACTGCATTGATCGTTATGGCAGCGCTGGTGTATTGGTTGGAATGAACGAAAAAGAGATAAGAGAGATAAGATGGATAGAGAAACGAAAAGCAATCGTATTTTTTAACGGCTGACTTCCGCACTTTATCATTTTTTTTAATGAACTTACTTTGGATTTAATGTAATAATTGTTTTATATTGTAGTGGTAACACGTCCACAGTTTTCCTTTGCGCGTTCACATCAAGAAAAACAAAACACACCGATGCTGGTGACATATTATTGGCATAAGCCAATACATAATCCTCTATCTATTGATAGATTGTAAAGATCTACTGCAGCATAGCTTCTGTTATACTTAACATTGTATCAACAAGCGTTTCTAACACAGCTTGGTGGCCTGGTGGATAGCGTATAGAACTCGTGATCAGTTGGTTGCGGGTTCGTATTCCAACAGGGGCAAAGAAATATTTTTAATATTTATCAATACTAAAGTATTTAATTTTCTTGTTGTAATAAACGCAAGCAATAAGAACCCATAAAATTCTAAGAAAACATCTGTCGAAAATTTTTCAGATGTCACTCCAAGCAAATCACAGAACGAGGAGTAAAGAGCTTCGCTTCAAAAACTCTCAAATGATATTTTGACATTAAAAGCTCTTTTATTATTAAACATTTGCAAAGCAATTTGCAAATATTTCCATAAATATGGCTGTTAAATTTATCATTTCAACTTAGTACACGGAAACCTTTGATCATTTAACAACTGGTCAAACACTTTGTTGTTTTATTGTTTTTCTTTTTTTTGTTTTTTTATATGAAATAAAAGTATATAATATGTATCTTGCAACTAAGGTCATTTTAATCTCTGTTAGTTGAGTTTGCTAGTATTTGTAATAGTGTGCGTATTTTCTGTGTTGTTGTTCAACGCTTCATACAACAGAAATAAGGGTAAAACATTCCCATTACCAGCTAGACCATACATTAAGTTAATGCAAAAGCAAATTGCAGTTGGGAAAAACTTTGCCATGTCGAGTGCTAGGATGCAGTGCTTCAAATTAAAATCAAGTCCAGAGACTTGATAGCAAACAAAGTTCACCTGCGTGAGACCAATGTGAACATTCTGATGGAGAAAGTTTTCTAAATGCAGAAAGATCAACAGACAGCAGCAGAGAAAAATTGTCCAACTTTCAGAGAAACACACACACACACATAGCACACAAGCACAGTGGAACCAAAGCACATACAGCGTAGTAGTAGTAGAAAGATTGTTCAAGTTTTTTAAGGTGATATTAAAGCACTTTGGAAGTCAAGCTTAGTGGGTGACAGCTGTGAGTTCCCAATAGAGCAATGTATTTTTGAAAATCCGTAAATTTCGAACTAGTGATTGAAAGTAGTAACCGGGGTTCAAATCCTGGGTAAGCAGCTAGTATAGCATATTAACAGTTGTCTTGGACAAACTGTTTTTGCATGCCATATATTTAATAAAATTTAAGAAATTTTATTATATTAAACAAGAAAACAATCATAAAGTGCAGCTTTAAGTTGAAGTGTACCCAACTGCAGCCAGTTGCTAGTCTGCTGCTAGTAAAAATTCTTTGCAAACTTTTTACTTAACTTTATTTTACTAGCTGACTACTTGGCTTGCTGGCTGGCGGGCTGTGTTACTGGTTGGCAGTGAATGAGTAGTAAAACATATGTAAATGAATAAAATACCGCACTTGCACCTTGCTTTTTGCAGCTAGCAAGAATTTATTTGCATAGCATACTTTTAGGAACAGCTTCTTTGCTGTTAGCTAAGTTTTGAACGCACTATGTATGAGTTTTTTATAGCTCCTCTTTCATTTTTGTGTTTCTATGCCATTTTGTGTTTGTGTACACGTGTGTGTGTGTGTGTGTGTATGTTTGTGTATGTGTTTTTTGGGGGGTGTGTCTGCTCGTATGAGATAGTAATTTATTTGGATAAGGCAAACAAAAAGTTTGTCTATTTTCATTACAGGTATTTTATATTTTATTTCATTAATTCATATACATAAACATACAAGCACACATACACACACACACATTCTATACGCACTGACATAGAATTAAAATTCTTGAAACTGTATCATGGTATAAAACATGATAAGTTTCTAGTTTGTGTTGCCTTTTACGTTTTCGTTTGTTTTTTGTAACTCTTTAATACTCGTATGTCTGTTGGTCTACACATTAAAATGTGCACCACTCTCAAAGTGTATCAATGTGTATACTCAAAGGAAAAAGTTTTTAAGATATCACTGCTATATTTTTTTGTAAATATTTTTTAAAAACATATCTAAAAAAAAACAGACAATTTTTAGGGAACATATTTTAAGCAATAAAAAAAAATATGTAAAGTCGTTACGAAATCATCGTGATAAAAATTTATCACTCAGACACGAAATTAAAAAAGGATGTTTTTCAAGAAACGACAATCTATTTCACAAAATTATCTGAACACTAACCTTAACTCAAAAATATCAGATATACCAGGTGTATGCATAAGCTTTTTTCCGGGTTTTTTTTTTTTGCAAAAAAATTCGTTATTTTCTAGGGAAATATTAGCCATCGTATTCTACTCATTTCATCCATCTTTTAGATAATTTATGAAAAGCTTGGCAGAAAAACTGCTTGTCTTTTGCGGCAAGTCATTCGTTGAGCCATTTTCCAATTTCCTCGATATCGCTGAAGTGCTGCTCTGCGAGCGCGTGCCACATTGATATGAAGAGGTAATATAAAGACGCGAAGTCTGGGGAGTATCAAACCCAAAGGTTCTATCAGACACAGAGCATAGATTTCTTGTTATAGCAATTTGGCCTTGGTATTGAGGGTCCGGCCTAGCTAAGTGAAAGCCATTACTTTTTCCGCTTCGGGTTATCAAAATAAATTCATTTTTCGTCACACGTCATAATTAATGCAATTATTTTGCAGCATTTCACAATTGACTTCGCGATTTTCCATTCGATATTAATTCAAATCTTGGGGGACTCATTTACCGAGCTTATTGATCTTCTGCCATTGCTCGTAAAAGTCTGCTAATTGTTTCTTGTGACACATGTAATGCTTCTGCCAATTGCAGTTGAGTTTGAGTTGGATCATCATCCAATAACATCTGCAATTGCTCGCCTTCGCATTTTTGTTGTCCACCAGAGCGCACAGCGTCTTTCACATTGAAATTACCACTTATAAATTGTCGAAACCATTGCCCAACATGTTCTAATTGATGGAGTGTATTCAAAACATGTTTCTACAAGCAAACGATGACTTTCAACAGCCTTTTCCCTTGGGTTAAAAAAGAAAAGCAATGCGTGCGCAAATGTTCTTTTTCAGGAACAAAACTCGATATGATCGCTGAACGATAAAACAAAGACGCTAGTTTTTGGGCGACTCAACTTGTGTGTGTTTGCAGTAAAATGTCAGACAAACTATGAAATGACGTTTGTGTCAAATTAATACGCTGTGTACTTTTCGCTGGCGCCATCTCTTAGTCAAACCGGAAAGAACTTATGCATACACCATGTAAAAGAATTCTTATCAAATATGATTATTTGTGTATTTACACACACAATAAAATAAGTCTCAGTTTTCAGACAAAAATCTTCATGACGTCATAGTATAATATCAAGTGATTGCTGAAACTAAGACGGACAGTTAAAAATAACAATAACAACAACTAACCACAACATGCCTGTGAGTAGTAAAAAGCTTTGATCTCTCTTCGAAAAAAGAGCTTACACCAAATAAGTGTGAGTCTAAAATCAGAAGAACTTTATGCTGCATTCGTACCATTTGTGTGTAATTCAGAGTAATTTTCTCTAATCATTGACGAAAACAAATAGACATGAACAGCTTAGGAGATCATTGCTATCATATAAAGGCTACTGATGAGTTGGCGTAGCGGTCAACGAAACAGGCCTGTCTAGTCAGCTGTATAATTGCTACTCTATACAAAGGGTATTGTTGTTGTTGTTATTGGTTGTTTTCTTCAGAAAACACACAGACCTTGAGCTCATAAGTATGACTCTTAATTAATAATTGAAAAATTATAAGAGTTATAAACGTAACATAAGAACTTATATAAAAAAGAGGGATTTGAAAATAATTTTACAAATAAAATAATAATAATAACAATAATAATAATGATTATAACAATAATAATTATAATATTAAGAATAACAATAATAATAATAATAATAATAATAATAATAATAATAATAATAATAATAATAATAATAATAATAATAATAATAATAATAATAATAATAATAATAATAATAATAATAATAATAATAATAATAATAATAATAATAATAATAATAATAATAATAATAATAATAATAATAATAATAATAATAATAATAATAATAATAATAATAATAATAATAATAATAATAATAATAATAATAATAATAATAATAATAATAATAATAATAATAATAATAATAATAATAATAATAATAATAATAATAATAATAATAATAATAATAATAATAATAATAATAATAATAATAATAATAATAATAATAATAATAATAATAATAATAATAATAATAATAATAATAATAATAATAATAATAATAATAATAATAATAATAATAATAATAATAATAATAATAATAATAATAATAATAATAATAATAATAATAATAATAATAATAATAATAATAATAATAATAATAATAATAATAATAATAATAATAATAATAATAATAATAATAATAATAATAATAATAATAATAATAATAATAATAATAATAATAATAATAATAATAATAATAATAATAATAATAATAATAATAATAATA
>OU612043.1:27455209-27597709 GCA_914767935.1 Coremacera marginata
AATTTTCACCTGAACAAATGTGTTTCCATTTAGAGCAGAGCTTGTTTCTTGTTTTTATGGTATACATAACACGACTAGTAAACCAAGGACAAGAATTATTCAAGACACTTGAATTGAACGTAACGGAACATGACAGTTAAACAGAACATTTAACTTATTCATGAAACATTTGAGCTTATCATCCACCGAGCTATACAGCCAGCAGTCTGTCCAATGTGTACCCAATAAGTCATAAGATAATGCAGAAAAATCAATTGATTTGTAGTCGCGGTAAGAAAAACTAATCCGAGAAGTTCTTTCAGGATTTATATTAAGACAACATAATATTAAATTATGATCGGATAAAAAGTTCATTTGGTCAATTTTTAAAATATAATAGTTATCTGAAACTAAGCAAACATCAAGCAGACTAGGCTCTCAATCGTGCTTATAGCGAGTTAGAATGCCATGGTTCGCTACATTTAAGCCGCACATTGAAGAGAGATAGTAAAAATTATCAGCAGCAGCGTCAATCCGCTATAAATTAATATTAAAGTCGCCACAAATTAACTTTTGTATTAAGGTCTGAGAAAGACTGTTCTGGACTATTACAACGATTAGGGTGCTGTAAACACATGATACTGAAATTTTTTATTATAGCCAAATAACTCAACATTAAGGTACTCACAGACATCACTATTTTTATTCAAAAATTTTAAATTAAGACTGGACTTGCAATAAATAGCCGCATCACCGCCCCTTTTTCCATACCTGTCATTACGGAACAATTTAAAACCCTTCAAACCATAAAAACAATCGGGAATATCATTCCTTAACCATGTTTCCGTAACTCAAACTATATCAACTGGCGAATTTTCAAACACATACCTAGCTTGATCTAGTTCAAATCCATTTAAACTTCGCGATTTAAAATGTACAACATTTAAACCATCACATAGTTTACATAAACATTAAAGCTTTATAGTTGCCTGTAGCACCAAAAGACAATCCGTCGAAGTGTCAGGATTGTTAAAACATAGAGCCAGCCGTAAACAATTTTGAGATACATACCAAAATTAGATTAGCTAAAGAGAAGAAGATCATGTAGAGAAAGAAAAAGAAACAGAGTAGGATTGTAAGACATACATAAATAGGAAGTACAAAAGAAAAAGAAAAGATTAAAAAATAGCTTAGAAATGAGCATATAAGCAATATGTCAAATTACTAATATTAAAAAGCAATATATAGATCGGTAAAAACAAAATTAAAATATTTCTCTTATCAGCTTCATGTTTCAGCGATGCAATCTGCGTTCTCCTTGCTGTAAACCAGTACATGCATGTTAAGTTAAGTTATATTTTTTAATGTAAAAAATAAATTCAACTTGTGGGACTTAAAGCACGTAGCTATAAGATTTTAATGTTTATTGTTGATGATTAGTATTTAACTATTGTATGCTAGAAGATCATCTGCAATCTTTATCAATCCGGAATCTGAAATAAAAAAAAAACTAAATAAATACAAATACAATTCAAAAACAATTTGTATAGAATTTCTAAGCGATTTCGAGGCAATTTTGAAATAATATTTTCAAAAGATTTTGGCGAGTCTTAACAGTTTGGATACACTTTTTAGACAATTTTTAGACTATATTTAGCATATTTTTAGCATATTTTGTAAAAGTTTTAATTTTTTTTTTCTTTTTTTAAGTTCTCTAAATATGCCGTTTTTTTTTACTTACTTGCCATGAAAAAGTTCCTTGTTGTAATTAATCGAGTTCGTTGCTTAAGTCTTTTGTTCGATTTGAACTGCAGGCCTACAAAATCAAGTTCGTTGCTTAAGTCTTTCTTTTTTATGCAGCTTTTAGGTCTGAAAATGCACAAAATCAACATTTTTATGTGTGATGTTCCTACAAAAAAACAAACTCAAAAAAAAAAATGTATAAGCAATTTTAAATTTTGTATCGCCTGATAAAAACAAAATTTTAAAACGTTTTTATATGTGGCTATATAAGCCTCACAACATGTTGAAGCATAAAGCGTAAAAATTTGTCGTACATTTGTGCTTCATTTAATTTTTATGTTATTCTCTGCATTACTCTTTTCATTTTATTACTGAGCAGTCTTTTGTAGCCCCAGTACGCTGTCGTCGCTACGCCAGCATTTAATTATTTGCATTGCCTTATGTCTGCACATTCGTTTGAAAAAAAAGCAGCAAATGTATTAATAAAAATTTCAAAGCAACCAACACACGCACACACATACAAACCCACAAGCAAAAATACAAACAAACGCACACTTTTCACACTCACGTATAGCTTAGCAACTTGACCTAGAAAACATTTTCCAGTTATTTTGTTGCTATTGCTTTTAGCCACAACAATTTACAGTTTGTTTTTGTACATTTGTGTTGCTGCAACATGTTGCTGCTGTGTTCAACGTTTTCACTGGCTTGTGGGCATGATACATTTTTTTTGGTATGTTTTTAAGCTTATGCTGTGTCCATATGAGTAAGTGTTAGTGTGTTTGTTGCTTGCATTACGTGCTGCACTTGTTGCCTTGCTCTTGATACACGCCACACGTTCAAATTGCATTCCGGGGCGCAATTGCAGTCATCGTTTTTTATTGTTGTTGTTGTTTTTTTTTTGCCTGCAATTTTATGTGATTTTTTTTGTTTTGTTGTTTTTTTTTGTACCAATGAATTTGCTTTTTATTCACTGCCTTGCTTCGTAACGGTTTAAATGCGAAAATGAAAGCTCGTATTGGTTGTGGTTGTTGCATTTGGCCAACTGGCAGTGAACACTCGGCCAACCTACTAATACATTTGTTTGTTGTTTTTGTTGTTGTTAGTGTTAATGATGATGACGACGAGGATGATGATGATGCATATTAATATTATGCATTTATAGTGTTCTGCTTATACAAACCTGCAATATTTTATGCATTATTTTAATGCTATCGTACGAATGCTTATTTATAAATTATTGTTTTCAATACATGAATTCAAACTTGCATTTTGTAGTAAACATAAAATAAAATACTATTTATAAAGATAAATTAAATAATCATAAATGTGAACCATAATAATAGATACGAACAAAATTTGGCATAGATTTGTAAAAAACAAAATTGTATATATTTATAAGAATCTTTAAAAAAAGTCAACAGTTAGAAACTCAAAAGTTGAAACGATCAACAACTATTGTGTGACCATTATTAGGTCTAGATGAATTGGAACTGATTTCCATTGATTTTATTTTGGCATATTTGGTTTTTGCAAGTTTTGCTTGCATAAACGCAAACTTTTCCATTTTTCCACAAAATAAAATCAAATGGTGTCTAAAGTAGATGAAGGCCCGCGTGGATATAATAAGTGTTTTATTCCCTTAACTATCTAAAACACCCTTAACCTCCAATCTTAGTAGGTACTCTGTTCTATCACATGCACAAAATTTTTGAAGCTTGTAAAAATATAACAGAACTTCACAGAACACAATAAATCGACAAAAATTCATTGTCGTTTTTGAACAAAAAGGTGTTAGTTTAAAAAATGACTTCTGATAATTTCTGGTGAATCAAGAAAAATTAACTATTGCAAAATTAATGAAAAAACTAAATAATCGTCCAAGGAAGCAGTTCCACCAAAATTTATTTCCAATACGTATATTAAAAAAATAAAAACAATAAAAAAATTTACAATTTTGGTGGGTTCGTATATGTAAGCCCTTTTGTAATAAAGTTCATTCCACAATTTCTTGCCATGAATTACCATACCATAATGTATAACTTTTGTACTCCTATTGTAGGTTTTGAACTCACGCTATCATTGAAATGAAAGTAAGAAGCCAGCGTTGCTTCTGCGCCATAAACAAATAATGAATGCAAAAAATTATTTAAAAAAAAACCTTTTTTTAACTCTGAGTAACTCTGAGTTATATTAATGAGAATTAATGTAGCTGTTTTCTGCTACATTGTTGTATTAAGACGGAAACTATTGAAATATAATACAGCATAGCTTAAAAATCTATATATATAAAAATGAATGTATGTCTGTATGTCTGTTTGTGCCTTATAGGAGGCCAAACCACTGGACCGATTTTCCTGAAATTTCACAGCGTCTTAATATGACTCTTGAAGGAATATTAGGCTATATAAAAATGTGCTTGGACAAAGGGGCGTGGCCCCGCCGATATAACCAAAAACTTAAAATCGTCATATCTTCGGCATTTTCGGACTCACGGAAATGATATTTGGTACATATAGTATTGGCATGAATAAAAATACGTACCACAAAAAGAAGTGGGTGGGACCACGCCCATTTTTGGAAAAATTAAAAACTGCAATATCTTCTAAACTACTGGACCGGTCGACATGAAATTTTCACAATAGGACATTGTTACGAAATAATAAGTCTTTGGCTACATAATATTTTGATCAGACGAAGGGGTGGTGCCACGCCTACACAACCGAAAACTTAAAATGCTCATATCTCAGTCAATAATTGGCATAGAATGATGATATTTGCTACATATCATGTTTTCTTATAAAGGATTATATGCCATGTAAATAGTGGGCGGGCCACGCCCCTTTCTTTGCTCTAGAAGCTACACCTCTACACCGACTAAAAACATTGTATATCCTAAATCATTGCAATAATTAATTCATAATCAAATAAATACATTTTTATTAACATCTAAATACTTCTTATTTTATCACTATAGGGGTAGCGAAGCACACCGGGTTCAGAATCAAATTAAATATAATATTCAACATAGAATCAAATTGATTCCAAAGGGTAAAATGCATTGTTGTTAAAGTTAAACTGCATTGAAATTTTATACAATGTTTTTTAATAAATTTTTAAAAACTTCTAAAGAATTGGATTGGATAGAGTACAAAATTTTTAAATAAATTTACATAAAAAATTTTTAAATAATTTTTTATTCTATTGAAAAGTCTTAAATTTAATCACAATTGAACTAAAAATCGTTACAATTTTTTTCTTGTATTAAAATTTATTTCAGGCTTACCAACCGTTTTTATGGTATATATGTAAGTGCTGAAAAGTATTGGGACAAAAAATTAAAATGTCAAGTTACAACAAAAATAATTTTTTGCATTCATTATTTGTTTATGGCGCAGAAGCAACGCTGGCTTCTTACTTTCATTTCAATGATAGCGTGAGTTCAAAACCTACAATAGGAGAAAAGTTATACATTATGGTATGGTAATTCATGGCAAGAAATTGTGGAATGAACTTTATTACAAAAGGGCTTACATATACGAACCCACCAAAATTGTAAATTTTTTTATTGTTTTTTAATAAATTTTTAAAAACTTCTAAAGAATTGGATTGGATAGAGTACAAAATTTTTAAATAAATTTACATAAAAAATTTTTAAATAATTTTTTATTCTATTGAAAAGTCTTAAATTTAATCACAATTGAACTAAAAATCGTTACAATTTTTTTCTTGTATTAAAATTTATTTCAGGCTTACCAACCGTTTTTATGGTATATATGTAAGTGCTGAAAAGTATTGGGACAAAAAATTAAAATGTCAAGTTACAACAAAAGTAATAAGATTCCAGTTGATTTTGAAGATGAGTTCGGAGTTTAATATTGTTATCAGTAAAGTCTGCTCTTCTACCGAAGGAACTAAATTATTTTCAAAGTAACTTTAATAATTAAAAGGCTCTTATTAATGTTCTCTGTAAGCAGTGTAATGGTCTTAATATAGTTCAGTTTAATGCTAGGAGCTTAAATGGGTTAAAGCTTGACTATGCTAGATATATTTTTGAAACTTCGTCTGTGGATGTAATCTGTGTTACGGAAACATGGGGCAAGAGTGAAATTCCAGACTCACACTATAATTTTAATGGTTACAAAGTTTATCGTAGTGACAGGCTTGATAGAAGAGGTGGGGGTGTTGCTGTTTATTGTTAGTTCAATCTCAATGTTAAGTTTGTCAATAAATGTAATGATGGCTGTGAGTTGCTGAATGTTGAAATTTTTGGACAGAAATACGAAAATATTAGTTTCGTCTGTTTACAATCCTCATCGATGCCATAGCCTTGAAACATATTTCATCGATTTAACTAGTAAATTAATCTATTATGATTTATTCTTTGTTTGTGGTGATTTTAACATTAACCTGCTGAAAAATGATTGGGCAACTGATAACTTTCTTTATTTATCTTCTATGTGTGGATTGAAAATTGCTCACAATTTTGTTCCTACTCGTTATATGCGTGATTGTGAGCCTAGCCTTCTTGATGTTTTTTTTTTGTCTGATATTTCCCTTCTTCTTAAATTTGATCAAATGAGTTTCTTGTCTGATCACGACTTAGTTTTTTGTTGCCTTAATGTTAATCTAGGTAGAACTTTTTCCTCAAATTTTTCTTATTATGACTATAAATCAATAGACTATACGGCTTTATATCAAAACTTTTCAGGCATTAGAAAAACTTCGGATTTCAGATTTCATGCATAGATTGGATTTTGTTTTTACTTGTCATGTTCCGTTACGTACAGTGCAAGTCTTAGATAATTCTTGTCCTTGATTTACCAAGCATGTATTAGTTGCAATTAAGCTTAGAAATAGAAAATATTCAATATGGAAAAGATGTCGCTCAGAAGCTAATTGGAATGAGTTCAGAAGAGCTCGTAATTCTGCTAAAACCAATTTTTTTAACTCCAAGTTGAACCCTGACTTGAACTCAAAACAGTTATGGAAGATCATTAAAAAGTACATAGTTTTTAGTAAGAATACGGCCGAATGCAGTCTAAACCAGGGATGATATTGGCTTAGTTGTAAAAGGGCCAAAATTTGTTCAAAAATAGGGCATTTTTGACAAGAATGGGGCTTTTAGTGGTAATTCAATATTAAAGACTTTTTATTTGGATATACAGCCATGACCACGAATATTTCAATCGACTTCGAATTAACTGTTTCGGGAAATTAAGACAAATCGATTTTTTTTTTGCTTTAACTGTTTTAACTTAAGCAGGGAAGTTTATATATTTGTCACAAAAATAGTAAAGTGTCCTTAAGTGTTTAAACTATCAGCTCAGAATCAAAAAATTTATTTCATACATAGGGGTCCCATTCCACTTTAGACAAAAAGGCTTGTGCATTGATTGCAAAAGTCAAAAATATGCAAAAATTAAATAATCAATATAGGTTATTTCTTCAAAAAATGTTTAACAAAGTCATTAATTGAATAAGTTAATAATACAAAAAAAACAGATAATTTTCACAGAAAATCGTAACCCGGATAGATATATTCGTCATTACAGAGTCTTAGAGTATTCTTTCGAGTCTTTGGTTATATACATAAGAGTGTCAGAAAGATATCAGAAATTTAATGCAGACTCCTCGTTATGAATTGTAAGAATACGAATCAATGATGCGGGCGAAATGAACATGATGATAGCAGAAAAAAATCAGTCCTACCAAAAAATATATTCAGGAATGATTGTATATAATAAAGAATACTTTCATTAATTTTATACAATTTGGGTATATAGAGCCTTGAACAACAAAATAAGTTTTATTAAAAATTAAGTTAAATTGTCATCGAATAAGGTGATAAAAAATTTTCCAAAGCCGTCCCTATTTTTTTGAAAATGCTTAAAGATTTTGAGTTAAATCATTCTGAAATTGAAAAATTGTCTTTTCGGATACCATTTTGGGACTGCTATGTTTAATTCTTTTTCAGATCCTACATTTCTTAAAATTGATGACTCGAAAACTATTTTCTATTTGGAAAAGGATGTGTATATAACCGATTTAATATATAAAAAAAAAAAGATCTTCAATTTTTTTAAATGGTAAAAGTCTAATTTTTTTGCAATTAATGAAGATAAATTCTGATGCAACAGTCTGAAAGAGCATGAAATTTTATATAGTATATCATATGCAGGAAGGATTTTGTTTTTTTAAACAGATAAAATTAAAAAAAAATGGATGAAAATTTATTGAAAATTGACGACATTTAAAACTTAGTTTGTAAGGGTTATTTTAAGTCGACGATGGAGCCTGCAGGGTCCGCTCTTTTTTCATTGACATTCACGCTAAAATAATGTAAGCAATGCATGAAGCTCTCCACCTCAAAATTTCGTTTTAAACCTATAGAATTGCTTTGACCTGATTTACATTGATCAGGAATAGACGTCAATTTTTTGCTATACCCTTTTAAAATTATCCTCTCTCACGTTGATGTCCGCGTCTCTCATCCACAAATGCAAGACTTGACCGTCAATTCTTGACGAGTGTAAGCCGGAACTTTGGGATACTATTAAAAGTAAAGTCGGTTCGAAAATTTAGACATTCTTTTGGAGGGTGTTCAAGAATCTTCATGCTTCCTAAATTGTACTAGATACTTAATGTTTTGTATGAATTCACCTTGTTGATGTCAATCTGTAATAAAAAAACTTATGGTTATGCAACATTATATTAACATGGTGGCTTTATGCAAAACATATGAAAGCCAGTTTTTGAAAAATTTCCTACAGTTTCAATAGTTTGTAAGAAGTGTACTCTATCTGTAGCCAATCAAAAACGTAGTCTTATATAGCTTTAATAAAACAAAGTTGAGGAAAATTGTTTAAGTTTTATGGATTTCCAAAGCTATAATTTCAAAATGGGTTTCTTATATTAAAAAACTCAACAGAACATATTTGACTGAGATCTATTAACAATCACTCGATTAAAAATTTAAAATTTTTATATCTATGGCATACTATTTAGATGATATTTTTTAAGTAGAGTTTCAGTAGAGTTGAGAAGAGGGCCTAAAATGAATCGAAAGGGCTTCGGGGCTTATGAAATCAAAAAGGGCTCAAAAAAGCCCTAAAAGCCCCCAAATATCATCCCAGGTCTAAACTCTGAAGAACTTAATAATTTCTTTTTGGGCAGTGGTAACCCTACCACTACACACATCCCTAGTAATGCGAACATGCCAGTGCAGGTAGGTAACTTGTGGTTTCCTTCCTGTGAATTTGCTCCTGTTAGTGAAGATCAGGTTGCTATGTGCTTAATGAAGATAAATTCAAATGCTGTTGGCATAGATGAAATGCCCATTAAGTTTGTGAAATTAGTATTGCCTTTCATATTATCGCCAATAGCTCACATTATTAATCATTGTATAACCAGCTCAAGATTTCCTGATTTATGGAAGGCTGCAACGGTCTTATCTGTGGCTAAATCTGCATCTGCTTCTGTACCTACTGACTTTAGACCCATAAGTATCCTGCCTGCACTTGGAAAGGTTCTTGAAAGTATTATGTTCCGCCAAATTGCTGAATATTTAAATACTAATAATCTCTTATCTCTGCTGCAATCTGGTTTTAGGATTGTTTACAGTTGCTCCACAGCTGCAGTTAAGATTTTGGATGATATTAGAATCTCCTATGATCAAAACTCTCTGACCCTGCTTTGTCTCATTGACTTCTCCAAAGTATTTGATTCTGTTAATCACACTCTTCTTGCCAACTACCTGGAAGGGATATTGCAGCGGGTTAAAGTAGGAAATGTTCGTTCTTCCCATAGGTCAGTTGTAGTCGGTGTCCCTCAAGGGTCTATCCTGGGTCCATTACTCTTCTCTCTTTTTACAAATGATGTTTTTTCAGTTTGTAAATTTGCTACTGTTCATGCATACGCTGACGACATTCAACTGTACCTCTCTCGACCAACTGAACTGTTAGAAGATCTGACTTATAGACTGAACTATAACTTGAACTCGTTGAATAAATGGGCTGTTACCAACTTGCTTCTCATTAATCCCTTGAAATCTAAAGTTCTTCCTATTGCGAGAAATGACTGCTGCTTTATTGATATTCCTCCCCTGTTTATTGGAGGTGAACAACTAGAATTTGTGCGTAAAGTGAAAAATTTGGGATTTATAATTAATTCTAAATTGACTTGTATCGACCATATCAATAACACCATAGGAAAAATATACGGGACTCTACGCTACCTACAGACTTCTTTTGAATTCATGCCTATTGAAATTTGTCGCAGGCTTGTTGTGCAATTAATTATGCCACATATCCAGGCCCGCAGAGAGCCAAGTTCGGGCCCGGGGGTTACAAAATACGGGCCCCCTCAAAATCTTTTCAACACAAAAAGAAAAATGCAATTATAAATGTATTAAACAATGCAAGCTATTGCAAGATACATGCGAAATTATTGTTTAGTTCTTAGTTAATATTTATAGTGCGTTGTGATATTTAAGTCACACACCATGACAAATTAAGTACATTTTATTGTTTGTTATCTGTATTAATTGTCAATACGTAACGACAACTTTTTTGTGTAAAATTCAAAATAAATAAAACCTACTGATGATCTGCATTAACCCAATCTTTTCATTCTTTTGTATTTTAGTTATTTTTATTCATGTCAAACAAAATGTCAAAATTCATGTCAGATCAAACAAAAATCAATAAAAAAAATAGGTAAATATGAGGGGCTGTTCATAAAATACGTCGCATTGGCCAATTTTGAACCCTCCTCCCCCTATGACACACTTCGTCACAAAGTCTTTAACCCCCCACCCTTCTCTCCGATGTCACGTCACACTATCACTTTTTTACATTTTTGGTGGTTTTTTTTTATAATTTAGCAGTTTGTTATGAAAAAACTAGAACACGTTTTATTTATTATAACTTTTAATATTATGGAAATAACAAGGAAATTTCACATTGTCCTATTGTGTTTGAACAACAATTTTATAAAAAATTAAACCATGTGAACAGAGCTAAGCACAAATTAAAGCTTTTCTGACGTTTAAAACAAGAACACCAACGTTATACATTATAACTTGGATATGCGAAAATAGTGTGAATTGTTATGTTTGTTTTAGTTTTTGTATTACTCTTTGATGTTCACTTTGAACGTGAAGTTATAACAGCTTTTTTCGATGACTGCTTTAGAGTAAGAATTCACAATTTAGTTCAGCAAAAAACTGATTTTTCAAGCTGGTACACTTGTTAAAGGTGTTTCAAATGCCATTTATATCTTTGTTCGATTTACACATAGTTTTAGCTGTCTTTTTCGGTTTGTGATCCGTTAGTTTTATTAGGTGCATTTTTTTATTGATAAAAAATAAATAAATATAAATTTCCTTATAGTTAAACAATAAAATTTAATTTAAAAAAAATTTAAAATTTTGAAAACTGAATTCAAAATTTTTTGTGATGTAACGCTCGACCTACCCCCTCCCCGCCCCCCTCCACCATGTCACACTTCGTCACAAATGAACAACTCCCGTCACCCCCTACTAGTGTGACGTACTTTATGAACAGCCCCTAAGCTACAATGACGTAGGATTTTTTTTGTCATTCATTATCCACCTCATTCTCTATATTTGGATAAATCAGGGCTTATTATATAAATATCGCGTACGTAACATAACATACAAACAGCATATTGTTTGTCCAGATATGCGCTGAAAAACGATCATGTTTTTTTATATATTGTATACTATAAGAAAGATTTTCTACTGGGTATTTCTACTGATGAGTGAAACACTCATACTCGTATATTCTGTTATCACGACATACATATAATAAAAAGGAATAAATTCAAGTCAAATATATATCCAGAAGTGTCCAACTTAAAAAAAAAGTATCAAAGTAATTCAGAATTTCCCTCGCCACGAGCATAACAAAGTTTCATTATAATTTTTGATAACGTAAATACAAAACAAAGAAGAAATATGAACTTTTCTCCCTCTACAACGAATTAGCTTTTTGTTACTTTTTTTACCCGCCTCTCCGGGCCCGATCAGTCTCACCCCGTCTCACCTCCCCCCCTCTCGGCGGGCCTGCACATATCACATACTTTAATGTCGTTTGTAGTCAGCTTGACTCACAATCTCAGCACAAACTTCTTGTGTCATTTAATAGTGCTGCTAGATATGTATATGGAGTTAATCGTTATCATCGTATTTCTCTAATAAGTAAAGGTATTCATGGCTATGGTCTGATTGAGTATTTAAAGATCCGCAACATTTTATTTTTACACAAACTTATCCACACCCAGAGCCCTGCATAACCTTTATACTAAACAGCAGTTTTTTCAATCTTAACGGCCAACTAACTTTGTTGTTCCT
The DNA here is from genome assembly GCA_914767935.1 of Coremacera marginata. Lineage (NCBI taxonomy): Eukaryota > Metazoa > Arthropoda > Insecta > Diptera > Sciomyzidae > Coremacera > Coremacera marginata. Next base: position 27,467,307 of record OU612043.1, read on the forward strand.
AGGTGTAATTACCTTAACAGTAGTAGATCTTTTTTTATTAGCAGCATAAAACTTTGGAATGCGTTACCCATTTTCTTAAAGCAAATAACTTCATGATCCAACTTCAAACAATCCATTTTTAACCATTACAGTTCCTTAAATCAATAAAAATATGCTCTGTTTTATTCTTTCTTCTTTATCAATGCGTTTTTCTCTTCTTAGTTGTCTGTCCAGTATACATTTACTAGTCTTCTCTGTATAATTTATATTTATATTATATTTTTATTTTATTGCATTAAAAAATTTTGATTTATTATTTCTGCCATTTATGATTTCACATGGCAACGTGTCTGACTGCCTCAACCTGGCAAGGCCAGCATTATCCATGTCGAAATCGTCCCAAGTCGACTCAAACCTCCACGTGGTGTTCCCTGGGCAACGGCAAACTGGCATCCGTTAGTTTGACAGCTAATTTGAGTGGCGGGTCGCTCCACGGACCTTAAACATGTAATGTGCGCAGGGTTTGAGACCCGCCACATTACTACTGACCAATGAAAACTAAATCAGCCTCAGATAAGAACCCCAATTACGTTGACGACCACCGCAAACGAAAAACCATTTACGGATATGCCCCTGGAATGTCCGGACCGTTTATAGGGAAGGTGCCATTATCCAACTGGCGGAAGCCCTCAAAACAATAAAAGCTGACATCACCAGCATCCAGGAAATGTGCGATGGAAAGAGCAAGGCTGCTCTAAAAAAGCACACTGTGATATCTACTACAGCTGCCATGCGGAGAGGCGCAAATTTGGATGTGGATTCGTTGTTGGATGGAAACTACGCCACCTTGTTTCCGGTTCACACCTGTGAACGAAAGATTGGCCACGATCCGCATCAAGGCAAAATTTTTTTCGTCAGCCTTATTTGCGTGCACGCCCCGACGGAGGAAAAGTTCGAAGCCGTCAAGGACGCTTTCTACGCTAGTCTTGAGGACGAATATGACCACCTTCCAGTCCATGACGTGAAAATAGTCCTCGACGATTTTAATGCGACAGTCACGAGACCTCCACGAACAACGGTCTAAGACTGATCGACTTCGCCGCGGCGCGAAACATGGTAGTTAGTAGCACCAGATTTAATCACCTCGACATCCACAAGGCCACCTGGCTGTCTCCGGATCAAAAAACGCGAAACCAAATTGATCATGTTGTAATCGGGGGGTCAACCTTCACTCCGACCACTATCTTGTTGCAGCCAAGATCCGCATGCAGCTATGCAATGCGAAGAACATACGCACAGAAATGCAACGAAAGCTAGTTGTCGCTAAGCTGCAAGTACAATGGACTGTCGAAGCCTACTCCGCTCAACTCTCGGTTAAGCTCAACCAACCAAACTCTGGACCCGACGACGCCGGCGGACTTTGGGCGCACATATCCCACTCCATGCGCGCTGTCGCTGAAAAAATCATTGGTTTCCGGCGCGCGCAACCTCGGAACCAATGGTACGATCAGGAAGAGAGGCGTCTTTTCAGACGCAAGAAAATAGAGCAGGAAAAGCGTGAGCGTGAGGAACAAGAGGTATACCAGGGCAAGAAGGATGCACGAAAATTCGATCAACGGGTTAAGCGTCTAACCCAAGGCTGCAAGCCCGGAGTATCCACTTGTAGAGACGAAAATTGGAGATCTGAATTCGAAAATACAGTGTGTGCTAAGATTGTGCAGACAGCACTTCTCCAATTTACTTACAGGTGACGATTCCACCAATGCCGCCCATGGAGAGCGCAGTTCAGTGCCACCAATCAACGATGACGGAGTGGAAGTACCACCATCTAGCCATGAAGAGGTTCGATTTGCTATCCAATGACTCAAAAAATCTTTATGTAGAATCGCGTGTAGGGTACCATTTTTTCCCAGCAAATGAGTTTTTTTAACCGGAATACAAGTACATTTCTGTTTGTTTTAGTTGCACAGAAGAGACGAAAACAACTCCAATTGGTTCAAAAGAGGTTTAACTAACAATTTTTAAAAGTAATCTTATCAGTTAATTTCAGGCATATTTTGACGAAAATGACTTCCAAAAAATTAAAGAAATTTCATTACATTATATTATTAACGTTTATTTGATCACTGAAAGTTTTTAGCTTTTAAAAATATAAAGCTTAGATAAAACATAGTGTGACATGCGTTATACATGCCTAAAGTTGAATAATTTGATCTATCATATATTGGAGTTTTAAAGAAATGCTGTTACTGAGTTTTTATTATAATTTTTTTTTTCTACACTGTTGTAGTTGTGGCATCTAAGTAGGTTAAGTTCTATTGAGACAAAAAAAAAAAAAAAACAAAAAATCATTTCATGTGTGATGTAAATTCAACAGCGGTACATTTTAAATTCTGACATGCATTCAATTGAATTGAATACCATGCCGTGTGGCTTCAAAGCAAATAGTTATAGAAAAGCGACGCACTCCATTATATTGGAACATGAGTGATCAATAATAAGTGAGTCAACGAGTGAAGTACGAGTAAATTCCTTAGACATCACTAATGGGAAAACGAGCACAGTCAGATTGACGGCAAATAGTGAACAGTTAGATAAAGTCAAGCTAGAAAAATCAATTAAACAATGAGCTGAGATATTTAAAAATACAAAATTGATCTTTGACAGCTTCAGATGAGTTGCTTTTAATGCTAACGCACATAACGCTAGCGACAATCTATTAAATTTATTAAGAACCAACAAGCTCTTGGAGGAGAAACAATGGAGGTATCATTATTGGTCTCAAGCAAATAGATAAACAATTAAACCAACATTGAATCAATAGAAGTTGGAAGCAGAAAACAAAAATTAAAAAAAGGAAATTTTGTTTATTTTGAAAGAGCTTGAAAATTTTACATTTTCTTTGTTTTGTATAATGAAGTTTGAATAGTAAGTTAAAATAACTAAAAGAGTCACATAGATGTTCATTATAAAATACCTATTAAATACCAAAAATAAAAAAATATTTAAAGTTAAACAAAGTTTTTTGATAATATTACCTAAAAAATTTAAAAATTGCATGCAGTCAGTTTGAATTTGAATTGCAATCGAAAAACCAACACACTAAAATAAACATAAGTATATAAACAAGCATTTTGATAAATGATAACTTAAATTTTAAGAAAAATACTCATCAAATGTGGCTTAAAATAAATTAAAGAAAATAGCTCAAGCGAAGTTGGTAAAATTTTTCCCAGCAAAGCAACATTAACGTTCATTTTCGCAGGTGCGCTGATTGTTTTCACTATATACAGCGCAACTTTTAACTGTATTTCTTTATTTTTTATGCTTGTATTGCTGCGCATTCTCTTTCGTTAGCTTTTCATATAGCTAAAGCAACAACAACTAACTTTTTGTGCGCTCAAATAAAAGTGAAACAACATTCATATATCTACCGCAATATTTGGAGCCACAGACGTTTTTAAAAGGCAGAACAGAACGCAACCGAACTGAAGCGAATAATACTAAACCAACAAAAGTAACAGCAACAATAACAACAACAGCAAAAAACCACAATAATACCAACAACAACTATGATGATACTAAATATTGCCCTAACGTAAATTTCGTGTGCGAACCGTTATAATGCGATTCCATTTTGTGTGTATGTGTGTGTGTGTGTGGCTGTAACGAATGTAGTGTTGTTCTGCTCCATCCACTGTACCATGCCAACATAAACCGTTATCAAGTTGATGGGTCGGCATCGCATCCCATCTATGCATCCATCCATCCATGGCTGATCATAATTCTTTTCTTAAAAATTGTTGATAACAGCAACGTGCAACAACAAAATATCTACCTAAATGGGCGAAAATGGGCTACCAACAAAAAGGGTTTACATTGGCAGGCACAATGGCTTGTGTCGGAATATGAAAGGGGATAGGGGGGGGAGAGGGTGGTTATGACATGAGTGCTCGCACAATTTTTAAGAGCAATAAAAAGAATTGATGAACAAAATAAAACAATTGTCCAATTGACTTTTAAGCTGCTTACTTTGCTTGACTGCACGTTCGAGTTCGTGCCTTAAGTCTTTTGTTTTCAAATCGAAGAGTGTTATGTTGGAGCAAATATAGAACAGAGATTATGGAACATATATCCTAAAGTATAAATTAATTTTTAAGACAATTAAAAATTTTTATATTTTTATATATATTTTATATATAACAAAACGTTTATCCCTAGTTTCACGCAAACGAATTTTGCTTATCGTGCTGGAAAACTTTTTTTTGCAATCGTTTCAACAGTTAGGAGAAACGGAAATAGTTGCGGAAAACGGATTATTTAGTTGCAGAAAATAAATTTTGTTTGTCGTGAGCGTCAATTGTGGCAAATGAAGAATTTACTTGTTGTAACTTAATCGTTTGCAGGAAACGAACTTATTTTCTCATAAATGAACATTTTAAATGAAAAACGATTTATTTTGTTTTTTGGCTGAAAAAATAATAAAAAATTATAATAAAACTCAACACTGAATTCATTCACTGATTTTAAATCAAATAAGGTTTTCGTTGTTGTCGGCTTTCGTTAACGGCAAATGTTAAGCTTTTACCATAACAAAATTCTGCAACACTGGCAAAACGGGCTTATGTTGATGACAAATGTTTAACTTTTGCCATAAACGAAAAAAATGTTGTACTTATAGCCGACTATTCAAAAAAAAAAAAAAAGAAATGGCCACTTCAGTCCTTGAAAGGTCTTGACTGAACTTCTTATAATCAATTGTGTTGTGCGTGTTGTGAAATGTTTGAACACAAATTATCGTGAACTGGACCTACAAGTTTTACGCCGACTCCGAACGGCTTATGTTCTCAAGAAGCTTTTCATAGCCGTTTTTACTCTCTGAGGTTTGCCATTGCCTGCACAGAGGGGACGGCCGAACAGAAAAATTAATTCAATTAAAAAAAACTTTCTGTCAGGTGGGAATTCAACCAGGCTTATCTGGCGTATGGGTCACGCACTCTACCCACTGCACTACGGCTGCCACGCTGAATATTAACCGACTAAAAATACAAAAGACGATGGTGCAACAGGTTGAGCAGAGCGCGCAGTGAACTAGACATAGACGGAGTCGGGGTTCGAATCCCAACGATGGAAGTTAGAGATTATATATTTTTTTTAAATCATATAAAATGAATGAGCTAAAAAAATGTTTCTTTTTCTTTATTTTTCCGATATTTTTCGTCAGAGACGGCCGAATATTCGTTTGCGGCTAATACAGGTTGTTAAAAAAAAAAAGGTGGTGACAGAGTTTGCACCAGAACGTCTTAGAAAAATAACAATTTGCGGTGTTCACTATATCTCGGCAGGAAATTATCTGAAATCAGAAACCAATAAAATTTAGTCAAAGTATCATCGAAGTGAGAGAGTTTTTTTGAAGTGAAACTTTTATAGCCACGTATACAACAATACGGCGAGCTAGATGGGGGATAAAACCAATGTAACGAAATGGTTCTTATGAAAACATCAACACAGCAATTCGTCGCACTAGTTGTATAAAGACGAAAAAAATTGCTTTTTAAATAAATTTTTTTATATTTTTGCTTCCACTGAGGATTGAACACAGTACGTTTGTATCCATAGCTATCTGTTCTAACCACTGGGCCACGTAGACATATTTGTTTGAGTAGCTCATACTTATCAGTATGAGTAGTAGTACTCTCAGTAGTACTCAGTAGTAGTACTCTCAGTAGTACTCTCTTTCTTTTATGATTGAATTGAGTCTTTCGTTCAATACTCTGAAAGTACAGTACGATCTAAAAATTTGAATCTGAACGTTGCTTTTTTTTCAGATCAATAGCATACTTTTAGGCATTTCTCAAATTGAGTTTTGATAAATTCAGATTGATTCCATTGATTGATTTGGAAACAGCACATGCTGCAATATTAACGAATGCATCTTTGAATCTAAAATTTGTTTTATTCTTAGATGTGTGAATTTACATATAACTATTGTATCGTTCATATAATTCAAATGTAGTTTTTAACTCACATTTATATCGAAATAAAAAAATATTCGCATGCTGCGGTATTTTAACACACAAAATACTGGCTTCAAGTTCTTCCATTACCAACTGAGCTGTCAGATTACCTACGATATGTTGGTCGAAACTAAAACATAAGAAGGATATGTTACTAAAATATTGTGCCAGAAAAATTACATTGAACACTTGTCAATGCATATGTAACCCACCCAGTGAAAGTTCGTTTGCAATGAACTTTTATCAAAGAAAAATTTCGTATTTTCCCCTAATTGGCGATCAAAAATCGAAAGTTATTTCATGCCAGTGTTATTGCGTCAGTAATTATAAAAGTAAGTCTGAAAGTGTCCAAAAAGTTAACCGAAAGTATCCACCTTACAGTAAAAAAGTAGAAAATATAATTATCTTCGCATTTGTGTTGAAGAATTAATCGCTTTGGAATCGTAAACGAATAATTTGTCGAAACATAAGTGAATCTTCGTTTACGAAGTGACCGTTACGTCCGCCAAACGTATCTTATTCGAATCGTAATCGATATTGAATTCGATTATTATCATCGCGAACTATTCGTAAATTTTTAAATTTTCGATATCGAAGTCGAATTTTGTGCAGTGTGGGAAATTGTAGATTTTTTGTGATAATGTATATATATATATATACACATGTCTGCACCATTTAGATTAAATATGCAAATCTTGTAACGAAAAACGCATCAATATTAGTAAAATAAACCCAAACAAGTATGCGCGGTGGCATAAGGTCAGAGCTTCTGACCACGAAGCAAATGTATTTATAATCATACAGGTAGTTTTTGTTTTTTTTTAAGAAAAATTGAAAATATATAATATAAATAAAGGCAAAATTATATAATCAATTGAAGATTATTTTAGATAAACAATAGATAAACAAAGTGCATTATTCACGACACAGGTTTTTCGACAAATTTTTTCTTTTTAATTTTTATAAATAAAAATATAATTAACAAAAAAGCAAGATGTGCCTTCTTCGCTATGAGGATCGAGCCTGGGATGACTTAAGTCATAAAATTAAAATAAAAAATCCTCTTGATAGCCAACTGTGTCACGAAATTAGAAAAAACTGAGATCTACAATAATTCTATACGTGAATATTGAACTTTTCAGTAACAAAAGGGGCAATTGATATTTCCCATGATATTACTATATTGAATATACTAGTTGACTTTATGAAACACAGACAGTTCTTGAACTACTACTGGTATGAAGGCAGACTGCCTCTTAACCATTTGGTTGCACTGAAGGAAGGAATGTTAATAAAATAAAATAGCAATCTTCCCAGAAATTCCATTTTTGGGTAAAAGTTTCACTTCTTCCGTGCGTGGTGGCCACACACATATGAAAGATACGATATTTATATGGAAATTCACAGATCTAAGAATAAAACAAATTTTAATTCATTCAAATTTCAATCAATCTGAATTTATCAGAACTCGATTTGAGAAATGCCTAAATGTATGAAAACGCTACGTTCAGATTCAAATTTTTAGACCGTACTGTACTTACAGAATATTGAACGAAAGACTCAAATCAATCATAAAAGAAAGAGAGAAGTACTGACTGTTGATTTAACATAAATATGAGCTACTCAAATGTATACGTGGCCCAGTGGTTAGAACAGACGGCTATGGATACAAACGTTCTGTGTTCAATCCTCAGTGGAAGCAAAAATATAATATAATAAAATAGCAAATATAAATATTAAATAGCAATTTTTTCGTTTTTAAACAACTAGTGCGGCGAATTGTTGTGTTGTTGTTTTCATAAGAACTATTTCGTTACATTGGTTTTAACCCCACGCTCCCCCTCCCCCCATCTAGATCGCTGTATTGTTGTATACGCGGCTATAAAAGATTCACTTTAAAAAGATTCAGCCGCTCATGATCAGTTTCTCCAATTTTTTTCTCAATAAGACAATCGGCAACAATGAAATGCAGAGCAACATGTAAATTTTGTTCCCCGACTCGCACAACTCTCAGCTGAACTGCGAAGCAGGTAAAATTTTCACTATATTCGCTATGTTTGTTCGTTGACTCGAACAACTCTCAACATGAGGATCGAAGCAAGAGCATTTTGTAGATTAGAGAGTGAGAGCATATTTCTCACTCAACATATAAAAAGCGAGCGTGTCAATGCGAAGCAAACACAATTTTTTGACATAACGAAGTAGTGAAAGAGGAGAGTGCGTTATGAAGCGCAGCCCTTGTTGCAGATCTCTGATACAGATTTCACATTTTTCTGTGTTTTACATTATCGTTCGTCAGCTGATCAATTTTTATCTTTAGAAGATTCTGTTCGAAATATATATTTAAAAAAAAGAAATGAGTAGTGTTTTCAACGAAACGAGTGTTCGGTAGGGATACAGAATAAGGCCGTTAGTTTTTTTTATTGAATTTTAAAAAACGCCTTAAATTTTTTGCTCTAGACTAGAAAACTGCCCAAAGAGTCACTTATAAAATGCAGTTAAACGACACTAAAATGATTTTTATACTTGATACTATGGGAAAAACCTGTACGAACATTTTGTTAAAATTTTTGACCATATATACAATATGTTGGAAAAATAAGCGAAATTTGAAAAAAAAAAACAAACAATTTTCTATTTTGTCATAAGTATTTATTTTGCAGTAACACAAAATGCGCGTGCCAGGTTTTAAAATTGTTTTACTTCATAGTGCTTGTTAACGAAAAACAAAAGAATTTTTGTTATCTAAACGAGTCTATGCTTAAAAGCACCGTATGCTACAAAGCAGTAGCTGAAGATCCTTCATAATATAATGTCCTTCGGTACTGTTGCATAACATATGCGAAGTAAATAAGCAGATTTTCCGAAAATCTCTCAAATCCGCACTAATGATTCATTAAAACGATAATCTTCAAGGATTTGCAAAGTCAAGCGTATTGCAAATAAAATGCCACGCATGTGGCAGACTAAGTGGCGTGCGCTCAGAAACAGCAACAAAATTGCGTAAAATGCAGCGATTTGCAACATATGCTAGAACAATGTGAAACTTAATTGAGGTTAAGTTGTCGCCTCTCTGTTAATGAACACTAAAACTGCAGCTAAACTTTAGGTACAACAGCAAAGTATGCAATGCAAACAAAAGACTTAAGACACGAACTTGCACATGAAATTTATTCACTTGAGTTTTGGACTTTGAATAAGCATAATTTAAAGATGTTTTCAAATGAAAAAAAAACAAAATTTTAAAAAATTATTCTCCGCTGCCACTACCTGTGTCGCGTATGGCTAAGCTGACAATTTTTTTGCATTTTCAAGACATTTCTTAATTCTTCAAAATAAATACCAAGAAACATAAGAGACAAACAGCAGCGCAGGGGGTTCAAATAGGTATTATAAATTGTGATTTATGACTCTGAGAACAATTCTTATGCGCACAAAAACAAACATACACACACACACACACACACACACCGACACACACATGTAGGGACACCTAACTCTATATTTACAGTTTTACGCTGCTGTTAGAACATCATAAAATAACAATTAAGGCGTGTCTGTAAATTGCTTTATTAAGTGCCACAAATCAGGCGTGTATGAGGCGGCTCAGCTAGTCAGCCTCTGTATCAGCCTGCGACCTAGTTTGCCACACAAGCGTTTGACAGTAGGCAGTAGTAGCGTTGTTTTGGTGCGGTTAGCTAAGCTCGACAGTCGGTTCATGTTTATTGTTTACTGTCAATGTGGGCATGTCTTGTTTTGCCAAGCGAAGGATAAATATTTGTAGACACAGCCATAAAAATTATGATTATGCAACGCTAGTCCTTTTTGTAGTCAGTTATATAGCAAAAGCGTAACATTGAGCGTAGAACGTAGGTGTTCCATTGTTCTTTCATTCGACACATATGCTTAAGTTATAGATATCAGCTAAGTCTTATGAAAGGGTTTCTTTTTTGTATATTAATCATCTCAATATTGTGGGCATAAGTTTGTCATGTTTTTATACAAACTCAGAATTACGTTTTATTATTCTATTAAATAAAATGTTTTTTTGCTGTTTCTTCACGTTCTCTGCAAAATGCCTGTCAAAATAAAAATGCGCATAATTTAAAACCAAACAACCAGAAATATACACACTAGCACTTAAAAAAATTCATAAACTTACTTAGTTCTACATTAAAATCTGCTTAAGCTTCACAACTAATGATAATTATTATTTAAAACATCATAATAAATAGCATTATCATTATAATCATTAAAGCCTCAATACCAAAGTTGACCTACTTACTTAAAGATGTAGGCTGGCTAAAGCAACCAGAGTTAAGCCACCGCAACGTGGTTCAGCTTAAAACCAAGTAGAAGAAAGGCGAAGAAGCAGAAACAGCAATATATACAGCAAGTCAGAATAAAACAGAAAACCTGTAAATAAAGAGAAAATAAATAAATGCTGTGTACAAAACAAGTAAGAGTGCTTTCGTATGTGGCATAGACGAATTTGCAGAGCACTACATTTTGATAAACATAAAAAAACAATCTAATTTAAGTGTTATAATTCCTAAAACAGTACCATTAACCTTAAATAACAAAAAAGCAAAGTTTTGCTGCACAATTGTCAGAAGTTTTTCATGATAAACAAATCACATTATTTAAATTTCATTATTTTGTGCATAAGCACACCGACCTCCGATATAATTTAAATATGTATAGATTGCATTAAAACAGTGAAGCGGATAAAGCGATATCGGTTTTATTGTTAAAAAAAGTGAACATTTTGGGTAACTATATCTCAGTTGCAATGAGAAAAGTTGCGTATAAATTTCAAGATAAATTTCAGAGTATAAATTTTCACAAGCTTTTTCCGTGATCGAGGAAAAATACATTTTTATAAGTAATTATTTAATTATTTAAAAACTTCAACTCCGTATATAGAAATTTTATCCGATTACATTTTTGAATATGGAATTACAACTTATTAAAAAAAAGGGCTACCGTAACGAGACAGTCAATAGAATTGAAAACAGAAAGTTGAAAGCACCTCCACATTGGTACACCTTTCGTGTCTTTAGTTTAGCCACTCGTAAATTTGATGAATTTTTGAACTTTTTTATTAAATGCCATATAATGTGACATATAAAATGACATGAAATTACATATAAAATGACATACAAGGTTGTATTGGAGAGGTGTGTCGATGGTAACTAATCTTAGCACTCTGGTTAGGTTGGTTTGTGAGTTTGCTAAAAGGGTTACTTATTGGGGTTTGTGTTTGAATAAAGCTTAGGTTGCTCATGGCGACTCACGGTCACTCACGGTCACTCACGGTCACTCACGGTGATTCACGATCACGCACAGTGGATCACGATTACTTACCATGATTCACGGTCACTCATAGTTACTAATCGTTATTCACGATCACTCACGGTGGGTGATTCACAATCGCTCACGGCGACTCACGATCACTCACGGCCACTCATGGTGATTTACGACTACTTATGGTTACAAAAATGATCTTGATTCTTGGTCACTTACGATGACTCACGATAATTCACGGTGATTCACGATCACTCACGGTGAATCACGATTGCTCATGGTGATTCACGGTCACTCACGGTGACTCACATTGATTCACGGCCGCTCATGGATACTCATCGTGATTCATGCTCACTTACGGTGATACGCTCATTCGCGGTCACTCATGGTTTCTTCTCGTAATTCATTATTGCTCACGGTGACTCATAAGCACTCACGATCAATTGCGGTCACCCATGTTGACTCACATTCACTTACGGTGACTCACGGTCATTTACGGTGACGCACAATCACTCAACGTGATTCACGGTCACTCATGGTTACTCACGGAGACTAAAGGATACTCACGGTGGTATACGATCACTCACGCTGAATCACTGTGTGTGACGCTGATTCATTAGAATATTGTTGTGTTTTTAAGCTTCATTTCCAGTGAATTTCTGCTAATTGTAATGCCCACTGAGTGTTACAATTTATATTTCATCCTCTTAGTGTAAATAAAACGCTTACTATAGCATTTTCAAGTTGAACTTCAGGTTACTTTCGGCTATTCCGGTTACGCCCATTGAGTGGACATGTTACAATCCAAGTTAATATTAAATAGTTAATGTTAAAGTTAATAGTTAAATCCAATGATAGCTATTCCGTTTTTAAGTTTCATTTGCGGTTACTTTTAGCGGCGCAACAAAATGGGATTGGAAAGGGAATTCCTCAATGGAATAAGTCCCAATGAAGTAAGCTCCAATGAAATATTTCCCAAAATAAAATAAATAAGTCCCAAAGGAGAGATAAACAAAATAACACTTAAAGCAGAGATATAAATCCCAAGAGAAAAAATGTAATAACTCCCAATATTTAGGACTTACTTCATAATAAAAAAAGCCCAAATGAAATAAATTCCAAAGCAGTCCCAGAAGCGACTGCACCGAGAAAAAAAAAAAAAAAGGTACATCACCTAAGTCGGCCTGGGTACAGAGAACTGTATGGGAGTTATAAACTTATGCTTATTCACCTAAGCAATTTATTGTTTAATACATTCCTTTGAAAGCACATATGTCGATACCCTGCCAAAAAAAATATTTGATTCACAGATGTTAACAGATGCTGTACAGAATGATGGTGTATTAACAGTTTCAGTATGTCGCAGTATTCTGTTGATAGCTGAAGCATAGCTTCAGTTGTAATTAATATTGAATAAATCGCTCCGCGTAACGAAGGAATTTGTCTCAATGCGTAGCGTAGTGTCTCCATACACAGTGGAATCGGTTGGTGTGGGTTCTCGAATCTCAACGGCATGCGAAGGCAAAATTTTTGTATATGATATTTTATTTAATGTTCTTGTTATAAAAAACGTCAAGCAGCCAGAAAAGACCGAGAAGCCATTAATTTCTAAGGAAAAAACGGTGATGATTAAATAAAAATTTGTGTTGTTGCCGATTTCAGTTAAGCAAATCACAGAAGGAGAGGAAAATAAAAAAAACCAAAACCCAAAAAACCCAATGTTATATTTTTGTAATTCAATTTTTTTTTAAAGTAGTGTATAAAAAATTAACAAATACTTGGTTAAATTATCACCCAATAAAAATTTGCAAGTCAACCTGTAAAACTTAGGCGTTTTGATTTCGTTTTGAATTTTCGGTGTGGGTGTGCGGTTTTTCAATACTTACGTGCTTTTAGCAAATATATCTATATCTCAATCCATACTATTATATAAAATTGAAGTACACATTTTTGTTTCCTGGTAAACTCCAAAAGTACTGGGTCGATTTTTATGAATTATGTTTTAAAATGTCATAGTTTTGCTACAGCACAGCAAAGTGGCATTTTTATTTCGAAATTTTAATAATATACTTGTTTAATCAAAGTGTTAAGTTTTTTTAAGAAATCATCCCCGATGCCACGAATTGCTTGATCGTTTTCTTTCACATGTTTGTGTTGCGAGAATTTCAATAAACTCCATGTTGTTCGCTACTCTTGCCCTTAGAGAGATGAGCATCGCTCAAAGCGGAAAGAGAGATACATATAAATGCAGTGCTGAGCTGCAAAACAAAACAAAACAAGAGAAAAAATGTTTTTTATATCATTTGGCATGCATTGTCGTAAGGGCTAATGCCACATGGTGATCGTTTGAACGACGTTAAAATGTTTTTGTTGTTGCTTCCAATAGAAACTGCCAAAAAACAGTGAGAGCGGATAAACACATTGTAGAGCGATCAAAATTTGTTAACTTCTGAAAGCTAGGGTATAGACTGAACACCTTTAGCGTGTTTATATGAAGTTTTTGCGCTCTATCTCTTTTCACACTCATTCAAAGACTAACAAAAACCTGTTAATGCTCTTTATTGATAAAAAACACATCCGTGGCGAAGCCGCGGACCACTGTGACCTACTAGTTTTATATAATTACAATAACTTAGAAAGATCTGACATTAAGCCTGTTGCTGGAATGTATTCTTTTCCCTTGTACTAGAGAATCGGGAAAGGTTCCTCCGACAAAATTTCGTACAAGGGACATAATTATTCTTTTCAAAATTGAGCAATTTTAGATTGAATTATAATATCCTTGTACGAAATGAATTAAGTTGAAAGAAAGAAGATAAAATTAATAGAAATTTGAGGCAACCATTTTGCAAAACCTGTTGTCGATGCAGAAATTTGTTGAAAGCATGAGTTTTTTATGTAATGAAATAACACCCAAAAATTATGAAATAACTCCCAAATGACATAGAAAGCAATGAAAGAAGTTCCAAATAGTAATGAAATATATCCTAAATTAATTAACTCATTTTAATTATTATATTATTATTTTATTTGGCCAGTCTGCTGCTCAACATTTCACTAGCAGAAGTAATGCATACTACATTTTACAAGGAACTCATCAGAGTTTGTTTTTTTACCATATCTGAATATCTACTAGAGCAAAATAAGTCTTGCAGTGAAATATCAATTTTTGGACGTATTAATTATTTCTTTATTGAGGTTTTATCAAGATGTGAATCGAGTTCTATCAATACCTGAAAATATAAGAGCTTCAGATAAATGGAATTACCAATGAAGGTGCATAAAATTTTTTTGCAAATCTTTTTTTAAACAAATTTCTGAAGAGAGTTGGAAAAATTCATATCATATTTATGAGTAATGATATCTCACTTCAAATTTAAACACACACTTTTAGACGTAAAATTTAATGCTCTTCAGTGTATAGGTAAATAATTTTTTTCTGATGTTTGAACGCTTTTTTAGTTTCTTGCGAAATATTGAAATAAGTTGAAAAATTTTAATGTTTTTGTTACATGTGTCTGATTATATTTTGCTTGGAGTTATTCTTAAGATCAGGTAGCTAACTGATACAAAATTCGGTGCTCCAAATTCCATCTCAACGTCTTTTTTCCTAAAAAAAGAGTACACACGATTTTTAAAAGTAGACTTTTTGACAAAAATTTTAAGCCATTACACGTAATTTTTATTCAAAAAATTAAATATATACCACCTTGTTCAAAAAGAAAGGTTCATTCACACTGTGAACCGGACTTAACTGTCCGATTCGAAAAGTGAATCAGGCTCAATTTTTTCTTCCATCGTAAAAATCGAAGACACGAAAAAAGTTGTTGTAAACAAAACACTGTCACTTTACCAAATGTTAACCAGAGACGCTGATATCAGACACATGTGGCAACCTACTAAACAAAATTTCGAATCGGACAGTCAAGTTCGGTTCACAGTGTGAATGAACCTTTCTTTTTGAACAAGGTGGCATATGGGGAGGAGGAGGAGGGTAGGGGTAGTCCGTTTGACAGAGAATAGCATATATTTAAAATACATAAGCATACATTTCATAACTGTAATATTGAATGCTAAAAGACACTCTTTTAAATTTTATTCGTACAATTTTGAAATAAACATGTGTTAATGCTTCATGGGAAAAATGTTGAAACGAAATTTTTTAAAGCATTACTTACTACCTATCTTATACTATGTAAAAAAGATACTCGCTTAATAGTTTTCAATCAATGTCATCGTGATACCACAATAAACATGTTACGTTCAAAGAAGACACAGATTATTTAATTTTGAGTTAACTTAACGGTGAACATGCTGCCAAAACATAGGCACAACTAACAAGCGTCGACCAAGTTGACGGCAAGAAGCGTCAGGCACTTTTACTACTTTTTGATGTGTCATGTTTGTCTCTTTAGCAATATTGTTTTGGTTTTACTTAGTTTGTCTAGAAATTAAATGAAAGTTATTTATTTTTTTCTTTTTAGCGCAATTTCATTTTGTATACAGAAATAATAGAATCGTGACAAACCTGGAATGAATTTAAAATTACTCAAAATATTTTTGAATGCCCCAAAAATCACAAGAAGCAGATGGAAAAGCAGCAGCAGCCGCTGCTTTAGCAAAACTTTTGACTAGAAATTATAATCAGTCACAATGACTTGATTTACATTCAGATAAATATTAAAAATAAGCGCGTATTCTTATTTTTGTGGATCGTTTTGCTAATGACACAGTTCGACAAAATTTACCAAACTAAAAAGCGCAAGATTTCTGAAAAATGAGCATACATGAACTAAAGCCTGTATGATACTTCATTTTTTCTCAAGTTTTGTCATTGAAAATGAAAACTAGAGCAGTTAAAAACAGTACAAATGCATGAATTCAATTGGTGTGAGTGAGTACGCATATAGTTCGAATTGGAGAAAAATTTGCATTTGTTTTGCCTTTTCTTTCAATTCGTTCTTCCTTAAGTTTCAATCAAATATTTACTGTGCTGTTAATAATAAATTTGACATTTTTAGAGTAAACAAAACTATTTAATATAAATGTATTCTGAATTGGAAGTATGATACTTAATTTTTTTTGTCCAATTTTAAAATCTGAAAACAAGTGGCGCGTGGGCAGGACAGACATATTTTGAAAGAAAAGGATAAACGTTGTTACTTTTTTATATTTGGTGTTTTTAAGAGCAGCTGCATTTAATAAATTAATATTAGCTACACACATCACTTCCAATTCAGCGTACATTTTTCTTAAATAGTTTTATTTTCTCTAAAAATCTTAAATTAATTATTAACAGTACAGTGAATATTTGATCGAAACTTAACGAAGAATGAATTGAAAGAAACGGCAAAAAAAATGCAAAGACAATACAGTCCGTCCTACAAATTTTTCTCCAATTCTTACCATATGCGTACTCACTCACACCAATTGAATCCATGCATTCGTGCTATTTGAACTGCTCTAGTTATAATTTTCAATGATCAATTTAATTAAGCATCATACAGGCTTAAACAAAACTATTTAATATAAATGTATGCTGAATTGGAAGTGATGTGTGTAGCTAATATTCATTTATTTAATGCAGCTGCTCTTAAAAACACCAGAAATAAAAAAGTAACAACGATTATCCTTTTCTTACAAAATATGTCTGTCCTGCCCACGCGTCACTTGTTTTAGAGATTTTAAAATTGGCCAAAAAAAGTGAAGTATGATACGGGCTTAACAATGCTTAAGAAGATGGCGCACTTAGTTTATTTGTGGCACATCAGAAGTTTATGTAAAAGTTCCAATAAAAAAGGCTTCCAATAAAAAGCGATTCAAAAATTTAAAAGTTGCTTAAGTAAGTTCAAATTTGGTAATGGGATAGACATAATTAAGCTAAAGATAGCTTCAAAAATTTTTTGTTTTGAACCATATGGTCCACATTTTATATTGTTCCAAACTTTCACTCTGTACGTTATTATTAATGACTTCCTTAAAATTTTTATAACTTCTAGCTGTAGAATACTCTTATTTAAGATTATTTGAAAGGTGCACTCAGAAAAAAGTTTCTCAGCATATGATAAAAAAAGCATCATATTTAGAGAAAAATGGTAATGACTTTGCTCCAGAGAAAGCTTTTCTCTAAATGTGATCCCAAAAATTCCTTAGAAATGGTAAAAAGCTTCATAAAAAAAGAGAAATATTTTCTCATCAATACAAACGCATTCTCTTTAAGTAAAGAATATTTCTTTATAACAGGTTCAACCGTTTTTTTTATTGTGTCAATTTTCCCCGAAAACAGATAAATATTTATTTAGTTTTAATAAATCTTTTCTTTGAATTGCGTTGTTAGTTTCTCAAAAAAAAAGAACACATATTTTCACATATATACATACATTTCACATGAGAGATATATTTTCTTAATATTGGTACAACATATTTCTTTATTACGTACATTTTTTTTTTAAAACAGAGAAGTATATCTGGAGCTACTATTAAAAATTTATTTTATCTGT
This sequence comes from Coremacera marginata, assembly GCA_914767935.1. Taxonomy (NCBI): domain Eukaryota; kingdom Metazoa; phylum Arthropoda; class Insecta; order Diptera; family Sciomyzidae; genus Coremacera; species Coremacera marginata. The sequence continues at coordinate 27,485,110 of OU612043.1, forward strand.
ATTGATACCGTATCGAGTAAGCTTTTTGTAATTAATAGCAAAAATTAATAGTTTTGACTTTAAAATTTTTGCTTTTTGTTATTTATTTTAGGCAAAAATAAAAGAGAAAATATTTCTGATATTCTACAATAAGATATGTTCTAATGATAACTTCGAAAAAGCAGTACGACAAATTTTTTCACTATGTTATTTTGGTTTGAAACTTAACAAATAATTATTATTTTCAATCTCTGATTTAATTTTTTCATTTAGTGAAACATTTGCTTTAACTAAGTTCTACGCAGAGTACACCGAGAAAAAAAGCAATAGGTAAATCACCTAAGTCAGCTTGGGCAAAGAGAATTGTAAGGGAATTATAAACTTATGCTTATTTACCTAAGCAATTTATTGTTTAATACATTGCTTTGAAAGCACATACTTCAATACCACGCCAAAAAAAAATATTTGATTCACCTAAGCCCAAAAACCAAACATACAAAATTAAAAAACAACTAGCATGGATGGCTTAAGCATAGTTTTGAGCTATTTTCTGCAAAAAAAAAAAAAAAACAGTGCTGCGTCATTAGACACACGAGAGAAGGATAGATTTGATAATTTAATGTTTTTTTTTTTGTAATAAAACCACTTTTAAATTCAAAGTAAATAAATTATAATATTAACACGGTTATATTCACACCAGTAAATTTTATTACATTTCATCAACAAAAAGAAAAGAAAAAAAGAAAAAAAAATTTCTTTGCCCGCCGTGCGGAGTCGAGCCTGGAACTTTTGGCGCCAGTCCATCGCTCTACCCACTGCTCCAAGTTGCCTTGCTCCTAATTGCTGACAAATAACAACATTTTCTGTTTTCATAACTTAAAATGATGAAAATTTGGTTTAAGCCTCTTCATATACCTGGTAAATGATATTTTTTTTTAAATCGGACTCTTCTACAAAAAGACTTTGGAACCATATTATGCGAGTACTAATTTGATATGAGCAAAAAAAAAAATTCAGAGTTAACCTCAAGTTTGGGGTTCAGTAAGCCTATCGATGTTGTGAATTCGAATTTCATCGAAATACTTTTAGATTTTGAGCTTGCTTCGAAGATAATGTTTAACATAAAAATTTTAACATTTTAAACTCGTTTTACATAAAATTTTGACGTGTTAGAAAAAAACTGTTCTTTAGCATCGTTTATTAATCTTAACAAATTTCTTACAAATCTCTTGCGCTCTTTTTGCTGTTGTGCTGTGTAATTAACTTAGCTGACTACCGTAGCACAAAAATGCTTTTGTGCTTATATTTAAGCCAAAAATATGGAACTGGGCTAATTAGCTACAGAGCTACAGCGTAGATATTAATATGGAAACTGCAAAAGGAGAACAGGTACATTTGTCTGATTGGCTGATTTTAATTGTTAACTTGAATGGGCCTCAAGATTTTTTGATATTCAAAGTAACTGTTAAAATTGGATATGATCCGTCTAAATGACACGAAAAAAAAGAGATTAGGTAAATCGTTGTTGTTGTTGTTGTTGTTGTTGCTTCTTGGTTGGCTTCATTTCGCTGTTTGTCACAGCGATTGAACTGCTACTGATTTTGTGGTTGTCATGATATGCTGAACTTTTTTGCCAGCTTGGTCTTGTTTTTGCATATTGCTCCTCGACTATGATTTATTTTTTGTACCCTACACTAAGCATGCTTTTTGAATAAACTGAATTGATTAATTTTAAATGAATTTCAATGTTAAAATCTTAATCTGACTATAGACTGAGGCTCGGGTTTGATTTAATCTTATACGTAAGAGCGCCGGAAAATTTTATAGAAAAAAACAACAAAAATTTAAAAAAACCCGTTTATTTCGGTTTTGAAGCCCAAACAGATTTTCAAAGCCCTGACAAGACTTGAGATACAAAAACCTTTTAGCAAAAAAAAAAAACCGACTTAAAAATCACTACAAAGTAAACAATAATTTTAAATTAAATTCTTATTATTTTTATACATGTTATTGCGTATACAATAATACGGCGAGCAAGATGGGGGGTTTAAACCAATGTGACGAAATTGTTTTTATGAAAACAACAACACAGCAATTCGCCACACTAGTTGTATAAAATCGAAAAAATTGATATTTAAATTTTTTTGATATTTTTGCTTCCACTGAGGATTGAACACAGTACGTTTGTATCCATAGCCGGCTGTTCTAACCACTGGGCCACGTGGTAATATTCATTTGAGTAGGTCATACTTATGTTAAATCAACAATCACTACTAATTTCTTTCTTTCATGATTGAATTGAGTCTTTCGTTCAATACTCTGAAAGTACAGTACGGTCTAAAAATTTGAATCTGAGCGTAGCTTTTCTTCAGAACATTAGCATACTTTTAGGCATTTCTCAAATTGAGTTATGATAAATTCAGACTGATTGCATTGAATGATTTGGAAACAGCGCATGCTGCAATATTAATGAATGCAACTTTGAATCTAAAATTTGTTTTATTCTTTGATCTGTGAATTTCCATATAAATATCGTATCTTTCATATAATTCATATGTAGTTTTGAACTCACATTTATATCGAAATAAAATAATATTCGCATGCTGCGGTATTTTAGCACACAAAATATTGGTTACAAGTTCTTCCATTACCCAGAGCTGTGAGATTACCTACGATATGTTGGTCGAAACTAAAATATAAGAAGGATATGTTACTAAAATATTGTGCCGAAAATTAACACTTGTCAATGCATATGTAACCCACCAAGCGAAAGTTCGTTTGCAATGAACTTTTATCGAAAATCGAAAGATATTTCATACCAGTGTTATCGCGTCAGTAATAATAAAAGTAAGTCTGAAAGTGCCAAAAAAGATATTCGAAAGTATCCACCTTACAGTAAAAAAGTAGAAAATATACTTATATTCGCATTTGTGTTGAATAATTAATCGCTTTGGAATTGTAAACGAATAATTTTTCGAAAAATAAGCGAACCTTCGTTTACGAAGTACCCGTTACGTCCTCCAAACGTATCTTCTACGAATCGTAATCGATATCGAATTCGATTGTTATCATCGCGAACTATTCGTAAATTTTTATGTTTTCGATATCGAAGTCGGATTTTGTGCTGTGTGTGAAATAGCAGAATTTTTGTGATAATGTTGGAGTTTCTTTTATGCATATATACAGGTCTGCTTCATTTAGCATTAAATATCGTAGCAAATGCAAAATAAAATACGATCTTGTAACGAAAAGCGCATCAACATTTTTAACTGTGTAGGCACGGTTAAATAAACCCAAACAAGTATGCGCGGTAGCATAAGGTCAGAGCTTCTGACCACGAAGCAAAGGTTTAGTGGTCCTAATTGCAGTTGAAATTTTGTGCTTTTTTAACAATTTTTTTATGTTTTGTTTTTTTAAGAAAAATTGAAAATAAATTATATAAATAAAGCCCAAATTATATCATCGATTGATGATTATTTTGGATAAACAATAAATTCTTTTTGGCATCAATCCTGTGGAATTAATTGGAAGATCTATACTATGCTTGCTTTCAGGTTTGTTCGTATTTTGTTCGCTTTGATGCAAGGGAGGCAATGGTGAGATGGTAGCACGTTCAACTTGCACGTTTAATTGTACGCGGTTCGATGCGAGTAGGGAAAGGGAAAAGTGCATTATTCCCGACACAGATTTTTCAAGGGGTATATTAACTTTTTCATTCCGTTTGTAACGCCAATAAGGAAGCGTGGCAGGTATAGAAAGTATATATATTTTTGATCAGCATCACTTTCTTAGTCGATTTCCGAGTGCCCGTCTGAATGTCCGTCTGTCCGTTTGTGATCACAATTACAGCCGTAATTTTAAAGTTATCGCGATGAAACTAAAAATATAAACTTATTTTTAGAAAATGGAGATCAAGCTCGAGAATGGGTCAAATGGAATGAAAACCACGCCTACCTCCCACACAAAGTGACTTTATTTTAACAGTAAAATCTTTTAAAAATCCACAAAAACTAATGAAATGCCTTGAATAGGCACATAGGCTTTAATATATAATATAAACCATCTGTATGCTATTTGGCAAAATCGGATGAAAACCACGCCTACTTCCCATGCAATGTGGCTTTATTCTAAACGTAACATCTCCTAAAAATCCACAAAAATGAAAAAAATATCTTGAAATTTTGCACATAAGCTTTGACATATAACATCAAATATCTCTATGATATTTGACAAAATTGGATGAAAACCACGCCTACTTCCCATACAAAATGACGTCATCGAAATAGAAAAACTTTCGTAAATGTATAAAACTGAATGACATCTGGTCTGTATGTACCCAAATTGCGCCCACATCGTTTATCCAACTCATACATATATTCTTCAGTATAATATGGAGCCTTTGTATTAGAAAAGTGGGTGTGGCATTTTACTTTTGATCGAACTTCTCTTACAACGTGTGCCAGACTTCAACCAAATTTTTCACACATAATCCTTGGTAATTTGAGCAATCTTAAGTTTATAAAATTGGGCGGTGATATACAGGGGGCGTGGCACATTATTTTTAGACTAGCTCTATCTACATTGCTCGTTTGCTCGATTTCAACCAAATTTCTTACATATGATGAATTTCATATCAAAAGCTATAAAAAAAGGGACATTTTGAACCCGACCCTCCCAGATTTTAATTAAATTTTGCATACAGCTACATTTTAACCATAGAAACAGAACCTCATTTTTAGAAATAGCATTTTTGAAAATATGTGGGCGTGGCAAGGTATCGAAATATTTGAAAAATGACGGTAATAGGTAATTTTAAGCTGCGATTACTATGGAATGACTCAACCGATTTTAAAGATCTTGGTGCCGTTAGAAAGGTATATAAGTAAGCTTTCGAAAACATACACTGTAAAAATTTTATATCACACTGAAAAATTTTTTTGCCAAAAATAAAATTTTAAACTTGGAAAACACTTGGAAGATCAAGTTTTTTTTTCCAAAAAAAATTTTTTTAGATAGGTCTATTTAATATATATAACATATCTAAAAACTAAAACGGGGATTTTTTTATTTTTTTTTTTTAAATTTTTTAAGTAAATGCATCTCTTGTTAACTTCCTTATATTTTGATATCTTTGTGTGACAAAAAAGAATAAAGTAGCTATACTTTGGAAGTTATACAGATTTTTTTGGTAATTATAATAGATTAGAACAAGAATCGTATTATCAAATTTTTCAGACAGCCCCAAAAATATGGACTTAACCTTGATCAATTTTTTTTTTTATTTTTTATTTTTTTAGATTGAATATACAATTTTGCGCAAGAAAAATACTGTTGATTTTCGGAGTATTTGCTAACATTTAGTGAAGTTTCATCTAAAGGTATAAAAGAATGGAAGCTTTGAGTTCCTGTAATAGTTTTAGCATTTTTATACCTTGAAAATAGCTCTTCTTTTGTTTTGTTGTAGCCGTCAGCGTCTGCATAAGCAACTTCTATGGAGCTCTTAAAAGTTTGTGAAGCCCAATGATAAAGGTCTTTCGCCATTTGAATTTGGTTTTTATTTGCTGTGCTATACATCCGAGCGCCTCTTTTTAATGTCCCACCTATACCATCTGCCATCTAAATTCATAGTATGTTTCACGAAGTGATGACAGCATTAGTCTTTTTTGAACTTTCTCGCGTAAGTTCCCTTGTCTTACTACAATTGAGTCCTGTGATCCTGGCATGATTCGGCTGATTTCATCATCTTCATAAAACAATTTTACTGTGTTTAAAGTTTGTTCAGGTAAACTACGTCTGTCCATGCTAGAGCATTTGATGTCAGAAAACTTTGTTCTATTTTTTTGGATATCTTTGCTATTTTTTACAAAATCGTAAGATAAATCATGCCCAAAAATATCTTTAATGTCTTTATGTGTCATAGTGGTTGGTAATAGAGATAAAATTTTTTGCTTATCCAAATTATTTGAACAGTTTTGAACGATTTGATATTTCATGTTTTCCAAAATTTCTTCGTAATAACCTTTGATTTTATTAAGTTTTTCTGATAAAGTTGGCAGTGAAGCACCTCTAAGTGAATCTGAAATACTTTCCACAACTTGCAGTGTTTTTTTTTTGCAGTATGTATCCCTTTCTAAATATTTTAGCATTATTGGTGATGGATGGCTTCCAAGATGAGGAATAACATGTTCCTTTATATTGTCGAGTAGTTCGTTGCGTTCAAGTGATTTAGTATGGCTGCTGCATGTTGGATCTTCATTATATTCTTCACACAATAATTCACAATTCACCGCTAGTCAGATGATGTAAATCATCACTTTTGGATTTTATTGCTCAGTTCTTTCATTTCAGTAGAACGCTGATTATCATTAATGTTGACAGCCTTCTTCAGTTTAAACCGACAACTTTCGCAAATACGGCAACGATCAATGTTGGAGACTGCTGGAAAATATACAGATATCAGCGCTGCTTCTTTTGAACTGATTTTTCGAAGTTGTGAGGAAAATTTTTTTGATAGATGGACACATCTGTACATATTAGTTGATTCCATATGTATTTTTATGCTTGTTCACCTGTTTTAACACTTTCACGTTTAACTCTTCTGAAATGTACGAGTAGTATTCAACTGAAATTTGACTCAGAGTCAGCAAATGACGATTTAAGAGCCGAATGACTATTTTATACATATGTTTATTTCGTTTTTTTTTTATTAAATATACTTAAATTTAAAACGAAAAAAATTTTGCCTAAGTACTAGCTCTGTTCAATGAAGTTAACGAATTGTACTTGTGTTTCCTTAAGTATATACTTCAAGTTATAAATAAAGTTAACCCGCTTTTTAAAAGTGAAGGATTGCAGGTTCATAATTTGTTTGATGAAATGAAAAGACTTTTTTTAAAAAACGAATAAATTCTAACGATATTGAATGTATCGATTATAACCCGATTTTAGTTTTTAGATATGTTATATATATTAAATAGACCTATCTAAAAACATTTTTTTTTTTGGAAAAAAAAGCTTGATCTTGAAAGTGTTTTCCAAGTTTAAAGTTTTATTTTTGGCAAAAAAAAATTTCAGTGTAATATAAAATTTTTACAGTGTATGTTTTCGAAAGCTGACTTATATACCTTTCTAATGGCATCAAGATCTTCCAAATCGGTTGAGTCATTCCATAGAAGTTGCAGCTTAAAAGTACCTATTACCGTCATTTTTCAAATATTTCGATATCTTGCCACGCCCACATATTTTCAAAAATTCAATTTCTAAAAATGAGGTTGTGTTTCTATAGGTAAAATTTAACTGTATGCAAAATTTCATTAAAAACTAAGAGGGTCGGGCTCAATGCATATCGGTTTTGATATGATATTCATCATATATGCTTTAGTAGAATGAGAAGATTTAAGCCTACAAAAGTGGGTGGGATTGGACAAGGGGCGTGTCAATTAAATTATGATCGAATTTCCTCTACACCGTTTGTCCGACTTAAACCAAATTTTGCTAACATATTATTTGGTAGTTCATTAAAGTGGGCGTACTAGACAGGGGAGTGGCACTTTATTTTTAATAAATTTACATCTATACCGTTTCTCCGATTTTAACCAAATTTCGCACAAATATTCTTTAGTATAATGAGAAGTTTCCAGCATACAAAAGTGGGTGGGATTAGACAAGGGGCGTGTCAATTTAATTCTGATCGAACTCCTTCTACACCGTTTTTGTGACTTTAACCAAATTTCGTAAATATATTCTTTGGAATAATGAGCAGTGATTAGTCTAAAACAAGTCCTTTGTCCGACTTCTTCCCAATTTTCCATATTCTTTGGATTAATGAGCAGTCAGTAGTCAAGAAATTTTGTTAGAATTTAACGGGAGGCGTGTCACTTTAATATTAAGCGAAATTATTTTACACCGTTGGTATGAATTTGCACATGAATTTGCAAATATATTCTTTAACATAATGAGAAGTCTACAAAATACTCTATGTGGCACCTAAGAGTAAAATAAAATTAAGCGTATGACACAAATATTTTCGCAGATTATGCCTAAACATTTTGAAGACGGCTAAAGACTTTGAATATGGGCATTACCAGAAAAAAGTCCACCGTGACACGAAAATTAAAAGTTATTAAAAAATACTTATTATTTATTGATATCATCTTAAAAAAACCTTTTCATTTTTTTGATTTAAGCAATTTGAACATCAACTCATTTACCATGATGATCAAATCGTCTGCACTGTTTCACAAATGTAATTTTTCCTTTTAGTAAATGTTTAAAAAAGGTTTCGTAGACGTTTTTGTTTTTGTTTTAGTAAAAATAGAAGGCATTGGCTAAAAATAATGAAAAATGGTTGATGCAAGAAGAGACAGAATATATTAAATTTGTTTTTTAATTATTAGATTACATACTTAATTACCCAATTGAATTACAAAGGAAATTTAAGTAACGTAACGCCAGTAACTTAACGCCAGTAACGTCACGCCAGAAGACTAAGATTAATAACAAAAAACGGGAACAGATTTTTAAATTTGATTACTTGGAAATTAAACTTATACTATTTCAAAACCTTCTAAAAAAGGTTTTATACAAAAATTCTTGCAAATTTTTTAATCAATGTCTAAAACTACTTCTTGTTTTTTGTAACGTCACGCCAGAGCATATTTTTGCTTATATCTCTTAATCCTAAGGATCGATTGTTGTAATTCTTTTACTTAATAAATTGCTACCTAATTACTGCGCAAATATAAAAAAATCTTTTTAAAAATTTCACTTTTCCATTAATTTTTTTTCCCTACAAATCGTATGTAACGCCAGTTTGGAAATGCCCAGATACTTCAATATGGCAGCGGGGGGATACTTCGGTACCCTTCCAAAGCTCCAATCCTTACAAGTTTTTTTTACTACGCCAATACATAGCTTTTCGATAATACTCGTATACACCTATTCTAAATATATATCTGGATTGTATGAAAAATTTTCAAAAGATGCGTCCAAATGAAACGTCCGACACGCTGGGATTTGCTCATATTTGATAGGTGGTGAAAATATTTTGTTTTTTCTCAACTCTCTTGGGCATCGTCGCAAAGGGAGATACATGCCCTGACTCCACCAGCTCGTGTGTTTACTAGGTTCACTCGGGCAGCTCTCCAAGCCCCATACCTTTACCATTGCCTCTTTGACCAATAGAACATCGCATTACCGAGATAGTTCATTCTTCGGTAGCTCAATAAAATTGTGGAACAATCTCCCTGCGAACGTGTTTCTCGGCAGTTCTAATCTGTGTAAATTTAAGTCAAATCTCACCGACACTACTTCATCTTTTCACCCTCCAACTAACTATCACCCGTCTTCCGAATCAACACAATGCTTTCGCATTTATAGGAGGCAACCCCTGAGTGTTGTTTAAGTCTAAAAAAAAATGTTGAATTTTAGAACCTTGCTAAAAAAATTATATTAAATTTTAGCGTCAGCTTTTTAATTTAGTAGCAGCTGTAGCCTCTGCTAAGCTAATGCCAAAAATCTTTTAGAGCTGGCACCAATTAGAGCCAGTACTAAATTATTTTTTTGGTAAGGCTGATAGTTTTTAATGTTTATAGTTTTTAATAAACTTTTTTCTACCAGACAATTGTGTTGTTCAGCAATTGCAGCACTTTAAGAATTTTTTGTAATATTATTTTAATCTTTTAATTTTTCTGTTGTCTAGGGAGGCAGCTGCCCCCTGCCCGTCTTTCCCCTCACTACACGCCCATGAACATAGAAGCAATTGAGTCAAATCGTTTAGCCATAATAATTATTGACAACGAAACCATTCCAACGGAATCTAAAGGAAGCCAATAGAAGAATAGCCTGCCCCCAGGTTGCCATAAAATCCGTTCAGCTGCGTATTTGGACACATAAAATTGAAAAAATCTGCTAAATTGTGGCAAAGACTTTGGCGCTGAAAAGCAACGAATTATGGCGTTGGCACGGGCGCAGGCGCAAATGTGCAGCCGGAGTTGTTAACAATTTGGTTTGTATTTTTTTTTATTTTTCTATTATGGTGCGCTTATTTTAATTGTACACAGCACAAAAAATGTAGTGCAAAAAAACTTGATTAAAAATAAAAACAGAAAAAATTAAAAAACAAAATTAAAATGCATTAAGGCAAACAGAAAAAAATAATAAAAATAAAAGCGAAGCAAACTAGTAATAAACTAGAAATGAAAAATTATAGCGACTAGCTAGCACTCGCCACTTCCTAGAGGCAATCAGCAGCAGCTACTTCCATATGCTGGCCGCTTCTTGTGGCAGACGCAGTCGTTGGCTTACAACAGATTCAAGCCATGTTAAGCTGACAGTTAGTTGTTGGTTGACTAACAACAACAACCAGCAGCTTTTTGAAGCTGTAGCTGTAGAGCTAGAAGCGGAGCCAAAGCCAGCCAAGTGAGTGAAGCCGCTGCTGCTGCATTTGGCATGTGATGCGGGACGACGTGGCGTTGTATTAGTTTTGCCAATTACGGTGTCCTCTTTATTTACAGGCCTGTTTGTCTGTCTGTCTTTCTGCTGCGCCATGTATCCGCCAGCTTGTGGTTTTATCTGCTGTTGTTGTTGTGGTTGCTGCTGCTTGCCATATCGCTTCATCTCTCTTCATTTCTCCATTGTTCCATCTCTTTCTGTTCGTGTCGCGACTTGTCGTTGCTATCACGGATTTGCTGGCTGATCGCGGGCTCAGTCCACGTTCCAAAAGTGGGTCACTTGCGATTTCATGACCGACTTTTTTTTCCCGGCTTTGTCTGAGTGTGCGTCTGTTTGTGTTAAGTTATTTCTTGTTTTTATTTTTCTTAAATATTTCTTTGATTCACATTAAAATAAAAAAAAAAAAATAAAAATGTTAAAAGAAAGAAAAAGAAATGGTTTTAAGCTTAAAACATGATGTTGTTTTTGTTGTTGCTGTTAACTTAGTTTGAATATTCTTTGCACATTCGCAGAGTTTCTGCTGTTGTGGTTCGTTTTCATGCTGTTGTCTATTATCATTATTTTTATTATTTTTCCCCCCTTTTTTTTTTTATAAATGTGCATAAATAATTAAGACCTTTGAAAAGGCCAACAACAACCAAAGCAACAATACATAAAACAGCAAATCTTTTGACAAACAACTTTGTCAACCATACCATTCATTATATAGATGTCTGTCTCCGTTGTGATCTTTGGCCCAAAAAAAAAATAGCTTTGGTTTCAGCCTCAGGTTTTTCCCGTTTTTGTCAAACAATTTGGAACAAAAGAATAAATCTTAAAAGTGATAGTTTTGTGATGTTCTTTTATGCGTTGTCTTGACACAGTTACTAGCTGTAACTTATATATAATAAATACTTTGTTGAACCTTCTATGGAAAATATGACACATTCATAAAAAATTTCTGCGATTTTTCGATATAACCGGAAAAAATAATTTAAAATTGTGTATTTATTAACATTAATTTACTTTCAATAATTTTAAAAACTCAATAAAAAATGCAATAACTAATTTTTAAATACTTTCGCCTAATAAAATTTAGGTTATCCAGATATTTGGCATACCCTTATTTTATGTAAACAAAAAATATTATTACTCTCTTGAAAAAATTACATTCAGAGTTGTGTGGTCGTCCCAAAAAAAAAGTATGTTTCAGTGTTCTGTTGTTATTTTTTTAAAATACTTTTCCATGTGCCTGTGGTTAAGTTAAAAAAAAAAAACCAAGTGTGCAATATTTTAGTAAAATTTAATGGCATGAAAATAACTTGTTTCAATTTTTATAGCGACATTTATTTCTAATTACTTTGTGTCTTAGTATGTGATATTTCAATTTCGAACTAGTGTTAAATAATTCAAAATAAAAAATGCCTTCAATATGTAGGATATTTAAGACGTCGTATGTGTTCGGCAGTGAGCAAGTGCGAAAGTACGCAGTGCCGTTGGATTTCCGTATTAAAAAATAAGACAACTTTATTCTAACAATGACCAATTTTAGAATAAAATGGAAATTCATGTTCAAATTAAAAATATCATTTTTGATTAAAAAATTTCAAATTTAACCCTACTTTTGTTATTCTCTGCGTTGTGTAAACTAAACTAGATATCTCTTGTCAAAAGAGGAAAATAGTAGGGGTATTCACGATGTGTTGTATTTGCCCTTGTATTGTGTATTTTTGATAAATTTGATATTTGTAGTAAATTATGTAAATTTACAAAAACAAAATACACAGTGTTCAAAATACAACCCTGTCGCAAAAATACAACGACGAAACCCTATTGTATTCTTTGTAAATTGCGTTGTGTTATGATCAGCTGATCGCAAAAGCATTTCAACTCAACATTTGATACCGGCTGCGAAGTGAATTTATTTAAAAAATTTAATATTATTATTGTTTTGTTAAATTTTTTTCATTATTTTGTAGGCATTTAATTTCATATTTCCAAACAAACGTATTTATATACACAAATGAGCTGATTTTAAAAATACAAGGCTTTATTGAAGGTTCGCTCACAATAAGGTGTAAATATTGTAAATTTTTTAAAAATTTATCACAAATACATCACATCGTGAATACCCCTAGTATGTTTGATTTTCCCTAATATAAATGTAAAAATAACTACCCAGTAGACCATAGTTGACGACTTTGTCGAAATTCCGACTAATTTGTTATGCAAACTGTGTGAACGAAATCGGAAAGATTTCGAAATCGTAAAGAATATCGTATGAAGAGGTTGACACGACTTCGTAACGAAATGTTGTAACGATTTCGTAACGAGTCTTAACGAAAAAGTTACGAAAAAGATACGATTTCGTTCAGACAGTTCGAAAGAAAGGAAATTTCACTCTGTTCGCATTTCAATATGTCGTACAAACAGTCGCATATTGAAATTCGATAAAAATTCGTATAAAAAGTGAAACTGTTCCGATATTTGCATAACGAAATTGTAACGATTTCTTTAAAAAAGCTCGAAATAGTTATAAATTAGTCGGAATTTCGACAAAGTCGTCAACTATGGTTTTTTTGGGTATTATCATCCTTTTGTTTAAACAAGCGATTTCAAAACTCTATATCACAGATTTAAAAACATATTTTCAATAAATTTTACCTTTTAACTGACTATTGTTTATTACTTATTTTAGCTCAAAGCTCAAAAACATAATAAAAATATTCATACAAATTCTTTTCAAAATGTGCATACACAAATCAAACTGTTTCAACATTATTTTACATCAAAAATGTAACCATTACACTTTTAAAAGCTAAACAGATAGTAGAGAACGTAGTAGTCAAATGTATCTTTAGTATTTTGTACTACGAAAAAGTATGATATTCATGCAACTACGCGATTTTTGTCATTAAAAAATGGCTCTTTTTCTCTCTTCTTCAAATAAGGGTATACATTCTTATAATTGTGAGAAGACGTCAAATATCTGGATAACCTTATAATAATTGAATCATGTGTAAAAGTATAATTTTGCTAGAAAATGATTGACGGAATGGAATTTGAAGTTTGCATATTGTGGATTTGTAAAAACCATTCCATAAAAATAGGTGTGACGAAAGGAAAAAATTTATATATCGATTTGTTTTTGAGTTATCGATTTTTAAAAATATTTTTTGGTAATGCAATTTAAAAAAAAAAATTATATCTATCTATTTCTTTTATCATACAACCGATCAATGCTAGTAGTATTTTCTCTATAAAAAAATAAAATCATCTGATATACGAATATCATGATAAATCATATCACTCATCATCTACTCATCATGCGGAAAATCGTTATATTCTTTATAACGAGAAATAAATTGATGACCTTATTCTGTCTGTTGTAAACTCACTTGGGGGGCCTTTTTTGCTTGGCAAAAAAATTAATTTGAAAATTTCAATGGGAGAAAGAGAGCTCGTTTTACTTCATATGAAAACAGAGTTGCCAAAACCCCAAGTAAGGTGATTGCGTGCGTCTTACAAAATTAAGACATAAATCTCCGTGTCATTTAGAAAAGTAGTAGATTATTACATTTGATTATTAGTTTATATACAATTTAAAACACTATGGTAGACTGAAAAATAGACATGATTAGAGAGAACGGCTTCACCCTATTTTAGGTATGGTTTTCTTTACGTTTTACGCTTAAAGTTTTCTGCTCGCCTCCATACAAATTTTTTTTTTTTTAATTTTGCCTCCAAGGGAAGGTTTTACCCTCTATTTTATAATTGATAATAGAGATGGGCGTGTGTCACGACAAATCACGTCGTGATCGTGAGTGAACCCATAAAAAAATCACGAAATATTCGTGAGCGTGTGTGATTAAATTTTCCTCGTGCGTGACATAAATTTCTGCTTGTCACGACTTGTTTATCTTTATTTTTTAAATCTGTGCAATATTTAGTAATCTACCAATTGCATACAAAATCAACAATGACCCCTCTAATAAAGCGACAACGAATTTCGTTACGAGTTTTCGTGATTAAGCGTCTCCAATTCTAAACACTTTTATTCGTGAACACTCCTGAGTGAAAAAACTTCATCGTGATCATGCGTGATCGTGAGTCAAAAAAATAATTTTAATCGTGAGCGTGCGTGATTAGAAAAAAAAACACAACGTGAGCGTGCGTGATCGTGAGTCAAAACCACTCACGCGCCCATCTCTAGTTGATAACATGTATCTAGTCGGTTTTTTCGACAAGATTTCTTTGAAAAAGTTGATCGCATTGTCTCAGGCTTTAACTTTTATCAATATACCAAACAAAAAAATGAAAAAAAACACAGGTGCGTCGTTGGACACACGAGAGAAGCGAAGCTTTTTCACAGTTTCATAGATTTGATAATTTAATCTTTTTTTTTTTTAAATAACTTAAATTCAAAAATTTAAAAGAACATTAAATAAAGTAACAAAACACACGTTTATATTCACACCAGTATATTTTATTACATATCATATTATTTTATTGATTTACATATTACAGTCATCGTTATTTCAACGCATTTATGGACAATTGTTAATTTTTTCTTCGCACTATGCAAAAACAAAACAAAAGCATGCACCAACAATAGCACAAACGCATTCACATAAAAAAAAAGTCATTAGGATCGATCCCATCACCCATTGATTAGCAACCCTTCACTCTTTCAACCGAGCCAAGCAACCTTGCTAAATTTTGATGTGTATTTAATATTAAATATATAACTGCAGCTATGTTAACAAATGTTAACAGATGGCGTAAACAAATTGAGGATGATGACCAGTGTTGTCAATTGAAAATTTTAAAAAAGTTGGAATATATTTTTCTTCTTAAGGAAATTCGACTGAAGTCCTACAGCAAAACAAATCATAAGAAGTATACCATAACGTAAGTTTTTTCACGCTGAATTAGTTTTATTGCAAACAATTATCATATAATGTTCTTTAAACAGTGCTAAAATAAAATATTAAATGCAGTAATAAATGAAATAATAAATGTAATAAAATTTCTATAATTGAAATTATAATGCAGTAATTTTTATATAAAAATCATACATCAAAAAGGGATAGATTTTGAAAAAATGCAAATAGTGGGTGATAAAAGTGGTAGAAACCAAAAAAGTGCCTGACTTACCACAATTGAATAAAAGTGACAACACTGATGGATCTTGTAGCAAGTGGCTTAGCAGATACACAAACCACACAAATACATTAATAGATTATTGGATATGCTGCAACATACCCTATAGGAACAAAACATGATTATGATTTAAAAACAAGTTGGGTTTTTAAAAACAACTAATTAAAAAACTAGTTTAAAATAAACTAGTATATGAAGTACTTTGAATTATATTAAGGCGGGATCCACATCAATTCTAAAAAGTTTTTACTGCATTATTTATGAAGTAATTAAAATACTTCTTAAAAACAAGTGTTTGATAAACTACTTTGAATTATGAAAAATAAATTGTGGCATTTTTAATTTATATTTAGTTTTTAGCAATTCTTAAAAAAAAAATTATTTTTCAAGAATTACATTTGAGTTTTATGCCAAGTAATAATAATAATAAATAAGTCATGAAGCCACAGGTTGCCACAACAACAATGTTCTTTACAGAACAACCACCAGCAGACTAGACAGCTGTTTCGTTGGTCGCTACACCAACTCATCAGTAATCTTCTGTGGGTTATGCAGTCCATTAACTTTGAAAATCTTATAAGCACACCTTCTGCTAAAACCAAAGCGGAATTGCAGTTGTGTGCTTTCCAATTTAAAAAGCAATGTTTTTCTACTTCTTAGCACAAAGCAAAGGTTCAAAAAATTGACTACATTAATTCTGCAAAGACTTGTTGTTGCGCTCTTTGTTTACTTCTTTTCACGATTCCATTCTTTGGCACCAACAATTCGTTGATATTAAACCATAGAAGGCGTGAGAAGTTTTTTTGAAAAAAAGATGACTCATCTTATTTTCTGAGGTCGGGCTCGTACCAGTTTTTACATGAAAAATAAATTGTGGCATTTTTAATTTATATTTAGTTTTTAGCAATTCTTAAAAAAAAAATTAATTTTTAAGAATTACATTTGAGCTTTATGCCAAGTAATTTCATGAAGCAACAGGTTGCCACAACAACAATGTTCTTTATGATGAGTCATCTTTTTTTCAAAAAAACTTCTCACGCCTTCTATGGTTTAATATCAACGATTTGTTGGTGCCAAATAATGGAATCGTGAAAAGAAGTAAACAAAGAGCGCAACAACAAGTCTTTGCAGAATTAATGTAGTCAATTTTTTGAACCTTTGCTTTGTGCTAAGAAGTAGAAAAACATTGCTTTTTAAATTGGAAAGCACACAACAGCAATTCCGCTTTGGTTTTAGCAGAAGGTGTGCTTATAAGATTTTCAAAGTTAATGGACTGCATAACCCACAGAAGATTACTGATGAGTTGGTGTAGCGACCAACGAAACAGCTGTCTATTCTGCTGGTGGTTGTTCTGTAAAGAAAATTGTTGTTGTGGCAACCTGTTGCTTCATGAAATTACTTGGCATAAAGCTCAAATGTAATTCTTGAAAATTAATTTTTTTTTTAAAAATTGCTAAAAACTAAATACTTTGAATTATATTGAGGCGGTAACTACTCTGACTTGGACATGTTTTTATTGCAAATTTTTATTAAATTCCAAGTTTATAAATATTTAACCATGTTATTTCATCAAATATTATTAACTTTAGTCTTCACTAACATTCTGTTTCAAAAAGACATATTTTTTATTTACGACATAGAGCTGCAAGACAGACATGGTAAACACACTTTAAAACTAATAAACTGCCTCTAAGCCCTGTGAAACGATTAAAAATTCTTTATTATTTAAGATATTCAAATTACAAACTGGCACTGTTTAGCAAACATTGCACAATTTGGACTCTGTACGGAAATTGATGCATTTCTTAACCATTCAACAAACACCTTATCACTCCAATAGTAAAGACTATTGGATAGCACGCCTTTCCCTACGTAGCGTCGAGTCTGCTCCATCATTTCATTGCGATTGACACTTAAAAGAAGCATTAAGCAAAATATCGGTGTGTCCATCGACCATGATTGATGGCTCGTGTTAAATAACAGGCGCAGTATCCACACAATTCCGATCAATTGGATCGGCACCTTCGCTCATATACCCAGGCGGTGGCGTGCCCGTTTTTGTAAACTGCTTCCGTGGTACGCATGCTCACATATAAGCGCAGAGTTCCTCCAGCTTCTGGAACTATCACCTGTTCGAAGCAGAAATAGTCCAATGAAGAAAGGAATAATGAAATTATATCTACCATCGCAGCGTACTTCTGCTGCACTCATTGAATGTAATTACTAGTCCTTTTTTGAATTAACTGGCAATGAAGCCTGGCATGAATCACTTTTGAATTATTTTGAAATCAATTAAAACACCACAAAGAACGACATTTCACAATTTTCCATTAAAAAACTCTGATCACTTTTAACTTTGTTGACATTTTGCTTTCAGATTTTATATTTCAGAATTTATTTGTGTCGACTAGGCATGATTTTTTTGGCATGATTTATGTGTTTTTCAAAACAGTCAAATAAATAATCTCTTTGGTGTATAGAAATTTAAAATTTTTATGCTTTTAAATTCATCTTCAGTAAGTGGAATATTAATAGTTTTCAATTGGTTATTTTAAAGTAATTAAAAAAATAGTTTAAATTTAACTAGTTTAACAACTAGTTAAAAATATATGCAGACGAAAGTCAATTGACTTATTTAGCGGACATCACCATACAAAATATGTTAGTTCGTTCTATGGAAAAAAGTCAGAATTTCAACTAGTTGTGGTTGACAAAAAACTACTTTTTCAACTATTTTTTAATTAGTTGATTTTCCTGCAGGGTTAATACTGAATCAATGCTTCTGTATAAAGAAGCTGTATGGCTCAATGGATAGAGTTTAAAACTCCTAGTCATAAGTTGATGGGTTCAAATCCCCACGGCAGTCTAAGAAATGATTTTTTATTTATTTATTTATTTATTTAAAGTAGCGTTTACATGTAAGACATAGTCTTTTAAATGCATAAAGTAATGATATATATATTCAACAGCTAATAAACAACAAGAAAAATATAAATAAAAGTTAAAATAAAGTTGAATATAATTAATTTAATAAAAGATAAAAATAAATCGAACGCAATTAAAAATTGAGACTTAAAATAAAGTTAACCTAACATAATATTAAAAAGACAAAGACAGAGATAGTTTTAAGAAAAGTATTGAAAAATTTCATGCTTAAAGGTGTGTTTATTAGAAATAATTTTAATTCTTGCTGGCAGCGAATTCCACATTCTGATAGCGTTCACAAAAAATAATCTGTTAGAGTTCAAATAATTGTAAGCAGGAATTTTAAGGTTAAAATGCCTACTAGATCTACAAAACTGAAGCTTTTCAAAATATGCAATTTCTAGCTTCCAGATAGTTAAAAATATTGCATCCAAGTATTTGATTACTTAAGTTACTGATCCGATCCAACTTTCGAAGGCCATAAACGTACCTAACCGTGTTATTAAAAGCATGTTGCAACTTAAGTTTGATCTAGAGTCAATTTTACTAAATACAACATCTGAGTATGTAATGATTGGCATGATAAGCTGCTGGACTAACTTTCTTCTAGTGTCTATAGGAACAAATGACACAGTCCACCTTAAGTTCCTGAGGACATGATAGACCATACGTACAACTGAATTTATATGGTTTACGCAAGAAAGCGAGGAGTTAATATGATAACCAAGATTTTTTACGTTATCAACAAAATTGAGCTCGACCCCATTAAGATATATTAACGGTATATTAGAAAAAAGGTAATTAGACCTATAGATAGGCAAAACATACGATTTGAGGGGGTTGAGATTAAGATTATTAGATTCAGCCCATTCAGTTATTTTTCTTAAGTCCTCATTCATTTTACTACATAAATCATCAACAAGATTAAAAGGTCTGGACAATTAAAGCTGAAGATCATCAGCATATACATGCATGGTAACATACTGGCATTTGCTGAAAATGTCATTAACAACCATTGTGAATAGAAGCGGACCAAGTACAGAGCCTTGAGGGACCCCACAGGTTAAATAACGGAAATCGGACAGACTATTACCCACCCTTACTCTTTGAGACCTACCTTCTACGTAGCTGTATAACAGACGGACAGCCGTGCTAGAAAAATTAAAGTTGTCTTCAAGTTTCTCACACAATATTATGTGATCGACAGAGTCAAATGCCTTGGAAAAATCCAACAAGCCAAGCAGATTCTTGTGCCCAAAATCTTGACTATAGCTGTAGCGCAACTATGGCCAGGCCGAAAGCCGGACTGCAGTGGAGACATGAGATCATATCTTTTTATGTGCTCCGAGATTTGCGCTGCCATTAGAGACTCAAGTACCTTAGATAAAGATGATAGCAGACTGAAAGGGCGAAAGTCAGATGGATCACGAGCGTTTGTTTTTTTAGCAATAGGATCTATTGTCGCTGCTTTCCATATATCCGGGAAGTAAGAGCTTGTTAAACAATGATTTAGGATATGGGTTAGTGGCCAAATAATATGCGGTAATATAATCTTTATGAACTTAATAGATATTCCATCTTCGCCCACAGCATTTGATTTTATTTTATTAACGCAGCGAGCAACTTCACTTTCACCCACAGCAACAAATTCAAAATTAGAAGAACTTACAGAAGTTGAAGTACTAGAGACATTATGCAAAAAATTATCAGAAGACCCAGAGCTGGCAATAAAATAATCATTTAGGATATTAGGATCAATGCAACAATCATCAGGTTCCACCTTGCATACCCCAGCCTGTCTTAAATTATTCCATAGCTTTTTAGAAGGTAGAGAAGAATCTAACTTGTGCATAAAAAAATTGCGTTTTGATGACTTAACAGTCGAGTTAGCTTTATTTCGAGCTCTTTTATATACTTCCCAATTAGCTGCTTTGGTGGTTTTCTTTTCCATCGATTGTAACTTTTATTACGTGTTTTAATGGCTAACATCACATTTCTGCTAAACCAGGGGCAACTTCTAGTAGAGACACGCCGAGTAATTAACGGGACGTGCGCTTCAAATAGCGCATATATATTATTGTTAAAAAAATAAAGCTTTTCATTAACTGAACTCTGAAAGCAGCAATCAGACCAATTTATATTGGACATGTCCCAAAACAAAGACCTAAAATCAATAGATTTATAATCCCGAAAAGTGAATGTTTTATGAGTGACATTTGATATATTGTCTTTGTTGTAAAAACGCAGAAACAAAGAAACCATATAAAATTCTAAGAAAAAATCTGTCGAAAATTTTTCAGATTTCACTCCAAGCAAATCCCAGAACGAGGCGTAAAAGCTTCGCTTCAAAATACTTATTGTTATGAAAAATCAATCCAAGGCACTTAGCGGATGCTATCAATATTCCGTTAATATGCTGAGAAAATAATTCTTTAATGGCGTCAAGTAATCTCATTCCAATATTATTTTGTTGTCGTAATCATTAAGACTTCCGAATAGTCGTGTGTCCTTATCACATTCGATACTAAAAGATTTACTATACATTGTAATGACATTTGCTTAATGACATCATAATTTCTAGTGTCCAAGTGACCAGACTCATCTATAACAGCCAAATTATTTATTAAATGAGTTTCATTAGTAGATGATCGTTCCCGGATTAATTTATACGTAAGATCTGCTGCGAGCATATTTTTATTCAATATGTCGGTAGTCCAATTTGTTGGAGGTAAAGTTGTTGCTCTAACTAAATTAGCAAGTACCATAGCTAAATATTGTCTTCCTGCATATCCTGATCTTAAGATTTTCTATCAATAATGACACATATACATATGTTTCTATTAAAAGTTTTAAATTCAGTCTGAGGAAAGTCAATAATAAGAATAACAAAATTGTGCGATAATTAAGGGGTTGTTAAAAGTAACTGCAAATATCGCAATGGTTTTTTTTGTGTGGGTAAACTAAATTTGTGTGGGTAAACTTGACCTTGAAAATCGCTTATTTCAACTAACTCCAAGAAACTCCTTAGTTGACATATTTCATGGTATCATAAAATAAATGCACTGGTGTCATAAAAATTTTCTATTACCCCACTCCTTGTTGCTAAGATGCGCTAAGTATTCTACAATATATATTGCTTGCAATGAAAACAGTACTGAAATTGTTTTTTGATCATTATGACTATGTAGGCTGATTAATGGAAGAACTTCCATATTATTGACGTATTGATTCATACGACTATGAATATCATGTATATGTAAAAAATTTTCATATAAATTCAATTTGGAAAATATCAAAAAATTAGTATATATGACATTTTTTATTACAAAAGAAATATACTTTTGCGAATAAAGTGTACTACATTGAACCGATGGACTGATATTTTGAGTATTTACGCTAATAACTTGACAGTATTGTTCTGGATTAATTTCCGCTTGATTATTTCTTAAGTCAATATCACTTGAAGCAGCTTCTTGATTTTTATCCATTTCTGCCATTTTTTTCAAGTGTCCTCTATAATCTTGGCAACGCTCTGCCACATTAATTTTGTTTTCCTTCTTTTGTTCCTATTCTTTCTTTTGTTGGTTTTCAGTCATTTTTTTCTCCCTGTACTTTTTACAGTATTTAGCATTTTTATTAGAACTTTTCCGTTTTCTAGAGAGATAGACCAAATAAAAAAATATATATTAAAGAACGCACACGAAACAAAATTTAACAAACATTTTAGATACCTTGCCGATGTCATGTATGCGTTTGTTAATTCCATATTTATTGATATCATCTATTTTTTTGACACTTAAAAAACGCACTTGTCAACGCACTTGTGGGCATTGCTAAATTTCCTTGCACCAACAACACCACAAACGCATTCACAATACAAACACACCGATGCTGGAGACACCTTGTGGCAAATAAAAGCAAATTTTTGTTAGTTGTAGCATAGCAAATGCACAATCCTCTATCTATTGATAGATTGTGACGATCTACTGCAGCATAGCTTCTGTTATAATTAACATTTAATTAACAACTGTTTCCAACAAGTCTTTGTGGCCTGGTTGGCAGTGTATTGGGCTCTCATCCGAGTGAACCCGGGTTCGATCCCCATGGCGGGTATTTTTAATATTTAATATTAAAGCATTAGATTTTCTTGTTGTAATAAGCGCTAGCAACAAAGAAACCATAAAATTTCCAAGAAAAAATCTGTCGACAATTTTTCAGATTTCACTCCAAGCAAATCACAGAACGAGGAGTAAATCTTCGCTTAAAAAAAAAAAAGGATTATGTGTGCCATTACGTCCAAGTGCAAAAAAAAAATAGCATTTTCCTTTATTCTTTTTGTAATAAGAAATATCCAATCAATACTACAAAAATGTTATCAATGTAATTTGAACACTTTACGGCAAAGATTATTGATGCACTGCATCATCAAATTTTGTTTATTTTTCTGCTTTTTATCCGTTAATAATTTGTATTAATTTGTTTCTTACTCTTTATTTGCTTTGCTTCATTTATTCAATTGATTCGAAATTTGTTACAATTAAGCGAGTTGTTTGTCTACAACAATTGCTGGAACTAAAAACCAATACAAAGCATGTAACCACAAGACCAAGTAAACAACAACAACAACCATTGTAGCATTAACCACAAATCCAATTGTACAACAATAAATCACGTCTACAAGAAAAGCTTGGAATCGAGCTTGAAATTATTTTATAAAATTTCTTATTTATGATTGTGAGTTAGTATTTGAATAAATGTATCTTTAGATTGTACACACTGAAAAATTTGTATGTTGGCTATTGTTATTGTTGTTAAATGTTACAGTTAATCTGCTACTGAACAAGTAGCAGATACATATTTAATTGCACGGTTCTTTGCATGGCTAAAAGGTAGCATTAACAAATTGTTTGTTAGTACATAATTGTTGTTGTTATTGCTTTTTTTTATGATTTGTATCTGAGTTATGTTGTGGTTCGAAAAGTGATTTACTTTTTTTTATACCTACTGTATAATAAAGAAGTATCTAATTAAATTTATGCTGTCAACGCTGTTGTCTAAGGTTGCAATTAACCTAAAATTGAATGTTCGACTTCATATACTATACTTATGCATAATGTGTTTTTGCCTTTCTAACATATTCGTGTATGTGGGTATCTATGTGAAAACATGCCGTTCGACAAGTTTTCAGACATATTTTTCTTAACCTTATTTTTTTTTCAATAAAAGTGAATGACATTTTGGAAATACTATTTTCTCTTTCAAAACTGCGTCACTAAAACTAATGGTTAATTTAGAATTGCTGTACATAACACATATTAAATGGTTCTTCGACATAAAAGTCGAAGCACTAACAGTGCATTACTAATGTGAACTATTTTGTAGTTGAATCGGTAAAATTGGATCGGTTTAATAATTTTTTTTTAAAAACAGATGTACAATACCTTAGATTCTATACACAGGCATATACAGAAACAAAAAATCAAAAAATGGGTTCAAGGAATGACTCTTTAATTAAATGAATCTCGGTCCATTAGTTAAAAGAAAAATTTTATTGATTTAATTAATTTTTTCTTACTCTCAAAGAACGCATTCTTTAAATGAATGCACGACGAGTTCATTGATTTCAAGGTAAGATTACAGTTTAATGAATCTTTTCTTTGAAAGTAAGAACTATTTCCTTGACTTAAAGAATTGATTCATTGACTGTATGAAAAATTTTATAAAATTAAAGAACAGAGATTCATTAAACTCGTACTTTGGACTAATCCATTAAAACAAAGAACTGGTTCTTATATATTAAGAACGTTTTTGGTTCAGTGTTACATAGATTTATAAATAAAGTAATCGTATCGAAGTTCTTCAAGAAAACTGTATTAAAAATTTATAAAAAAATTATACTTATTAGAAAACAATGAATTATCTACTGCATAACTAATTGTAATGTCATTATTTATCATTATTTTCCAAAAGGTATAACTTTTTTAGTACTGACAACTTTTTTATTTTTAAAGATATGTTTATGTTTTTGGTGCCATTGAAAAGCAAATTGAATAAATTACAAAATTGATCCTAAAAAAAATTTCATTTATTACGTGAAATTTTGACAAATTTGCACTCAAATTTGAAATTTGGTAATTTCAACCTATTGATTTCATTTTCACACGATCACAGCTCGGTTGGTGGGGCTTGTTGATATACCCATGAAAAGGTGATTTCATTGCCTTTAAAATGAGCGTAAGTTAGAGTTGAGTTAGTTTTTCTGCTAGAGACAATAACTTAAATCAAAGTCGTGAAATATTAATTAACCCTGTAGCTCTTAAGAATGTGAAAATAGGTCCCCCCTCCCCCCTCCCATACGATTTTTTGCTTAGCTTGACATAACCTTTCAGCTCCGTAAATAGTTGCACTCAATTGCGGAACACCCTGTAAAAATATATTTATCCCTTTTACTCCTACAAGGCGTTAATTCATGCGCATTTACCTCTAAGGGTGAATGTAGTATTAAACTTCTTACTTACTTGTAAATGAAATTTGGTTTTAAGACCTTCGGCAAAGATGCAGAAAATTGAAATACATTTTTCCTTCTAAAATTATTCTATGGGGGTAGCAGGTGGTCCAAATTCAAACCCTCTCAATATACAAATATGAATATAACTCAGCAAAGATGCTGTAAGTTAAATGATATGAATAAAGAAAATTTCAAAAGACATCATCATCTTATCTATAATTTTGCTCATGATGAATATTAAAATGATCAGGAATCATCTCACATCAAACATCACACAAGTTTAAACTAGTTCGTGACCGTGCCTATTATGACTAAAGCAAATATCTCATTTCATTGAACATACAATTTTTTTCTTTCATATTTACGATAATATTAACTGGAAATTGCAAATTCAATCCAATTGCCACCCATTTGCAACATTGAAGAAGGTTGATGTTTTTGTTTTCATATCACCAAGTCGGTTGCTGCAACGATACAAAGCAGTTTCAGCTTCTCAAACGTGGACCGCACACATTATTAACTTTTGAAGTTTTTCATTGAAGTCATTTTGGAGTTGGTGCTGCACAAGGCACAGCAACACAAGTTATATGTGTGTGGTTACAGCGTGTATCGTTTATTTTCTGCGTATATTTTATTTATTTATTTTTTTTTATTTGTTGGTTTTTTTTCTAGATAAGATCCGGTTTGACTGTGTGACCTACTTCCGGCTATAGCTTAAGCGCACGAGTCAGCCTAACTGTGTTGTTGGCTGTTCCAAGGAGTGCGTTTAGGAAGCTTGAATCTGCACTCAAGCAGCATCTGAAGCAGTATTTAGCACGTAAAACTCTTTTTGAATGCTTTGGTTTTGCATAGTTTTTATTGTCGTTTGTGTGTGGGAGGAAAACAGAATTGTTTTGACTCCTACGATTTGAACTAGAAACTTGAGAAGCCGTTGTTAATGTTAGCTATAAATAATTTGAACGTTATATTTATGGTGAGCAGTAAAAGGCATAGATACGAGGGCAATTCGAAAATTCAGTGACTTTTTAAATTTACTGCGTAGTCACTTTAAATGTAACGCGCCATTGAAAGAACAGGCTATTTCGAAGAAAATGGAAAAAATTGAATTTCGCATTATTATATGAGTAAAAAAACCCATTAAGAAGGGGGTTAATGAATTCCGTTGTGGTCGTACCAACACAAGTGACGTCGAATGTTTAGGTCGCCAAAAAGAGTTCGTCACGCCAGAAATCGCCGATAAAACCCATCACTGAGGTGACTGAGGCTGTAATCAACTCAACTGAGCAGGTACATCGCATGCACATTTGGATATTAAAAAGCTAATCACTCATGGGCGTAGTCAGCATTAATTTTTTCATGTGACTGATAAATAGATAATAAATGTGTAAGTTTATAATAAAAAATAAATTAGGCTTCAATAAATATTTATAAACTAGCAGGACCTGGTTGTCCGCGGCTTCGCCACGGACGTTCCAGCAACCATATATTTTAATTTGTGGGCGGTAAAAGGGGTGTGGCAAACATTTTTCCCATAAACCATCTCGTGCTCGAAAACAAACTACAGCCAAAATTTCAGCGCAATCGGCCCAGAAGTTTTGGAGTCTTAATGATTTCTTAAAGGTGAGAGTAATTATAGTGTCGGCACGCCTATTTTTAGTACAGTAGCCGACGGTAAGTATACAAACTTAATTACCAAATTTCAGCCTCAAACGAACAAAATAGTCTGAAATATACCATTTTCATTGATTTGTGGGCGAGCGTTAAAAGAGGGCATGGAATCCCATTCTTGGTACAATTGCCGAAAGTTACCATACAAACGAAAGTACCAAATTTTAGTCTCATACAATCGAAATATTCGGAAATATTGCATTTTTATTGATTTGTGGGCGGTAAAAGGGAGCGTGGTTAAAACTAAGTATGCAATCACCTTTTATATGGTGCAAGTAGTACACGTTTTAAGCTTGAGCGATGTCCGTTCAGCAGTTAGGTTAGGTTACGTTCGATAGCCGACTCAACACCTAGGCCAGTGCAGGCCCGTTGTGATACCACATAATCTCTTTTGAACCCTAGAGATTTCCCTCCTCAAACCAGTTCGTGCGGGTGATGAATTTTATTATATGCCTTACTTCCAGGCATAAGACTTCGGCAAGTTCGTTTAGAAAGGGATGACCCAGAGTTGCCATCCTTCTTTTAGCAAGGGCCGAACTTTCGCAGAGGAGGTGCTGAACACTTTCTACTTCCTCCTCACATCTGCAGCTTCTGCTAAAATCATTTGCTATAAGTCCAAACCGAAGAGCATGTGTTTTAATTAGGCATTGGCCCGTGAGGATTCCTACTATTTTTGACAGGTTTACCCTGCTTAACTCAAGCAGTGATTTGGTGCGTTTTAGTCGAAGGAAGGCCACGTCAGCTTAGCAGTCCTACATGTATCAAGGTGCTCCCAGTGTTCTTGTGCAAGACTTAAGGATTTGTTCCTGCACTGGAGTTTATAGGAGGATATGGGTATACCAATAAGGTCCTCATTTTAGAGGGTGTTTAAGGTCGTACCCTTCCTAGCCAATTCGTCTGCCAAGTTATTGCCCTCGATATCCCTGTGTCCGGGTACCCATATGAGGGGGATCCTGGCTAGCCTTGCCATCTCGTTAAGAGATCTGCGGCACTCAGTGAGAGTTTTAAAGTTATCAGTATGTGAATTCAGCGCTTTGAACGCTGCTTGGCTATCTGAGAAGATAAAAAAACTTTTTCCTTCAAGGTCTTTTTGACCCAGACTCTTTGCGGTTTCGTGAATTGCCACCATCTCCGCTTGGTAGACACTACAATAATTTGGGAGTCCAAAGGATACCTCGATTTCAAGCTCCTGGGAGTAAATATCTCTCCCCCCTACTTGTTCTTGAAATTTTGATCCATCTGTAAAGATTTTTGTGCCGTCTGTTTTAAGAGAGGTTTTGTTAGCTCAGTCCAGCCGCGAAGGGATGAGAACTTCGTAGTTCTTTTCAAGATTTAAGCGAGGCACACAGTAGTCTGTTTTGTCTGGGACAGAGGGGTTCAGAATAGTTGAGTGACCGCAACCATTACCTATCCAATTTCCTGATTCTCTTAGTCTGAGAGCTGCTGTGTTAGAAGATGAGGCATGACATTCAAAGCGTTAGTTGGTGTTGTGGACAATGCCCCAGTAATACATAGACTTGCACTTCTTTGCACCTTTACAAATTTCTGAAGTGCCGTTGTCTTATCAAGGGTCCTCCACCACACCAGTGAGCCATAAGTAAGTATGGGTTGAACAATTGCTGTATAAATCCAGCGTACTATTTTGGGGGAAAAACTCAATTTTTTACGTATCGACTTTTTACAGGCAAAAAGAGCTATGTTTGCCTTCCTAACACGTTCTTTTATATTGTCATTCCAGAAAAGCTTCTTATCCAGAATTACTCCTAGGTATTTCGTGCTGTCACAAAAGATCAACCTCGTGCCGTTTAGATGCAGAGGTATTTAGTTGGGTAGTTTATATTTCCTAGTGAAAAGAATGAATGAAGAGGAGAAACGTTTTCTCTGGGTTAACACTTAAACCACAAGAGGATGCCCATCTCGAAAGGATTGAGAGTGCTCTCCCCATGAATTGACAGAGAGTCTGAGGAAATTTTCCGTTAAATACGATTGCGATATCGTCAGCATAAGCAATAACCATACAGCCTTCTCCCTGCATGATGCGCAACAGTTGGTTAACCGTCACGGACCAAAGAAGCGGAGACAAGACCCCCCCTGCGGAGTACCTCTTCTTACGAACCTGCGAGTACGGGATCCCTCAAGCTCTTAGTTCACCACCCTGTCCAAGAGCATCTGATGTATGAAGCTCAAGAGAGAATCCTCCACCGCCAGTTCTGACAAGGCAGAGGTAGCCGCATCCGGAAGGACGTTATTGAATGCTCCTGCTATGTCTAGAAAAGCAGCAAGCGCATATTTCTTGCTCATAAGTGATTTTTCGATTGTAGATACAAGAGAGTGAAGAGCTGTCTTCAGCAGATAAGATTTGTATAAAAGTCAAACAAACGCACAAACAAATAAACAAACAGATAATGATTTTTATTAAAAGTTGCTTTACTTGCTGAAATCCATTACAAAGTTGTGGAGGTTTTAAATTGCGCAATAACATAATAGGCAGATTAATTTGAAATGTTTGCTTATATGGGAGAAGGACGCATAAATGTAATGAATTAAAAAATTCACTTGGATAGTGAATCACATCATCTTCATTAACAATCGTATAGATTGACTTGTACATCCACATCTGAATTTTTGGTGGAAACAATAGCACTCCACATAACCATGCGGCAGATTTTTGACGCAAATTTTCGATATCTGGGTAAACATTTGAAACCAAATTGTCTATAGTCGAAGCGCATGTACGCAATGTATCTGAAACATGAAGCAATCCATTATCAAGAGCAATGTTCCTTTTCCTATTTTTAGTAAAAGAGCTGCAAATATAGCGGCATCGTGATCTCCTCTTTAATGGACACGCATATTTGTTGTCAATTGAAGTTTCTTGATATATTGACACACATTTGATTTCTTCATGACAACTCTTACTATATCAGCAGGGTGACTTTAGGTACAACCGGTAGTGTTTGACGGCAGTCGCCATCTTGCAACGTGGTATTAACAGCATTGATATGACCTTTATGTGTCATGGTGCATTCATCCCAAACAACTAATGAGTTGAGACTTCTTTAAGTACTTTTGCAATAGCACCGTTTTTACGAAATGAGCATGAATGTGTTGTTTTTTTGCATGGTGAAACTGAAAGCCGCAACTTAAATGTGGGCTAAGTAATTCGACAGCCGCTTAGAAGTGTTGTTGCGATTGCGGACGATGCTACTGCAATTGCAATTTTTCGTACATGAAGAAATTTAGCAAGAATTAAATTAGTTGGCCATCAACAAAAAAAAAATTGTTGTTACACTTCATTATTCGCTACACTTTGTAATATTTTGTTGTACACATTAATCTGTTCTGGATGGAGTAAATTTTGCTTTCTGCTCAGATATATAAACTGAAAGATTTTACTTGATCATAATTAATTTCGCGAGTATATAGAATATTTTCTACTTCAGTATTATCTCTTTGGGGTTCTGGCAAACCGAAATCTTTTAAACTCGAAGCCAAGCTCTCGTTAAAAAAGTTATTGTTGTAAGGTATTTCCTGATTATTTTGTTGTGAGCGAAGTCTGTGCAAAAAATCATCGCGAAATTGATTTTTGAAATCGTTCCATAACTGTAGCGCGTTGAATATTTGGCAAAGAATTGGAAAGCTTTTTCAGAGATGGCGATATCAGACAGTGCATTTCTCCAATGGTCGTCACTTTCAAGAAGACCTAGGTCTTCGCATGCCACGTGGTATATGGGATGCAAAACACTATTTACAGTTCTTAGGTTAGGTTAGGTTAGTATGGTTAAGACGGCTGCCCGTCTCGTGCACTTAGGCCAACATAGGCCCCTTGTGATACCATATAATCTCCTTTAACTTGGTGTTATAAGAGTCCTGTCTCCGTTGAACCATCTCGTGTACTTAATGAATCTGTCGATTTTCTTTGGATCTATCTTTGAGATTGAAGCAAGAGAGTGAAAGAGGGGTCGACTGAGGGTATTTAGTCTCCTTCTACTTAGAGCGGGGCAGTGGCAGAGAAAGTGTTGTACGGTTTCCTCCTCCTCATCATCTCTGCAGCTTCTGCAGAAGTCGTTGGATTCACAGCCTAAACGAAGAGCGTGAGCTCCTATCAGTGTCCGGTGAGTACCCCTACCAGAACAGAGAGATTCGGTCTTCCGAGTCCCTGTAGGGAGGAGTTGCGATTGCTGTCGTAGGAAGGCCAGGTAAGTTTGGCTGTGGCGCAGGTGACAAGGTTATACCACCGCTCATTGGACTGGCGCAGCGTGTTTCGCCTGCACTGGACTTCAAAGGTGGCCAAGGGTATACCTACCCCATCCTTTTCTGGAAGGATAGCGGCGGTCGTACCCCTTCTAGCCAGTTCGCCAGCTTTACAATTCCTTCTATGTCTCGGTGCCCAGCCACCCATACAAGGTGGATCCTGAAGATTTAAAGTTTTGGGTATAGGAGCATAATGCTTTTAGTGTCGCTTGACTGTCCGAGAAAATATATATAGACTTCCCTGAGGTGCTCAGCTGATTGAGGTGCTGTGCTGCTTCCTTGATGGCTAAGGCCTCCGCTTGGTAGACGCTGCGTATCTCTCTGAGTATCTCCATTACCATCTTCGAACCAGGATCCAGCCTACCTTAGCCTCAGAGCTGTGATAGTGGCACCTTCGATGGTAATTAGGTCTAAGGGAGGTAAGTGTAAGATGACATTTAACGCATCCGTAGGAGTAGACCGCAAGACTCCTGTTATACATTGTTCTGTACTTCTCTGTACTTTGAGAAGCATATTTAGTAAGGAAGACTTACGAGTGGCCTGCCACCAGACAATCACTCTGTGGAGTATAATTGGTCGGACGATAGCAGTGTAAATCCAGCGGACTATGATGGGAGAAAATAACCATATCTTGCCTATTGATTTCTTGCAAGCGAAGAGCGCTATGTTTGCCTACTTGATGCGTTCCTCAGTATTCTCACTCTATATAAGTTTCCTGTCTAGGATCACTCCCAGACACTTTGCGCTGTTGCTGAAGTTAAGCCTGACTTTGTTCAGTTTCGGGGGTGTTAGTATAGGAGTTTTGTATCTTCTGGTAAAGAGATCCAGTTCCGTCTTTTCCGGGCTTAATCTGAGTCCGCAGGTTCCAGCCCAGCTGGATAGCGACCAAAGCACTGACTCCATGACAGAGTGTTTGCGGGAATTTACCACGTATGACGATAGAGCCGTCGTCCGCGTACGCTATCACCTGGTGGCCATCCTCTTCCATGCGTCGTAGCATCTGGTTGATCTTTACGAACCATAACAGTGGAGAGAGGGCTTTCGTACAGTTGCCAACAGTCAGCATACAAACTTAACTACCAAATTCTAGTCTAATAGGTAAAAGGGGGCGTCGCAAAATAAAGCCTATGTTCCGCACCGTAATTTAAAGAATCGTTTGATAAAGGTTTTATAAAAATTCGTTGAGTAGTTTAGGAGTCTATTCGGAACATACATAAATACATACAAACAAACAAAAATATTGGGTGTGTGCGAATTGAATTAAATTGCTACCTAAACTAAATTAAGGTAAAGCAGTTAAGGTTTATTAAGATTAATTAAGGCTAATTACAAATAGGTTAAAGGTTACGAAATGTCATTATTCTCTTCTCTTAAGAAATGTCATTAGTTTAGCAAGCATTTAGGTAGCTCCGAATTTTCCTAAATAAATTTAGGAAACACTGCTTTATCGACACAATTTAGTTTAGGTAGCAGTTTAGTTCAATTCGCACACACCCATTATATAGATTTGTGAAAAATTTAGCTAATGGTCATTATATACAAAAATTTTGCCCCTTTCTTTTTTGGATAGTAAAGTCCCGCGTGATATTTTGATCAACACCTTCTTGGAATCACAATTGATGTTTATATACAGACTGACAATGACACGACCTCTCTGTTGATGAACATTTAAGTGACTGTCGTATAGTTTTGATACGATTGTAGTTAAGCTGAAATGAGTGCTTTTCAACGCTAACTAACGGTAATCTTTCAAATCAGTAATTAGAGCTGATAAAGATACTTTGTTTAAAGTAGTACAGCTTGTTCTCTCATTCTGTGTTTGAGCTTTCTTCGGACTGTAATCAACATAGATTTGGCGAGAGTGCATAATAAAATATGTTTGGTGTCGTATAGTTTTGATAAGCACCTTATGTGCGGTAGGCGTATTTTTTTGCCGATTTGATTAACTTTTATACCAACTCTTTTTTTGCTATAAAATAATTAGAGGAATTATACCAGATTACCCAATGCTGGCAATGGTTATATGGGAGGTTAGCGTATTAGTCGGCTGAATTGGTTTATTTTTACAGTAACTCTTTCTTGGTATAAAGTTATTTTGCGAATCAAATTTTATTGATATGGGAAAATTTTTTGGGAAAATATGCCAGATTACCGATTTCGGTTGTATCTGAGATGAGCGTGTTATTCAACCGATTTGGTTAATTTTTACACCAACTGTCTTCTATGACAAAAAAACACGCATGCAAATTTTTATTGGCCTAAGATCATTTTTTTAGCGCAAACACAACCGAAAATTAAAAATAACAATACCAAAAATAACAATAAAAATAAGACCAAATATAAGGCTGACACTTGAAAAAGTGTTCGCCGCTGGTTTCGATCTGTTTTAGATTTTGCGGAACTTGATATTAAAAGATTACATTTATTTTTCAGGAGCACTAAATTGACAGAACATGCAACTGTTCTCATTCTTTAAAGAAATTTCAACCATAACTAATTGAAATTAGTCCAGCATATCCATCATTCGCTTTTATTTAAATAAGAAAAATTAGAAAAAGAAAATGTTACTCTTCGGTCAGTTGTAACCTGTTGCGAAATATTGAGCCAACTCACAGCAGGAGCAACTAGTGCAATACATGAGGACATTTTGCGTATATTTGTACAACTTTCGTGAAGAATCTGCTTAAGAACAATTTGCAAAATGTCACCCGTGAAGACCGCAACACTGTGTGACACAGCAGCAGCTCAAATTAAGATGAAGCTATGCTTACTTGTTAATGTGCCAAATGTGCAGGTACGACTGATAATAGAGCTCTTTGACCTACCTGCTGTTTTAAGGAAAATATTCGCAACACTTCGATTTTAGGAGGTTTTTACCACACTCATAGTAGATGGAAGATGAATATACACTCCGCGTCAGCAGAAGAGGTTCACTGCTTCAATGAAATACAAATCATTTTTTCTCTTAAAATTAGCGTAAGGAACACCTTTTTGTTGTTGTTTTTTTTTTAAGTGTTTTATTATAAAAAGTTAGGTAAAGAGAATTGTACATAAAGGAGCCGTTAATTTTCTGTTGTTGTTTGAACTTTGGCAATACAAAAATATGCACTTTTTGGTGCGTCATTAGAATAGGTTCATTAATTTGAAGAAATGGAATCGAAAATATTTTTTTTATCTTAATTTATTTTTTTTTTGTTTTATTCAACAAATTTTTAATAATGAGTGCTACTTTCTTTATTTAAGTTATTTTCATAAATTCGATTTGGAATGGAATCATAAAGTTGCTTCAAGTAGTTCAAAGAAATTTCACTCCAAGCCACTTTAATGTCAGAACTCTTTGTCTTTAAATTGTCGACTGGAATCATACACTTTCCGAACTTATCAACCCCATATATTATCAATAATGTTTAGATCCAGAAAATATGGAGGCCATGACAACAGTTGAACATTTCTGTTCACTAATCCAGCTTGTAACGATACGTGCCGTATATATATACGTGCCGCGCTGATAAATCCATTTCAGGGGTCGAAAAATATTCTGAGACTTTGGAAAAGCTTGTTCTAGCATCGCTCTATACAAATTTGCCGTCATTATGCAACTTGGAAACTCCAGATCAATGGTTTCAAAATACGTTATAGCCCCCCAAGCTATTACACCTCCCTCGTGGTTATGGTGACGAGTTAAAAAAACTTCCTCTTTTCCTAGATCATGAAAGTAACAGTTATAACCATCCGGTCCATCCAAATTTAGTTTCTTTTCGTCTGAGAAAACTATGTACTGCCATTCTCCCTTCCAAGTCATGTGATGATTCTTACAAAAATTCAACCGATTTTCCTTCAATTCAGGGTTAAGTGGTTGTTTTTTCTAAATCTTACTTCGTGTTAGGTGCTATACGGTTGAAAGACTGGCACTTACCCCAGCTTTTGGTCTAATTTTTGATGCTGAAAGGCAAGAGTTGGAGGCTTTCCGAATAATTGCTCTCTTATCTGCATCTGATGCAGCAGAATATGTACACCCTTTAATTTTTTTTTACATATCCGATCTTATTTTCCAAAAAATTGCATACTACGTTTTGACTTCTTCCAATTTTGCTAGGGATTTCACGAGTACTTAAGTTTTGCTCTTTGTTCACCTCAATTTTAACTTTTTCTTTCGAACTTAAAGTTTTTCCGCGTCCCATACTGCCTCAAAATACTGTAACACCTTTTTTATTATTTATTTTAGTACCGATCTTTCTGAAACTCTGAAAGAAACTGAAGATGTTAACTGTGAACATATTCTAATGACGCACCAAAAAGTGCATATTTTTGTAATGCCAAAGCTAAAACAACAACAGAAAATTAACGGTTCCTTTATGTACAATTTCTCTTTATCTAATATTTTATAATAAAACACTTAAGAAAAAACGACAACAAAAAATGTTCCCTTACGCTCATTTTAAGAGAAACAATGGTTGGTATTTCATGAAAGCAGTGAACATATTCTGCTGACGCGGAGTGTATATTCAACATAAAATTTCGAAGATTTTCAAAATGTTTAAGAACCATAAAAGTTTTCCTTCAAAATGTTTGATAAAGTTTTTTTAAATTTTGAAAAAAAAACGTTTTATTAGTTTTGCTGGAAAACTTATCTCTCAAGCCACTTAAAATCCGACCAACTATTAATAGTTAATTTCAAAGTTAAATGTTAATTTGAAACCTACAGTCAGGGAATAAACTCTTCATACACCCGCTTATTAGTATAGTTAGTTATAAGTGTACAAAAACAAAAATTTTCATTTCTCTGAAAACATAAAGGAATACACAAAAAAAAAAAACTAAAAATTAAGAGGGAAAAAAGTGTTCATACATTGAAATATTTCTTACAAAAAATATGAAATTAATTACGTTTTCGAATTATGCTTA
Organism: Coremacera marginata; assembly: GCA_914767935.1. Lineage (NCBI taxonomy): Eukaryota > Metazoa > Arthropoda > Insecta > Diptera > Sciomyzidae > Coremacera > Coremacera marginata. The sequence continues at coordinate 27,520,943 of OU612043.1, forward strand.
TTAAAGTTAATATTTTGTCGGTCTACCATTGGCATCAATGACTGCCTGCAGACGTCTTGGCATCCATACGACCAGATTTTCAGTCATATCAGGAGTTATTTGCGACCAGGCTCTTCGTAAAGCTTGTTTTAATGTTTCCTTGCTGGTAATATCGGCATGACGAATTTTTCTTTTCAAAATATCCCAAACATGTTCAATGAGGCTTAAGTCCGGTGTTTGGGGAGGGGAGTTCAACTGTCTTGGTGCATAATAAAGCAACCAATCCCTGACAATGAGCGCTGCATGTTTGGGATCGTTGTCCTGTTGGAAAATCCAATGCTGGCCAAGATCAAAGATATCAACCGATGGTTGTAAATTATCTTCTAATAGCTGTTTATAATAGTATCGATCCATAATACCATCTATAAACACTAATCGGCCAACCCCAGACGCGGATATGGCTCCCCAAGCCATTACGTTGCCACCACCATGTTTCACTGTTGGAACAATATTATTCGGGTCAAGTGCTGTATTTTTTTTTGCGCCAGATTCTTCCGCGGCCATCATTCCAAACAAATAAGATTTACTTTCATCCGTAAATAAAACCTTTCTCCAGAAATCTATTTCCTTGTTTAGATGTTTTTTTGCAAACTCAATGCGAAGTTTCCTATTCTTCTCGGATATCAATGGTTCTCTAAGGGGAACTCTGCTTGCATAACCGTTAGCTCGTAATGCATTTCGTACAGTTTTTGGAAGAACTGTCTTGGACGAAGTCTTGGACGAAGCGATCCTTTCAGCTATTTTTGGGGCAGTAATTTTTGGATTTATTTTTAGTTCTTTTAAAATCAGGCTAATATCACATCTGGAGAGTTTCTTTAGGCGTCCTGACCGCGGCTTGTTTTCAACGAAACTAGTATTTTTATATTTTGTTATGATGTATTGCACCGTAGCGAAGAGTACATTTAGTAATTTGCTGATTTCGCGATTGGATTTGCATTTTGTATGCTCTTGCACAGTTAAATTCTTAATTTCGAGGCTAATTTCTTTGCGCGCACTCATCTCGAACACTTGATCACTATTTTAACAATAAAATGCCAACCTATCATTCAACCAACACGTGCTCCACCTGTAATGCAAAAACTAACGGTATTTAAACAGTTGCAATACGCAGTTTATGAGTGAAATAAAAAATATTTGCACTGTATGAACACTTTTTCCCTCTTCATTTTTATTAGTTTTTTTTTCTGTATTACGTTATGTTTTGAGAGAAATGGAATTTTTTGTTATTGTACACAAATAAAAAAGCAATAAAATTATTTCGGCATAACACCATTTTTTGTGATGATCTTTGTTTAACAGTTTCTTGGTTTTTAAGGGATGTATGAAAAGTTTATTCCCTGACTGTATATCTATATAGGGTGTCCCGCAGTTGAGTGCAACTATTTACGAAGCTGAAGGGTTATGTCGAGCTGAGCAAAAACTCGTATGGGAAGGGGAGGAGGGGGGTCTATTTTCACATTCTTAGGAGGTACAGGGTTAATTAATAGTTCACGACTTTGGTTTACGTTATTGTTTCTAACAGATAAACTGACTTACATAAAACTTATTTTGATAGCTCATTTTAAAGGCAATGAAATCACCTTTCCAAAGTATATCAACAAAACCCCACCAACTTAACCCTTACTGAGCTGTGGTCGTGTGAAGATGAAATCAATCGATTGAAACTACCAAATTTCAATTTTGAGTGCAAATTTCTCAGAATTTCGCGTAATAAATGACATTTTTTCTTGAGGTCAATTTTGTAATTTAATCAATTTTCTTTTCAATGACACCAAAAACATAAACATATCTTAAAAAATAGAAAAGTTGGCTGTACTAAAAAAATTATACTTATTAGAAACAATGATATCTACTGCATAACTAATTGTAATGTCATTATTTATCATTATTTTCTAATAAGTATAATTTTTTTAGTACGGCCAACTTTTTTAGTTTTAAAGATATGTTTATGTTTTTGGTGTCATTGAAAAGAAAATTAAATAAGTTACAAAATTGGTTAAAAAAAAATTTCATTTATTTCGCAAAATTCTGAGAAATTTGCACTCAAAATTGAAATTTGGTTGTTTCAATCGATTGATTCCATCTTCACACGAGCACAGCTCGATAACGGTTAAGTTGGTGGGGTTTGTTGATATAACGTTGGAAAGATGATTTCATTGCCTTTATAATGAGCTATCAAAATAAGTTTTATGTAAGTTAGTTTTTTTGCTAGAAACAATAACGTAAACCAAAGTCGTGAAATATTAATTAACCCTGTAGCTCCTAAGAAAATAGACCCCCCCTCCCATGCGATTTTTTGCTCAGGTTATGTCGAGAACCTTTCAGCATTGTGAATAGTTGCACTCAATTGCGGGACACCCTGTATATATAAAAATAATATGCATTGTTAATGAAATTTATGTTCTCTGGTCTGGTCTCGTCTTCTAAAAGGTGTCGTCAATACGAATGTTTTTATGTATAAACGGACTTTGTATATGTATTAGTTCATGAGTTATAGGCATTTGAATATGTATTTGTTCGTATATTGTGTATATAGGGAAATATTTGCAAATCCCTATATCTCGGTAAATATGGGTAGTACGGTATTGGAATTTGGTACAGATGTGGGTCGGATCATTTTCAAACACAGTAGAAAAAGTGGGTGGAATAAATCAAAGGGGTGTGGTAGTATGAATAAATAACTATATCTCGGTATACATGGGTACTAGGGTATTGGAATAAAATAACAAAAAATACTCAAGAGATTTGAACCCAAAAACAGCAATCGATGTTATTTTATTAAAAAAAAAAAGAGACTTAAAAGACATGCCCCCTATATTGAGAAAACAAAATTACAAGTGAACAGATTTTCCGATTTGAATGAAAAAGGTATCAAATTGTTTTGTTTTAGATTTAGATAAGAACAACAAAATTGTCCATGCCTACCTGCTAAGCCTACTAACATTGAAAAACAAAATTAGAAGTGAATGACTGAATCGATTTAAACAAAATATGAATCAAACAATTCTGTTTGCATTTAGATGACACTATGTATTTAGAAACGCTCACAATATGGAAAAATATAACAAGAAGAGAACGGCTTAATCGATTTGCAGTTTGCAGATTTGCAGATTACCAAGTAGCAGATTGTCTGCCCCGCTCACCTTATTCCAAAAAACATAGTAAGACGTGAACAGCTGAGCCGATTTCAGCAAAAATGAAATCAATTAAGTCTGTGTGTCCATTGCGATTAGCATACCAGCAAAAAAGTGCTTCCAAAAGAATATAAAGTTGGAAAGGAAAGTATTGAATTCCATCCCTTCTACTTTTATACCTAGAAAGCATTCTTTCAACATATACATCTCATTGTGTCATTCTCCAGAAGTGCTTCCAGACGGTTTTCAAAGGAAGATTTCTTTTAGGCATTCTATGAAAAGAGTGATCGTTGCCATCAAACGACCGAAGACTTTTGTTGAGTATAATCTATATATATACAAAAAAGTTAATGTATTTATGTATGAGGGCGTGTTTATTAGATATACAGGGTTGCCCATATTCGAAGCGCCCATCTGGCAACACTGTAACTTTCCGCTGTGATGCCAAATCGACTAATGACATACCGCGTTTGAAGCGTCATTCCAAGCAAATGTTTACAATGGAACAGTACACGCCACGCGAACGCTCTAAAATTGTTGAAATTTACATTCAACAAAACAAGTCAATAGTGAAAACTCAACGTGCTTTCAAAAAAATAAATAAAGTGAAAAGTGCGCCTTCCAAGAAAACAATTTATCGTTTGTATGAAAGATTTACAACTGGTAATACTCTTGGTAACCCCAAGAGGCCAAATAAAAAGCGACCAAGGCGATCGGATGAGAATATTGCAGCCGTACGAGCCAGTATTGAGCAGTCACCAACAACATCCCAAAATCGCAGTTCTCAGCAGCTCGGCATTCCCCGATCCACTTTACAACGCATTTTACGTGTTGATTTGAATTTGTTTCCGTACAAAATTCAATTGGTAAACAAATTGTTGCCTACCGATAAGCCACGTCGATTGGAATGGGCCCAAAGAGTCATCGAAATGGCTGAAGAAAACGAGCAATTTTGGCATACAATTATCATGAGCGATGAAGCTCATTTTTAGTTGAACGGAACGGTAAACAAACAAAATTGCCGTATTTATGCCACTGAAAATCCACAAGAGATTCAAGAGGTACCTCTTCACGATGCAAAAGTCACTGTTTGGTGCGGCGTTTGTGCTAAAATGCTCATTGGGCCGTTCTTTTTCGAAGATGATAATGGCCACAGAGTTACTGTCAATCAGGAGCGTTATCGCGATATGATAAACAATTTTTTCATGCCAATCGTTCGTCGAAAGCGTATCAGGTACTACTGGTTTCAACAAGACGGCGCGCCACCACACACAAGCCGCACTACAATCGATTTTTTGAAGCAATTGTTCCCTGGCCGTTTGATGTCAAAAAATGGTGATTTCGATTGGTCGCCAAGATCACCAGATTTAACGCCTCCAGACTTCTTTTTGTGGGGTTATTTGAAATCAAAGGTTTACGTCAACAAGCCAAAGACCCTAGAAGAGCTGAAAACCAACATCCGTCAAGAAATAACCGCCATTCCCATCGAAATGTTGAAGAAAACCATGGAAAATGCTGCAAAACGGGCACAATATGTCGTAGAGGCCAATGGCGACCATTTACGAGATATCATATTCAAGAAATGATGTAAGCAAATCTACTTGAACCCAATTAAATGATATTCATGACGAACAGACAAAAAATTGTGGTTTCTTTGATTTATTTAAAAATAAAATGGGCGCTTCGAATATGGGCAACCCGTAGATTCCGAAACCGCTAAGCCAATTTTTATGAAATTTTCAGAAAAACTGTAGCAAAGTCTCGAGTGTCTTGAGTTTGATGCCGATTGAGCCAATGGGCAGGCATTAGATAAGAGCATGCCACCTCTCTTTAGAGTTATAGGTCGCACAGCCTCGGTGATCGGTATTTGAATAAGGGAAAATCCGCCCTTTATTAATAATTTGAATTGAATTAAAATGCAAAATTTCAACTTTAGCCTTTTATTGCAAGTGTTCTTACTTTGCCTCAATCATTTCATTATTATCTTTAGCCGACACCTTCCATTTAAAAAAAAAAAAAAATAAAACATTTACAAAAACTTCATTTGTGAAACAGTGCGGGTAATTTGATCATCATGGTTAATGAATTAATGTATAAATTGCTCAAATAAATAAAATTTAAATTTTTCTCCGAGAATTCTAAAATCATAAGTTTTTAATAACTTTACATTTTGCCAATATGTAAGCCTGTTAAAAAAAGCCTGGCGAAGCGGGCGGGGGTTCAGCTAGTTAAATATAAGTCAGATATTACTACTGTTAACCTTAAAAACGCCGATAGACGTGTAATTTTTGTGTAGTCTTCTCTACCAGAATTCGTTGATCGAAATTTGTAATTTTAAAAAAAGTTGAAAATTTTCGTACATTGATATTTATCGTGTCATATAATTTAGAAAATTGTAAAAAAATATTGTAAGCCCAATTACAAAAAATCTAGTTTTTAAGAATCATCATGAAATGAAAAATCTTTTTACAAATCTTTACTTTTTTGAGTAATTTGGTGAACATGAAAACGTGCGTTCAGCTCTCAATATTAACTTTAACAATAAACGGCGGTTAATTTTATGGTTCAATATTTTACAAGTTGTCTTTCTTTCTGAGTAACTCTCGCTTAATTTACTTTCAGCCTTACAGCAAGTTAAATTCTAAGAACACATTTTTAAGGCAATTAAACTTACATTAGCAGAATCTTTTTTCCAAATTTCAAGTATATTACGCATCGACTGTTACGAAATAATTTTTTTTTTTTTTTTTTTATTTTTTTAATGATTTTAATTTCACCACAAAATTTTTCCTTTCGTTTAAGCTTATTTCATAAAATGTTACGTTCACACAAAGAAATAACATCGTTAAAGTTGACACAAAAAAGCATCACCACAAGAATATTTGGGACAAAACAGAACAAAAAAAAAAATTACGGTTACTTAACATACAAATGCACAGACATATCCATACATAGAAAAGTACAAACAGTAATACAGTCAGCGTAGGGTTTGAGGAAAAAGAATTTGGTCAGAGCAATAATAAAATTTTACTTTTTATTGTTGTTAGGCGTTTCGGCATATAATATTATCTCTTAAAAATGTATATTGTTGTTCTTGTAGATAATACTATTATAGCTTACATGCGAAACTTCCATCTAGACTAAGCCCGGATTCGTCAAGTCAGATGATGTCATTTTAACTCATATTCATATGCAAATTATACATTTATTTCTTCTTTCTTCGACTGCCTCGACTCCATACCATCTGAGATCATCTTGGCTTGCAGTTAATTAGTACGTGAATCTGGGTCAACGATGTATTTAAAAATTTCCAGCAAATTAAAGAATATTTTAAATAAACAGTCAAGAAAAAAAAAAATCACAAATCTCTTTAACAAACACGATTAAAATGCGCGCGAAAGTGAATCGCGTTATTGAAAATAGTAAAAAAAAAAAGAAAAATATAATATTAAGTGGAAGTAAATCTATACATAAAAAATGAATGTATGTCTGTATGTCTGTTTGTGCTTTATAGGAGGCCAAACCACTGTACCGATTTTCCTGATATTTTGACAGCGTCTTAATATGACTCTGGAAGGAATATTAGGCTATATAAAGTTGTGCTTGGACAAAGGGGCGTGGCCCCGCCCATATAACCCAAACTTAAAATCGTCATATCTTCGGAATTTTTGGACCCACGGAAATGATATTTGGTACATATAGTATTGGCATGAATAGAAATACGTACCACAAAAAAAGTGGGCGGGACCACGCCCATTTTTGGGAAAATTAAAAACTAATATCTTCTAAACTATTGGACCGGTCGACATGAAATTTCACAATAGGACATTGTTACGAAATAATAAGTCCTTGGCTACATAATATTTTGATCAGACGAAGGGGTGGTGCCACGCCTACACAACCGAAAACTTTAAATCCTCATATCTCAGTCAATAATTGGCATCGAATGATGATATTTGCTACATATCATGTTTTCTTAAAAAGAATTATATGCCATGTAAATAGTGGGCGGGCCACGCCCCTTTCTTTGCTCTAGAAGCTACACCTCTACACCGTCTGAAAACATTGTATATCCTAAAGCATTGCAATAATTAATTCATAATCAAATAAATACATTTTTATTAATATCTAAATACTTTCTATTTTATCACTATAGGGCTAGCGAAGCACACCGGCTTCTGCTAGTAATGGTATATAGTATAAAGAATAATAAATAAATTTTATATAGAAACTAGCTGAATACCCTATACCCAATAATATCGATTTGAAAAAATTTTTCACTAACATTAGAAGGAATGTTGTGTGCGCACTTCTGCGGAATGTGCAAAATTGTAGCTTTAACATCTGAAGATTATGAGAAAATCTTAGGAAAATCGTAATTTGTGTGTGTTTGCCGATAGCTTAGAAAAATATATTTACAAATTTATTGGATATTTGGATAATTTATTAGATTGGATATTTTGAAAAAATTTCTCAAAAATCAGACCAAAGTCGAATGTTTGGCAAGCGTTTATGTTAATTTTCTCAAACATACAGGCTCTTTTTTGATCTCGTGCCGTAATGTTGCTATAGCGTTCAATGTGTTCAGGCTACTAAACTTGTGTACGGGAGCTCATGTGTTACGAGTACTTCTTACAGCGCGGTTTGTATGGAGGTCATTTTCACAAAGCACATGCTTTGTTTTTTGTTTTTTCAAGCACATGCTAACGTTTTTGGAGGACACTTTGGGGTATATGTACAGCCTTTAAAATTCATCGTACAAACATAAAATATATGTTAAAATATAAATTATATCGTTAATAAAACGAATATTTATCTTTGAATTTTGTAACTTCTTTAATAGTGTCACAAGATTGTAAAATTGAAGATGAAAAATTCACATATTTATATGAGAAAAATCATGCATTGATATTTCAGTTGCTGCTGAAGTTCATATGTTTGTTGCTTTAGTTCGTGCCGAAATCACGAAAGCAACATCGTGTTGTTTCTTGAAATCGTCATTTGTTTCGTCATTTTTGCCGCACGAATAATATTCGTCGTCAGCCATAATCGCACGCAAAAAGTAATGCATGCATTCCGCTCGAGTTCGTAAACATCGATTGCTGCTAAGCACAGTTTGTCACGATTGCAAATCGATCCAGATTCGGATGATTCGCTTAAAGCTCGAGTGTCTGCTGCTGCATGCATTTTCGTGCTTCCCTGCCGTTTTCTAGCAGCAAATTTTTAAATGTTTGTCGGTAAAAAAACAACGATGTTCTGCTTTCAATAAACATTCTTTATGCAGTTAACATTTTTTTCGTTGGTGCGAATAGACATAAAAGCATGAATTTTCCTTGCTTTTGACGAATGCTGCTGATGTTTTTCTTCGTAACCCATTCTTGTGTCGTAGGCATTTGTAATCGCGAGCGCTCGTACTCTATGGCATTCGTATCCACAGCGATTGTTACATGCATTCGCGCAATAATTTTAATGCAGAAGGCACGTTTTATCATATGAATAAAAACAAAGTGTATGTAAATTCTGATCAATTGTTTTAAATGATTAAATAATAAGTGGTTTAATTCACTATACCTAAACACATATTTGTGCAAAAATATATATATAAGTTCTTTACTGCAGGAAAAATAATAAATTAATATTTTTTCCGAAATATTTATTTCTACAAAAAATTCATCAGCAAATATCGCTCACTAAATACAAAACAGTCACAACTCAAAATTTTTAAATTTCTAGGAGATGCAAAAAAAACTGTTTTATTTTTGAAGGAACTCCGTACAAAACAATGAGACAAAACTTTTTTTAAAATTATAGAGAAAGAAGACGTGTACAAAATCTTGACAGTCAAAGGAAATTTTACAATTTTGAGTTGTGACTGTTTTGTATTTAGTGTGCGATATATCAAACAAAAAATTCTACATACTTCTACACTTACGATGTTAACGAAAATTTCTTTTTTTGACCGAAAATTCCGAAATATTTTTAATAATCCTTTTCAAAAGGGAATGAAAAATATATATGTTAAAATAAGTTAATGAATCAATTCTAGAAAAATGATAACCAAATCTTTAAATTAAATTTTTTATTTGCAAAAAATGTTTTTAATCTTAGTTTTATTTTAAAAATAAAAGTTTTCGCTTTCTATTTTTTTATCAAAAGAAGTGTCTTAACTAATAAAACTTACACATTATTAAAAAAAAAGGGTGGTTAAATTTTAAGGGCCTATGTTGAATGTGAACCACACCTAAACGTCAAGTATTTTTCTGCATTTCATTTGACATTTCTCAATTTCAGACTAACTCAATTTGAACCATGGAAAGATACACAATCGAGCAACGCGTTAAAGTTATTCAGGCTTATTATGAAAATGGGCGTTCAAATCGAAATGCATATCGTGCACTTCGAGATTTTTTCGGTCAATTTAATCGTTCAAATGTGCGTGCAATCGGACAAATCGTGCAAAAATTTGAGCAAACCGGGTCTGTAGGAGATGTGAAAACACCAGTGCATGCTCGTACTGCAGAAAATATTGCTTCTGTTCGCGATAGTGTGGCTGAAGAGCCGTCCACCTCAACTCGTCGTCGTGCCCAACAATTGCACCTCTCACGCTCGTCGTTGATGAACATTATGCATAAAGACTTGCATTTATACGCTTACAAGGTGCAATTGACTCAAAAACTAAAGCCTCTTGACCATTTAAAGCGTCGTCAATGGTTAGAATGGTGTCAGGAAATGCCAACAGTGGATGATCAATTTTCGAAGAAAATCATCTTCAGTGATGAGGCATATTTTCACCTCAGTGGATTTGTCAATAAGTAGAATTGCCGCATTTGGGCGAATGATAATCCAAGAGTGATTGTCGAAAAACAAATGCACCCACAAAGAGCAACTGTTTTGTGCGATTTATGGGCTGGCGGCATCATCGGGCAGTAATTTTTGCAAAATGAGGCCGGTCAGGCAGTTACTGTGAATGGTGTTCGCTATCGTGAGATGATAACGAACTTTTTATGGCCCGAATTGGAAGATATGAATGTGGACAATAAGTGGTTTCAACAGAACGGTGCCACTTGTCACACAGCTAACGAAACAATGGCTCTTTTGCGCGACAAATTCAATGGCCGTGTTATCTCACGTGGTGGCGATGTCAATTGGCCGCCAAGATCATGTGATTTGACGCCGTTGGACTTCTTTCTTTAGGGTTAATTGAAAGAAAAGGTGTACGTCGATAAGCCAGCAACAATTCAAGAGCTAAAGGATAAGATAATTCGGCACATTAACGGCATAGAACCTCACTTATGCCTCAGCGTCATCGAAAATTTGCCCCATCGCATGGAGGTGTGCCGCCGAGGTCGCGGTGGCCATTTGGCCGATACATATTTTGTTCCATACATAATTGAACCATACCAGTATTATCATAATAAAAAGAAATGACAATAATTCCCCAAATAATTTGTGTTTTATTCAAAATCAACATCGGCCCTTAAAATTTAACCGCCTTTTATTATTTATTAACTCTTAATATTGTTTTTTTTTTGTTGGATGGTAGGGGTAAATTTTTTGTTGCAAGGAATACATGTGCATTACTGCTTTCAGATATTTGGTAATGGTTTTCACGGGCTCTGGGGGGTACGGACCCCCGTATCTTCCCCCATTACTACGCCACTGAAATAAACAATCTACTTTTTGTCTGAATTCGAAGAAAAAACCAGCGTTAAAGCGCCAATTATCTTGTTTTTGCATAAAAATACCTATACTCGTACAGATCACACGATACTGAGTGAAGCTCATAATAAAGAACCACTTGCATTATAATCAGCGTTTCAAGTAAATACCGTAACTTCTGGTCATTTTTAAAACAGATCAATTTCTTTCTTAAACTTTTCCTACTAAGTTGTTTCTTTATTGAGTATTTAGTTAAATATTTTAAATGTAACGGTGCTGTGACCACTCCACCAATTCAAAAAATGCTGCTGGCAAAATTTTAAAACCATTACCTTTCCCGAAAATACTCGTACTATGCAAACAGGTATTCAATTAAGGTCGCCGCTTGTAGGTCTCTATTAAAAAAAAAACACCAAATAAAATAAAATCCAAAGAAGCCAAAAAAGAAAAAAAAAACTTATGTTAAACCTACAAAACCGCCAAACTTAATAACGGTGAAAGAATACCAAAATGAAAATAATTTCAATCACTTTTATAGACGCTAAACTCAGTGCGTTCGTAGGTTGATACACTGATGAGCAAGGGTGAAGTAAATGTGCGGTCAAGCGGGCGCATACCGGCCACTCACATGTGCACGAGTATGATTTAATTTATAAGTAGGTTCGTATCTTTCGGATCGCAGTGATGTTCTTTAATTTTTACATTTTGGGCTGCGCTGCGCTATGGTTGTTGTGGTGCCGACCAACTAGGGGCCAATAACGTAGGCCCAATTTCTCAAATGGAACGAAGCTTGTTTTACGCATGATTATGTTGGAGAAAAGAACTTGCATTGATGGCATAAATTATGCGGCCTAAAGGTGGGCCAATATCGTAGTGTTGTATATATTGTTGCTGCTGTTGTTGTTATTGAAACTTGTTGGCTTTGTTGTTGTATTATTAAGACGACGAATGCACTTGCTAAGCCACACGACAGCCAGTCATTCCAAATATTAGGGCAGACATAAGTTGAATTCTTGTTCCGCAACTTTCAACTAATTCAATTCAAGACGTGGACAATTCAGCTAACTAGAATGAATACCACAAACAACATGCATACGCAGTGCAAAAAAAAAAAATAAAAAATTTTTTAAAAAAATTCATAAAATGAAATCAGTTAACATTAAATCAAAGCTAACAACGCCAACAAAACTTGACCTAGTTACGTTAGGCGGAAGTTTTTAAAAATGTCAGATTCGATTATTTTTGCAGGACATAATTGGGTTAATTTCAGCATGAAAACATGATGTGGCAAAAAAAAACAAGAAGGAACACTTAATAAAATACGCGGTTTTGTTAACTTAAAAAGATTTAGCATAATGATTAAAATGCTATCAAGATATAACTGACAGCGAATTTTCTTTAAGCAAATTCTCAATGTTGTTGTTTTTCAACGTGTGGGTTGAAGTTGGAGTTTGTGATGCGGTGGCTATCTGCGATGCAAGACATCAAAAAATGACATGTTGCAAATAATGACTTTACATTAAATCAATACTGATGGGTAGCGCCTTACTTTGACTGTAACTTAAAAAAAAGTTTGGACTCATTGCTTTGTATGGAGTTCTTTCAAAAATAAAATTGTTCTTGGCTTCATCTAGAAATTTAAAAAATTTTGAGTTGTGACTGTTTTGTATTTAGTGTGCGATATGTATGTCATTAAGTTAATTCTTAAGTGAAATTTTTTGCAAGGCATTTTCTGTAAATTTATTGTAACTGCAAGAATAATATATTTGTTAGAATCAATTTATTTACTCGTATTATATTATGAATGTTGAAATGATTTTTTGGTTCGCATGTTGGCATAACGTATGCGGAATGATATCTGGAAAATTTTTTGAACCTTGTAAGAATATCAATAACTGAAAAGATGCGTATTTATCGATAACTATATGAGAGACCAAAGTGATATTGACAAGCAGTTCAAATTTTATGCTGGTAACTTCTTAGGTGTATTCAAAGTGTCGAAAAAAGAAAAGCAAGGCCGTAAGAGCATTTGTAATTTTTTTAATCTTATTCTGATTGGACAAAAGCGGATATTTTTTCTCATATTGTTGAAGAAAGAATCAATCGCCGAACCATCTACAACATTTTGGCAACGTATGCTTTCAGAAAGACCACATGGAAAAAGCTGGCTCCGGTAAAAGATTCACATTACATGATTCTGCGACAAGGTCTAAGCTAAGGCGAATAACTGATGGAAGAGTGGCAAAATCGTACAGAGAGTTGAAGAAAGAAATTTCAATGTGATGGCAAAGCAGTGAAGAAGTGTCTTCTATCAATGGGAATCCAAAAAAGATCACGAAAAAGTAAGCGAAAAGTGTCGGAAGCTCAAAAATGTGTCCAAAAAGTACGTTTGACAAATTTGGTTAAAAATATTTCTTGCATTATGGATGACGAGTCATATTTCACATTCGATGGTAATGAATGGCAAGGACAGCACTTATTTGACCGCAACAAGCCAACAAGCAAGTAGAAGACAATGTGAAATATTTGGAATCTTGTAAGTTATCAAAAAAAGTCTTATTGTGACTCGCAATAAGTGATTTGGGTATGTCTGAGCCAGTTTTTTTTTGAGTCGGGCTTAGCCGTCAATGGTGAACGGTATGTCAACTTCTGTTTGCTAAAAGTAGCTGACTTTATAAGAAGCAAACACAACAATAAAAATTTAGTGTTTTGGCCTGACCTTGCATCAAGCCATTACTGTCAACAGAGCTTAGAAGCTATGGATAGGCTCCGATACGTAATCTTAATTGGAGAATATATGCCAATAAATTTCGGCCCAAAACTAAGAAAAATTTGATAGCCAAAATAAAAACGGAGCTTATCAAAATGCCAACATCGGTATTTACAGATCCAACGGCAAAAGTTTCTCTAAATTGCCGCAGGGCCGCATTGTTGAAATTATTTTTTCGATTAGCCTGAAAGTATGCACAGAAAATTCATTTGATACTTATCAGTGACATGTTTGCCTTTTATGTATGTGCATACTTTCAGGCTGAACATTTGTCCGAACAGTATGTGTAGTAAAAACACAGAAAAAAAAATGAAATGGCCATTTCAGTCCTTGAATGTACTTTGACCGAGCTTCTTATGATCAATTGTGTTGTGTGTGTGTGTGAAATGTTTGAACACAAATGACCGAGAACTGAACCTACCAGCTTAATGCCGACTCCGAACGGCTTATGTTCTCAAGAAGCTTTTCATGGCAGTTTTTACTCTCTGAGGTTTGCCATTGTCTGCAGAGAGGTGACGGCCGAACAGAAAATTAATTCAATTGAAAAAACTTTCTGTGTCAGATGGAGGATTCGAATCTGGGTTCTCTGGCGTATGAGCCACACACTCTACCCACTACGCCACGGCCGCCACTACAAAGTAAAAGCACAGTAATTATGGAAAAAAATAATTACAGTTTAGCGTTAATGCTTCCCAACCATCGCACAAAGGGGTAAAATGATCGGTAAGTGTATTTTAATTCAAAAAATGAAATACAAGCAACCTCCTAATTTATGATAACCGATTAGAATTGATAATATTCTTCATCTTTAATCGAAAGAAAAAAACATATTTGACGCTTCGTTTTCCAGCTCCGTTCTTTTTAAGTTACTCGATTGAGCGATGTTGCGTGAGCATAGTGAAAAAACGGATAAAGCCTATATTTTAGAGTGAAATTTTATTAAAAATTTGTGCACACGAAAAAAATTGTAATATGGAACGTTGAACTTCATGTAATTTTCAATGTTTATTTAAAAAAAAAAAAAAAATAAATTAAAAACATCCTCAAATCCATTTTTTTTTTTAAATGACAATTTTATAGTCGCGTATACAACAAACCCGCGTGCTAGATGGGGGTAAAACCAATGTAACGAAATGGTTCTTATGAAAACAATAACACAGCGATTCGCCGCACTATTTGTATAAAAACGAAAAAATTGCTATTTAATATTTATATTTGCTATTTTATTATATTATATTTTTGCTTCTACTGAGGTTTGAACACAGAACGATTGTATCCATAGCCGGCTGTTCTAAACACTGGGCCACGTAGACATATTTATTTGAGTAGCTCATACATATGTTAAATCAGTACTTCTCTCTTTCTTTTATGATTGAATTGAGTCTTTCGTTCAATACTCTGAAAGTACAGTACGGTCTAAAAATTTCGATCTGAACGTAGCTTTTTTTCAGAACATTAGCATACTTTTAGGCAATTCTCAAATTGAGTTTCGATAAATTCAAATGGAGTGTATTGATTGATTTAGAAACAGCACATGCTGCAATATTAACGAATGCAACTTTGAATCTAAAATTTGTATTATTATTAGATCTGTGAATATCCATATAAATATCGTATCTATCATATAATTCAAATGTAGTTTTTAACTCACATATATTATAAGGGTATAAGGGTTTTTTTGTACGTTTTTGAACTAAAGTTTAATAGTATGACATTTTTGATTATTATTTGTTATTTCATACAAAAAACAAATTATTATTTGTACTCCATATCTTTGTTTCTAATATATTTGTTTAATATTTAATATATTTATCTAATATATATTATGAGAGCAGTCAGCTACTTTTACGGTAACATGAAAAATATCATGCGATAATTCAGCTGTTCTTAAGCTTAACATAGTCTCCATAATTCCACAAAGCTTGCTCGCTGTGAGCTTTTAATAATTCTCCAAAAAGCTAATGGCAAAACCATGACAACAAATTCAACCATGCGTCAACAAGTGCGGGCCACTCAAGGGGGAAACAAGTTTTGCCACTCTGGGGCCAGCTCCAGAGAATGCTCAATGCATTTGCTAAACGTGAGTAGAGCGCGTATTGTTTTCATCAGTAAACTTTGGGGCGCCTTTGTAATAGCACTATATTTGTGTTGTTAATCTGTATCCGAATATAAATTTGTTGAATTTAGAAAAACTGTTCAATTTGGCATTTAAAGTTCACGATTAACAAAACCTAAAAATACTTATTTATTTTAACCAAAAAAAGTACAAAATATGGAGCGTATATTGCGTGGCATCATGCGTTATCGCAATACAACACGTGAACAAATGGTTAAGGAATTCCAAAAAGTTCGTGACAATCCAGAGGTGAGAAGAGTGATAGTGCTTAAAGCATGTATCTAGCAGATATCAACGAAAATTTCACTTTCTAACAGAACTTATTTCAGAAAAAAATTTCAATTTTTAAATCTGTGCATGGGCTTTGCTATTTTTATTTCTTTTGTTTTAATATAATGCTTTGTAAATAGCATTTAAATGAGAGCGCAAAGAC
The DNA here is from genome assembly GCA_914767935.1 of Coremacera marginata. Classification (NCBI taxonomy): domain Eukaryota; kingdom Metazoa; phylum Arthropoda; class Insecta; order Diptera; family Sciomyzidae; genus Coremacera; species Coremacera marginata. The sequence goes on from OU612043.1 coordinate 27,537,094, forward strand.
TCCAGTTGTCTGGCCCCTTGTGGCATTCAAGGCTCCACAACTTGCTGCTTTATCAGCTCCAAACGCTGATAATTTAATTCTCTCTCTCTTTTAAGACTCTCACGCGATTTACGCACCGGCAGACTGTTGAAAGCTTTTTTTTAATAATTATGAAAACGTGTAAATGTTGTTATTTTGTTTGTTTCTCGATGACTTTTTTAGTGGTTCGTTTAGCGAGTCGTGTGTTAATAAACTTTATTTTGACTTTGAATTGGAGCCAAAGAGTGTGCATGTTTTTATTTTCATTTAACTAAATTATTAAAGGCACTTGGCCGGGATAAAGCTGTAAAAACATCATTGTTTTTTAGAATATATTTAAGATAAATCCGCCAATTATTTAATATTTTGGGCAATTTACTGTAAATAAATTTAAAATTTTTTGCTTTTTTGTTAGATATACTGTATTGTGCAAAATCTAAGCAACTTTTTTTAGCAATAAAATAAGAAAAGGTCGTACTTTAAAACTTGTATGGGTGAATTCCAAAAGATATGGATAAAGCACAGAAATTTTTAAATATTTGCAACTTTAATATCGTTGAACTATAAAAATGGCGGCTGTTATAAAAATTGATGTAGTATCCAAAATCACTGTTAGGCGTTTTTAAAAAATTCTGTTAAATTTATTTTTTTTTTTAGTTTTTGCAATAGTGCATCCGATTTTTTCACATTCTTAAGAGGTACAGGGTTAATTAATATTTCAAGACTTTGATTCACGTTATTGTTTCTAGCAGAAAAACTAACTAACATAAAATTTTTTGATAGCTCATTTTAAAGGTAATGAAATCACCTTTCCAACGGTATACCAACAAACCCCACCAACTTAACCGTTACCGAGCTGTGCTCGTGTGAACATGAAATCAATCGATTGAAACTACCAAATTTCAATTTCGAGTGCAAATTTCTCAGAATTTCGCGTGATAAATGAAATTTTTTTTTAAGATCAATTTTGTAATTTATTCAATTTCCTTTTCAATGACACCAAAAACATAAACATGTCTTAAAAAATAAAAAAGTTGGCTGTACTAAAAAAATTATACTTATTAGAAAACAATGATATTATCTACTGCATAACTAATTGTAATGCCATTATTTATCATTATTTTCTAATAAGTATAATTTTTTAGCCAACAGCCAACTTTTTTTTATTTCTAAAGATATGTTTATGTTTTTGGTGCCATTGAAAATAAAATTGAATAAATTACAAAATTGATCTAAAAAGAATTTAATTTCTTACACAAAATTTTGAGAAATTTGCACTCAAAGTTGAAATTTAGTAATTTCAACCGATTGATTTCTTCTTCACACGAACACAGCTCGTTAATGGTTAAGTTGGTGGGGTTTTTTGATATACCGTTCGAAAGGTGATTTTATTGCCTTTTAAATGAGTTATCAAAGTAAGTTTTATAAAGGTTAGTTTCTCTGCTAAAAACAATAACGTGAATCAAAGTCGTGAAATATAAATTAACCCTGTAGCTCCTAAGAATGTGAAAATAGACCCCGTCCTCCCGTACGATTTTTTGCTCAGCTCGACATAACCTTTCAGCTCCGTAAATAGTTGCACTCAATTGCGGGACACCCTGTATATTGGAAAGCATGTTTTACCTTAGGATGAGCCTCCAAGTAATTGTCCACCTTAGGATTAACAAGAACATGTTTTTTTTTTGGTTCTTATTTAATTCTTCTTTAAATAAATTAAATTTTGGAGGAACTACACATAAGTCTGTGCTACATTATATTTTAAATTTTCTTTCAAGTTAAAAGTACATTTATTGCTTATTTTTTAACCGGCTTCAAAAAAGAGGAGGTTCTCAAGTTCGTCGGTTTCTATGTTTTTTATTTTTTTTTTTTTTTTTTAGAGTTTATAAAAATGTGAGTAACATTAAAAATGCCTATTAAACTCTATGAAGGTTTTTATGAATAGTCTGGCGCAAAGCCAGTAGCAATCAACATCAATTTCATCAATTTATAAATAGCTTGCATCATGTCAGCCAATCATAGCGATAAGAAAATCAATAAAGATTACTACTAAATTAAGTGTTATCTCTACTTATTATGCAAGCTAAACATATTTATTATATGTATATTCTAGCCCAAAGCAGTGTTCTTTACATGCATGGACAGCAGAATGATACCCACCAGATATACAGACACACATGTCGGCGATATGTTTGTGGGTAAGTTAAACACAATATATGGCATGTGTAAAAAATTCTAATGATTAAAATTTTTTTGTAGTGCGTAATGCTGGCAACGTAATACCACACGCACAGCATTTCCAGGATGAATATTTTAGCTGTGAACCTGCTGCTTTGGAATTAGGTTGTGTGGTCAATGATATACGCCACATCATTGTGTGTGGACATAGCGATTGTAAAGCGATGAATCTACTCTATCAACTTAAGGATCCTGAATTTGCCTCCAAGGTGAGTTTGAATTTCGATGATTTTGATTGATATTTAAAGCTGTAATATTTGTATATTTAAAAGCGCAATCGTCGCCTTTCGCCTTTGCGTGCCTGGCTCTGTACGCATGCCAACACTAGTTTGAAAAAGTTTATGAATTGGAAGACAAACGGCATGAAGGATCCCTTAATATTTTCCTCAGAGACACCGCTGCGACGTTTCGTTGCCTACATCGATCCAGAGCATAAATTTGCTGTTGAGGACAAATTGTCGCAAATAAACACACTCGAACAGATGTCAAATATAGCATCGTATGGCTTCCTTAAAGCGCGTCTGGAATCACACGATTTACACATTCATGCTTTGTGGTTCGATATTTATACGGGTGACATTTACTTTTTCAGCCGTGGCGCCAAGCGATTTATAGCAGTCGATGAAAGCACTGTAGAAAATCTAACCACAGAGGTGCGCAAGTATTATTCCTGATGTGTTGTGCTGCCAGGCCCACCCAGTGGCCAGCTGTATGTCGATAAAACTGTGATAACAAGCTTCATGTGCTAACGAAGCGCCGCTTCCTTGAAAGGGTCATTTTGTAGCCCATTTTTTTTTTTTTTTCTTATGGTTTTTTTTTTTACTTCTAATTGTTTGGGAGAATAAATAAAAGTTTTAAAAATAACAGTTAAGTACAAAAGCCTTCCTCAGGCCAGAAGATAATCAAATTTTAATAAAGCATAAATTTATATTTTTTAATAAAAAAACTTTGTTATTGAAATATTTGATACTTAAACTAAAACATTATTTATCAAAATGTTAACAAGAGGAACACACAATATACCCAACCATGTGTGTGTGTGTTTTTTGTGGAAGCAAGAAAACTTTGGATTACTTTAGATTATTTATATAAACTAAACAAATTATGGCCAACCACAACATGTCATAAACACAATAATTGATGTGCATAAAGTAGGCTTCAACCTTTTTGGATTTATTATTAAAAACAATATGTTCTACAATGTGCCTGATGTGTGCTATTATGTGCTGTATTAAAAAAAAATATGAATGTGAAGTTAGCTCCACCATTGATCTTTTTCAGAAATTTCTATATTGCGCTGTGATGTGCTTCAGTAGTGCTGCAATGTGCTGTAAACAGATTGAAAGAAATTGTTCCGTAATTTAAGTTGTGCGTATATAGGTTAAGGTTTACTTAGGATATGCTCTTATGTGACAATCAGCCTTATTATAAAAAAAAATTCCTAACGTCATTGAAAAAGGGAGCTTTTATTTTTTTAGACAGGGGATCGGTTCGTGCTTTTAAACATTTTTTTTATTGTGATCTTAAAAATTGAGAATGAATGCAAATATTTGCGTTGAAATTTTTCAAAAATTCCTTGCTTATTGTTAAAAATACGAAAATTCCTTTTTTAATTCCGTGCGAAATTTTATTCACAATAGAGCGGAATGTTTCATTTGCAATCCGATATTTATGGCCGCAAGGCGATCACCTCACTTAGGGTTTTTTGTCTGGTAAGTTTTCATATGAAGTAAAACAAACTCCCTTGCTCTCACTAAAATTTTATACTGAAATTTATTGCCAGACAAAAAAACCCCAAGCAACGTGATCGCTTGCGTTTTACAAAAAACCGCTATTATAACAGCCAAGCACATTTTTTTCATAAGCTCGGAGAAGAAATTTAGATGAAATTAGAATTAAAATATTATGGAATGCCTCGTTTACGAAATTTTTTTGTTGAAACTCTGTACTACCAGATGTTTTCGTCAATTTTAATTCACACTTAAGCCATTAGACATAAATTTATTGCGCAACTTCAACTAAAAGAGCAAGCAGCCGTTTGTATTTATATCTTTCTCAACGGCCTACCTGCAGCACAACTTGAGCACATTACAGCACAAACCTCAAATCGTTATATTTTCAACAGAACTAGCAAAAAAAAAATTTGTATATTTATATCTCTATGACACATTTCAACACAACTCGATCACATTTTACAGCATTATTTCCAAAATTCGGAAAAAAATAAATGGTGGTGCTTCAAATCGTATTAGTAGAATAAAGCCCCTATTATGTATAACAACTCAATTTAAGTTGACTCGATTCAACTAGATTTCTTTCGTATAATGTATAACATACATTTCAGTTGAACCATGTAGTCTGAAAATTGTTAAAAGATTAAGACAAACTAAATGATTCAATTCAAATGTATGTAATACGTTATACAAAAAGAAAATGTACTTCAATCGAGTTCAACTTAAGTTGAGTTGATTACATAATAGGGGTCTAAGTCATTTTTCCATTGCAGCATATTATTTTTTTTTAAATAAATCCAAAACTGGTGAGCCAACTTTATAAACACAAATAATTCAAGCGCCAGTAGAACAACGCTTTACCTTCCATCACCCTCAAAACATCGCGTAGCTGACTCTCACCAACATTCAATGGTACGGATGTTGGCCCATCGAGTTGCTGTTGGGATTCTCTAATTCCTCAAAATATTTGCGCGCATTGCGTATGTTCACCAGAGTTGCTTCTGATGGTATAGTTGGGTCGGACATAACGACCATGACATAGGTGTTGCTCGTAAAAGTGTCAATGAAGGCTGCAAAGGCGCTGTTGCGCACTTCCATAGACTGGAATTTAGCGCCCAGCTTGGAACAGCTCAACTTGAATTGTTTAATGATGTTAGACACCTTTTCGAAGCGATGCGAGTCACGATTTTGCTTACTCTGACAGTGTGAAATGACCAGAAATGTAGCCTTCTCGAAGAGCAACACTTCATCGGCTTCAATGACATTGGCAAAGTGCGTCAGAGAGTTTTCAAGTGCGGCCACATTCGGAATAAGCATTGTAACAATGCTAGACCAGGCTCTGTAAAGCATAACAAACGTCTGACAATGATATTTAAATAAACAATTTCGTCTATTTACCTGTACAACGTCTCATCCCAAATGCTTGTGCGAAAGCAGGTGACATTGCCAGGCCTGGATAAGCGTATTAAGTCATCTTCGCGATCCTTAAACAAATTTTCACGCTGTTCCTCAGCTACCAAATCCATTTTGTGTATCAAACAGAATATTTTGGCATCCGGTGAGTTCTGCATAATTATTACAATTTGAGAGAACTCCAATTCAGTCAAATTTAACTAACAAACCTGCAGCAGCGCCTCCAGGCACGACTGGTAGTAGTGTACATCGCGTTCCAACTCGCGACTTTCCACATCGAACACATAAATCAACACCTCTACATTGCGAAAAATGTTGTCGCGTTGTGAGGCAAAGTACTGCTGCATAAAAGATTCCTGACCACCGCAGTCCCATAGATTCAACACTAAGTTGCCCAGAAAACGCACGTGTGAGTGCTCGACATCAACTAAGCAACAAGCAAGAATTAAAATTTAAGTTTATTTGAAGATTATAACTACCTACTTGTTGCTCCCAGCCGTGTTGTGTCTCTGGCTATATAGTTGGCAAAGATAATGGAACGCATACTGGTCTTGCCAGACCCGCTTTTGCCCATAAGCAGAACCTACACGTTAGTTGTTATGAGAAAACATTAAAAACATTGTTATAATAATGATTTTCGTTAAATACTCACTTTCTTCTTCATTGTTTAAGGATTTCTTGCAAAAATATCACACGCCCAAGAAAAGTTCTACAAGTGAAAAAGTTTACAAAATCTGAAAAACATATTTTTACCCACACATATAAAATCGCTGATGTCAACCAAATATTGTGATAACACAAACAGCTGATTGCTGTCAAACCAGAGCGCTGCCACCATGTTCGAATGAACAGAGCTATCGATAAATTAAATAATACTGGTTCAAGCAAGTAAAAAGCTGGTATTGTCATTGCTTTGGGTAGAGTAGAACGATACTAATCCAACACATCTTTTACCAAAATTAACGGGAAATATTGAAAATTAAGAAAATAATGTAGCGTAGAAAAAACCGATCCAAAAATGTATGTTTTTTTTTACCATAATTTTAGTTTTTAGGCTATACAAATGTTACCAAACGCACATTTTGGTAAAAGATGTAATTCCACACATCTTTTTGATACGACACATACAGATAAAAAGTTTCGAGAAAAACGCATTTAAAGCTTCGAAACATAAAAAAATAATTTATACCTTTTCCATTTTTTTTTTTATTCATCCTCGTCTATTCTTGGACCAAACAACAGTCCTTCAAAATCTTTAAAATCACATTTCTTCTGCAAATTAGCCACTTTTTTATCCATTTTTCCATTTTGAATTCTAATATTATCTCTTTTTGAAGAAAATGTATTGCAACCAGTGTTGCCGTTTTGGTAGAATTCTACCAAAAATAATAACATTTGTTTGGCTCTTAGATAAATCAATAGAATGGTAAAATTTCACAAGGGCCCCGTGATCAAATTTTGCTCACCACTTTTGCCTAGTAAAATGTTACCGTTTAGCAAATTTACCGAATTTAAATGATAAAATTTTTTCATTTACCAAACGCATCTCTTTTAAATTTTGTTTTTTTTTTTTGGACTACCGAACAAATTATTTTAAGCGCAAAGTGCTCTTTCTGTTCGTGTTGGTCGTGCTTGCTGGTACTTTAATTTTGATCCGGTTCCCTTGTTAGGTTTTTATGATATGGATACGTAAGATTCTTTATTTTACGTAAGGAACAGTTTTGTCGGCCTAAAAAGTTTCTATAGAACCACTGCTTAAGAGTTTCCAAAATTTAGTTGATTGTAATTTTGAAATAATTCTAATTTAACAGCTAATTAACTAATTTAACAGCTGATATTGACATTAATAGTTATTGGGAAAAAGTGAGTTATATAAAAAATTGACATGGGTGACATGTGTTTGAAGGAGTTGTGTGATTTTGTTTTTAATCTTATGCATTTGCCATACAGTTCTGCAGTTGCTGAACGCAAATTTTCTGATTTGGCAGTAATTAAAACCAAATTGGCTGTGGTGAATATTCGTTACTTGCTTTGCGACTGGGTACTTTCCGAGAGTCTTGAGAGAGGTGAAAGTTGTCTTTCTTCCGAAGCCCGGAGAAAAGGATTATGCGGAGGCGAAGTTGTTCAGACCGATCAGCCTTACGTCTTTCCTCTTGAAAACAATGGAAAGAGTAATGTTGACTGTCTTGAGAGCACTTTGCTGATGCATAATCCTCTGAGTAGATGCCAACATGCGTACAGAGCAGGTAGGTCTAAGGAAAGTGCTCTTCACGAATTAGTAAGAGTTGCTGAAAAGGCGCTGTTTTCAGGAGGCATTGCGATGGCCACATTTATGGACATAGAGGGTGCTTTTGACAAAATATGCTTTGGAAGGCTGCGACAAGCCCTGACAGAGCGCGATGCAAGCGCAATGATTGTAAATTGGGTAGACAATATGCTCAAGCACAGGGCGGTTAACATGCAGAATGGTAGAGTCAAGACTAGAGGTAGAGTAAGTAGAGGATATCCCCAAGGCGGGGTGTTATCGCCAACAACTAACAAAATACACAGATTTGCACCAGCTACGTTCTTGCAACAATGCAAAACTAAAAACCTGTAGCATACAAATGCTATGCATGTGCTACGCTGGATTGCAAGCTCAACCAAATCTAATGTACCTAATCTCATGTTATTATAAGACAAGGTAGTGTTAGTAGTTGAAATTTTCTCTTGTGGTGGGTTTCGCACCTGTCAAAACCAAGTTTCTACGAATAAAAGCAAAACAAATAACAAAATTTGTAAATTATAATATTCTATGTGTTTGACATCTGCGGTACCCACCGCTCCGAGACGACACTACCTTGTTAAATATACCTTGCCTAATCTTATATAAAATACTACATACCTTCGTTAAAAATTATTTTTTCAACAGCTTCTCTTATTAAAGAGTCTATTATTGTTTCATTCTCACTTCTTTTCGGCATAAGAGCCCGAACAGAACCAAAGCGGATGGAGGTTGTCGGATTCGCCGTGTAACAAAAGACATGAAAATGTATGCAGTCGCCAAAAATTAAATCGCCGTAGAAGTCCGCGACGGAAAAACGCCAGAACAAGGTTCATTAATATATTAAGTCACTTGAGAGAAGCTCGGTCGAACTGTCAGAATGGATGAAAGGAAATCAAGGAAAAAGAAAAAACCTGATTTTGTACAATTTTTGGCTAACAGCTATTTTGACAGTTCAAGCAAAGGCGAAAAAAAATGCTTTCTTCTCAAGTGACTTAACCTATATTAGAGCCCGAACAGAACCAAAGCTCCAAAGCTCAAAAAAGGATGGCGGTTGTCGGATTCGCCGTGCAACAAAACACATGGTGATGTTTGCAGCTGCCAAAAATGAAATCGTCGTAGAAGTCCGAGACGGAAAAACCCTGGAACATGATACAATAATTTACAAGATAGCCTTGACAACTACCTTTTTTCTCACGAGCGGCGATCGGGAGTTGTCAAATCAATACAAAGTTTAACTTGTCATCTGTTTTGCTGCTCCTTCGTTTTCTCTTTTTCAATGTGTTTTTGACAACTCCAAATCGCCAACAGAACTAACACTCCTACCTTGTAAATCAATTTACCATGCGCCTAAATACAATCTATTTAATTTTTTCTCCGACGGCTGTCGGGTCTCTCTTTGAGTGGCGTAAGCGTTGTCGTATTTTTGCGAAGAATTAGCTGTGTTCAGTGTTATTTTCTTGGTTTTTCTCATGAGTTGACGTTTCGTCTTGTGTGTCTGTGTTGCATTTATGTAAGTTTAAAGCAAAGTATGAAATAATTTTCTCCAAACTGAAACATTCACACCGAAAAACAACGCTGATCCGCCATTCTACAGTCGCTCCTATTCTGCACCATGTCAGAATTATAAAGTAGGGCTGACTCGGAGAAGAATGTAGTAGAAAGCAGAATAAAGCGGGCTAGATGTCAAAATCAGCTGTTTATCTCGAGTTTCTTTATGCTCACGTTTCGCTGAAGATTTTGGGTTAAAATTGTTACAGGTCTTTTTTTGCAATTTTAAGACTTCTTCCACATTTTATAGTTTTTATTACACTGTTATAATATTATCACTCAAATTATCATAAATTTAACACACGCGACAGTACATGTTCTGGACATTATAAGGTAGGACAATTATAAGGTAGGACCGACTCGGAGAAGAATGAAGTAGACAGCAGAGAAAATGCCGGCTAGCGGTCAAAATCAGCTTTTCATCTCGAGTTTCTTTGAGTTCACGTATCGCAGTTGATTTTAAGTTAGAATTGCTACAAGTTTTCTTGCAAATTTAAAACTTCTTTCACATTTTATAGTTTTAATTACATTGTTTTTATAATATTTTCACTCAAATTATCACAAATTTGACAGCACAGTTTACAACTTGGAGATATTTTATATTTACTTCGTTTGCAATTTCTACGAAATTCGTCATTTTGACAACTAACCGGCATTCTCATTTTTCACTACTCGTTGACGCGTGAGGACACTAAGCGACTCGGTCCTATCTTTTTATTCTGCCATGGTTCTGGACGGGTTCTTAGCGGATTTCGCCTAGAGAGGCCCTTCATCCGTCACCCGCTTTGGTTCTGTTCTGGCTCTAATACTACAGATTTAAGCAAAATACAATAAATTAATACTTCACAAGTTAATTTTTTTTTTTCTTTTACAAATCAGCTGTTTATTAATTTTGCAACGAGCGTCGCAGAGGATTCTAAAAAGAGCTGTTCACAATTGATTGAATTGAAGATCGTGAACTGTCCTAATAAAATGATTGAAGTATTTGGAAAATTTATTTGAAAATGAAAAAAAAAACCATTGTTATTTATAAGCTTTAAGTTTTTCTTAACTTAAGTTGTCACTTCGGTCGGGTGTTTATTTTTTTTTTTTATTATAAAAAGATTTCTGACGGATGTCATCGCTAGAATGTGCAAAATCTTTCCTTTAAAATGTTTTCATATGTCAAATTGAAACATTGTTTAGTTTATAAAAGGCGTTTATAAAATGTGTGGTGTTCATTTTTTTAAAAATTTTTACAAGGTACACAATATTTTGAACAGTTTTTAATATGGTTTTCATAAAAATTAAACAAAAGTCACTGGTTTTAAAAAATAAATTTTTATAAAGAAACAAAAGAATTAAAACCAAGAAATTTTACAAATTATGCCTATTACACTTCTCATTTGGGCTCAAAATTGCCACTCTGCACTGAGCTTAGAACATTTGAAAACAATAACAATAAAACATATACAAAAAAAAATATCCGTTATATTGCCATATTTTAATCTTTTGCTTAATTTTTGTTTTTTGATTCGTCTCGATGTCTTCAAGTATATCTAAAGTTGAAAGCTCCTAATTGGGGTCACTAACATCGTTTCCAAAATTTATTTGTATTTAAGTTATTTTTAAAAATACAACAATAAATCTATTAATACATATTGATAAAACATTAAAAAAATGTATTAAGTGGCCCCTAAGTAACATTTAAAAATTCTATATTTCGCCAGCATCATTATGCCAAGAGTTTAGTAAACGTCTTAAATTTAAGATTTACATAAAAAATCAACTCAAGTGAAAGTAGTTGATTTTTTTTTGTTTACACAAAACATTAAGTAGAATAATTAACACTCTTCCTAACACTTTATTTTTATACAGGAATGAATATATAACATATCATGAGACGAAGAAATAAGTTAACTTGACAAAAGAAAAAACCAAATCTATTTCTTATTAACATGAATAACAAAGCAACCGATACAAAACACCCGCTAACAGTTAAAAACACAATTGAAGTGAGCAATATTAGTGATAATTAAATAAATATTTATTCATTCATGCAAAGCAACGAGCTCAGAGCAAAGAGTTCTTTGTTTCATGCAAAGAGAAACCGTCAACATATTCAAGCTAGATATTAAATTACATTGCCACAAACGTTAAAATGTTTAAACTTAAAACCGGATTAACGTGTGAAGACAGAGACGTAGTTGAGCCAGTTATGGACGGGCTACACATGTGGGAACTCATACATTTTAATATTAATAAAACATTATTAGAAACTTAAAATTTTATATAAGCCAAATATTACAAAATATTTTTTTAGAATTATTTCGATATCTGTATTTTATTTTTTCTATTGTAGATTCTGTTTTATTAAAAATTTTTCAAAAATCAAGCTAAGATTTCATTTTCGTAATATATCGAAAATCAGCTGACGATAATACTAAAATGTTGGACTATTTGGCAATATTTCATTCATTGATTTCCAATAAGAAACAAAATTTGAGTGCAAACAGGGGGTACCCCAACCTCCTGCAGGTCAGACTTTGCTCAACCTCCAACGATTGGCTTGGCATCAATTGAACTGTGAAGGCAGTTGCGGCTTATGCTCGATTCATTCGTTTTGAGCCAAGAGCTGGCTCTTGGACTTGGAGACAGTTAAAACCAAAATCAATCGGTCACAAGAAACGACATAGTGAACAACAAACAAAAAAAAAAAAAACGACAAAAAAAAAAATACCTGAAAAATAAATATGTGTGTGAACTGGAAGTGAAAAAAAATATTTTATTTTCCAAGAAAAAATTTCATAAATTTAGCTGTAAATATAAGGTTCAGAGCACAAGGATCGTTAAAAGAAAAACCATGCTTCAGTTAAAAATGTTATTCTTCCTAATATTGTGTAATTTTTACACCACAAATGCACAAAGCATAAGTAAAAAGGTATAAAAGAGTTTATAAAATAACAAATCACACCACAAATGCACAAAGCATAAGTAAAAAGGTATAAAAGAGTTTATAAAATAACAAATCACTCAAAAAAAAAAAAGTGTTTTTTAGCAAAAAAAAAAAAACGTTCTTTATTACCTTTCTCTATGTAGTGAATGTGTGATTTTTTTTAAAAAGTTGTTTACATGGAAACTATTTTAATGTTATGCCCAATAAAATTTATTTTGGTCAGTTTTTTCGGAACATAAACATTTGGGTTAAAGACCCTTTTACCAACACATCGCTAAATAACAAAACAAAATAAAAATTCTGTCAAGTTTTTAACCCTCCGTGTGGCTAGTTAGTATTTGCCTACGCGCTGTGGCTAGTGTAACGATATTGTCAAAGCCATGATTTTTCAAGCCATGAACCTTTCAATTTAAGGAAAATAAAGTGTTTTAGCCAAAATGTACACTCAGTTTGGCGCGAAAAATTTCGGAACAGCCGAAAACGAGCATTTTCTCAATTTTTAGTCCAAAATTCATATTTCCGTCCCTAATTGATATTAAGAAAAAATATTCTAGGGATACAAGCTTCAAATATATGTCTTCAAAAAAAAAACCTACCCAGATTTGGCAACGTTCCAAAAACTATAATTATTTTACAACCTGAAAATTGGCTTTTTTTCGAGTAAACAAATTTTAAAAAATTGAAGCTTTTATTGGATAAACACCCGCTAGGGCCATTTAATGTTCAGTAAAGTTATTTGGAGATGAAGTTTCCTTTTTATCAATAAAAAAAAAAATAAAATTTGGGACGGTTAAAAAATGATTTTTTTTTTTTTGTGAAAAATTTTGAAAAAAATTATTTTTTCACGGTTTTACTATTTTTTTATTGTTTTTTTTATTTTTTTATTTATTATTTTTACAAAAAATATAGTTATTCAAAATAATAAATATTATTGTACAAAAATTAAAAATATTTTAAGTCGGTTTCTTTTTTTTCGGACACTTTTTTTTTTTGGTCACATACATGTGTTTTTATGTTGCATTCATTTGTACATTGAAAAAAGTAAAAAATATGACAAAATTACTTCATTTGGAGCAAAAATAACAACATTTTTTACTCACAAAAAATAGTAAAAAAAATCAAGTCCTTTGGCTACTGTAACGATTTCGTAGTCGGTCCAACTTTGCACTTACAGTACGGACAAATAGCTAAACCAAAACTGACACGGCTTGGCAGGTGTTCATACAAAGGTTCAACGTTTTTTAAGGAGGAGATACCAGCCGTCGCCCATTGTATGATACATGTCTGAGATACAGCTATCTCGTAAAAAGTAGGGTGCCGATATCGTTACACTGGCCACACGGAGGGTTAAACAAGTTAAAAGAAAATTGCAATTAATTTCACCTAAATATTTTTAATTTAAACAAATTTTTTATATACCTATAGAGTTAAAAAAATTAATTTATATAAAAATCATATGAATAAAAAATATGTTGCAATTTTTTTAAAAAACTTAATATTAAATTAACCTTTAACTGCTACATTAACCCTCAGTTCGTTACCACAGACTTTTCTCTCAATTCAACTTTTTAAAATTTTCAGGTTTTGTTTGTTTTACTTTTTTTGTAATAAAAATTTGAGGCTAGGAATAATGAAACATCAGAACTTCGAAAGCATATCGTCTGCTTACAAGGAAATCTGACCGACTAAAAAAGACGTTTCTGATCTTGAACTAGTTTTTAACCGACTTCAAAAAGGAGGAGGTTCTCAAGTTCGTCGGTTTCTCTGTTTTTTTTTTTTTATTTTTTTTTATTTTATTTTTTTTTTAAATGTATGTACATCGATAACTCCTAAACCATGTGCCTGATTGCCATAATTTTTGGGGAACAGATAGATATCATAAGCATGGAGGTGCCCGTACAAAAGTGGGCGGTATTCGAGAACTGGGCGTGGCAATAATAGATCTCGCAATAATAGATACTACTGTATCTCGAATAACATTGACATTAGGATACTGCAATTTAGTGCAGGGGTAGGCACAATTATTACAAATTACGGGCAAGAAAATGGGCGTAATTCGACAAATGGGCGTGGCAATATTAGAAAAACAGTGTATCTTGAATAATTTTGAGGCTAGAGTAGTGCAATTTAGTATAGCGGTAGGCATTATTATTAAAAATTATCGTCAATAAAGTGGGCGTTATTCGACAAATGGGCGTGGCAATATTATAAAAACACTGTATCTCGAATAATATGGACACTAGGGTACTGAAATTTAGTGTAGGGGTAGACACAGTTAATATAAATTACGGTCAAGAAAATGGGCGTTATTTGACAAATGGGCGTGGCAATATTAGATAAAGATTATATCTCGAATAATATTGATACTATAGTACTGCAATTTAGTATAAGGGTAGGCATTACTATTACAAATGATGGCCAATAAAGTGGGCGTTATTCGACAAATAGGCGTGGCAATATTATAAAAACACTGTATCTCGAATAATATGGACACTAGGGTACTGAAATTCAGTGTAGTGGTAGGCACAATTATTACAAATTGCCGTCAACAAAATGGGCGTTATTTGACAAATGGGCGTGGCAATATTAGAAAAATAGTATATCTCGAATAATATTGATACTATGGTACTGCAATTTGGTATAGGGGTAGGCATTATAAGTAAAAATTACGGTGAAGAAAGTGGGCGGATTTCGACTACTGGGCGTGGCAATATTAGAAAAACAGTGTATCTCGAATAATATTGACACTAGGGCACTGAAATTTATTGTAGTACAGGGGTAGGCAGAACTATTAAAAATGATGGTCAATAAAGTAGGCGCTATTCGATAAATGGGCCTGGCAATACTAGATAAGCACTATCGCAGTTAATATTGACGCTGGGTACTGAAATAAAGTACAGGGGTAGGCACAATTATTGGAAATAACGCTCCAGAAAGTGGGCGCTTATTTAACAAAGGGGCGTGGCAATATTTGGAAAACACTATATCTCGAATAATATTTACACTAGGGTTATAAAACTTGTTACAAGAATGGGTATAATAATTTCAAAACATGTGACATCTAATTTAAATTTAAGAGGCAGATATTTGAAATAACCAACAAACTTTCAGATTTTAATAGAACAAATTTTTTATGTTGTTTATACACTTTTTTCGAAAAGTTATCATATTCTCTAAGAAGGAAGAAATAAAAATTTTTTTTAAAAAAAAAACAACCGACTACAAAATTACTATAAAGTAAAAAATAATTTAAAAAATACTTTTCCTTTTAATTTCTTGGTCATATTTGATAATTTATTTAAATATATTATTATATATGAAATCTTATTATCTTAATTTTTTTCTTATTTGTTTTATTATCATAAATATATTAATTTCTTGAAGAATACAAATGCTTTGAAGTTGGCGCTTCTGATTAAAAGTCTGATTATATTAGCGCCAACCTTAAAAGCTTTTGTATTCATCAAGAAATTAATATAGTTATGATAATAAAACAAATAAGAAAAAAATTAAGATAATAAGATTTCATATATAATAATATGTTTAAATAAATTATCAAATATGACCAAGAAATTAAAAGGAAAAGTATTTTTAAAATTATTGTTTGCTTTGTAGTGATTTTGTAATCGGCTGTTTTTTTTTTTTTTAAATGTTTCCTGTAACAAGATAGTCATTAAAATGTTGATTCAGCTAGCATATTTTCAGACGAAGTACAAGTTAGTAGTCAATATTGGCAGATATTTTTAAATGACTTTCCGTATTATACTCCATAAAGCGTAAAAAAAGTAAATACCGATTTTTCAAAGTTGGTCCGTTTTTCTTGTAAGCCGACGATATACTCGTATCAAATAACGTTCAGATATTAACTATTTTAGTAAGTCAAATATCTAATCTCTATTTTTGAGTGTGATTTACTGGAACGAGGTGTGGCAGCCAAGTGTTAAATAACTCAAATATATTGAATCATCTATATATATATAAAATTGTAAAAAAAAAATCTGTACATAAAATATTTTTTTTTAAAATTCTTTTTGCGATGGGCGTTTTGAATGACGCTGAGTCCAAAAATCGCATTTTTAAAATTTTTGTCTGCCTGTCTGTCTGTCTGTTAAAGCATCACGCGAAAACCACTGGATGGATTTTAATGAAATTTGACATCTAGGTTCTTTATATCCCCGGTAAACATATAGGCTACTTTTTATTCAGGAAAAAAGGTAGGACCCGGTAGGGGGCGCTGCGTTCGGATTCCAGGCATTCTTTTTTTTAGCTTATCTTCGAAAATGTTCCTCCGATTTGCATGAAAATTTGTACGTAGAGGTTCTCGGACACGCTGAGTTTTTTGACTTATCTACTCTGTTCTATCTTGAACACCAGAGGGCGCTGTAGCAAAAATATTTTAAAAAACGTCAAAAAACTCCTAAGCCGTTTATCAGATTTACATGAAAATTGGTATGTAGAGGTTTTCGGATACGGTGAGTTTTCATGACTTATCTACTCTGTTCTATCTTGAACACCAGAGGGCGCTGTATTACAAATATTTTAAATCACGTCAAAAAAGTCCAAAACCGTTCATCCGATTTGCATGACATTTTGTATGTAGAGGTGGTTCTCGGACACGCTTAGTTTTTTGACTTATCTACTCTGTTCTATCTCGAACACCAGGGGGCGCTGTTGTACAAATATTTTGGAAAACCTCGAAAAACTCCTAAGCCGTGCATCCGGTTTGCATGAAAATTGGAAAATAGGGGTTTTCTGATACGGTGAGTGTTTTGAACTTATCTTTTTTGTGCTATCTTGAACACCAGAGGGCGCTTTAGTACAAATCTTAGGAAATCGTGGAAAACTCCAAAACTGCTCATCCGATTTGGATGAAAATTTGTAAATAGCGATTTTCGAGTACGGGAAGGGTTTTGGTGCTATCTTTTTTGCTCTTTCTCGAAACTAGAGGGCGCTGTTGTACAATTCGTGCGTGTGTATGTTATTAAACAGTTCCTTAACGGCTGCTCTGATTTTGATGAAATTTCTTGTGTGTATTTGAGTGGATCCCTTGATGGTTCTGATTCACAATTGGAGCCGGTAGGTGGCGCTGCATTTTGTTTTTATAGCTTATCTCCGAAACCATTCATCCGGTTTACATGAACATTTGTATATAGAGGTTTTCGGATACGGTGAGTTTTTATGACTTATCTACTCTGTTCTATCTTGAACACCAGAGGGCGCTGTAGTACAAATCGTTTAAGAAATCGTAAAAAGTAGAAAGCCGCTCATCCGATTTGGATGAAAAATTTTACGAAAGGATTTTCGTGTAGGGCAAATGTTTTAGCGTAATCTCTTTTGCTCTGTTGCAAAAACTAGAGGGCGCTGTTGTACAATTTGTACGTGTGCATGTTATTAAACTGTTCCTACACGGCTGCACCGATGTTGATGAAATTTTTTGTGTTTGTTTAAGTGGATTCCTGGATGGTTCATATTCGCAATTGGACCCGGCAGGTGGTGCTGTGATCGGGTTCCACGAATTTTGTTATTATAGCTTATCTCCGAAACTATTCATCCGATGTACCGGCACGCACACACAAATCACGATTGCCCCAACTTTTTCTCATAATTTTTAGATGTTGAAGCTACATTGTGCTCATTTTGCCGAAGTTATCGGTTTGAAAGATGCACACAAAATTCCTTCTAAGGTTTGTAAAAAGTTTTTTTAAATCAACGAATGAAATCGAAAATTATTTATATCAACTTCCGAGTTAAGCCGGGTATTCAGCTAGTTAAGACATATTGATTTTAGTTACATGAAGAAAATGTTGCAGTATATTAGGTTCAACAATAAACTAAATCTTTTTGTTTTTATTTCTTTACTTTGCTAACAACAGCTGAATGTTTTGGTGCTTTATGAATCACTCTGTCCAGATAGCGAACGATTTATGGCACAACAATTGGAACGATATTATGATGACTTGAAAGATTTAATAAATATTCAGTTAGTTCCCTTTGGAAAGTCAGTGGTAAGTAAAAAAATTCTAAACATGTAAAAATCTATTTTTATTTAATAGACGTTAGTTTATAAAGGTTGTATTAATATAAAACTCCTCGATATACAGTATCGGACAAAACATAAGTGCGTGACAAATCTGGAAATTTAATTATGTTAAATTTTAAAGATTATCTTAACATGCAAAATAAAATTCAATCTTTACACTCAGAAAATTTATTACATTTTAAAGAAAATTTTACTCTTTTTAGCGCCTAAGAAATTGTTCTCTTAAAGAAAAAAACGAAATTATTTTTTAAACAAAAATCAGTATTTTAGACTCAAAACAAATTTTTCTTCAACTTAGTGGTATTGTGTTCCTGTTAATTTGACATATTTGTAAATAAAGGGTGATTTTTTAAGAGCTTGATAACTTTTTTTTTAAAAAAAAACGCATAAAATTTGCAAAATCTCATCGGTTCTTTATTTGAAACGTTAGATTGGTCCATGACATTTACTTTTTGAAGATAATTTCATTTAAATGTTGACCGCGGCTGCGTCTTAGGTGGTCCATTCGGAAAGTCCGATTTTGGGCAACTTTTTCGAGCATTTCGGCCGGAATAGCCCGAATTTCTTCGGAAATGTTGTCTTCCAAAGCTGGAATAGTTGCTGGCTTATTTCTGTAGACTTTAGACATGACGTAGCCCCACAAAAAATAGTCTAAAGGCGTCAAATCGCATGATCTTGGTGGCCAACTTACCGGTCCATTTCTTGAGATTAATTGTTCTCCGAAGTTTTCCCTCAAAATGGCCATAGAATCGCGAGCTGTGTGGCATGTAGCGCCATCTTGTTGAAACCACATGTCAACCAAGTTCAGTTCTTCCATTTTTGGCAACAAAAAGTTGGCCATTTTGAGGGAAAACTTCGGAGAACAATTAATCTCAAGAAATGGACCGGTAAGTTGGCCACCAAGATCATGCGATTTGACGCCTTTAGACTATTTTTTGTGGGGCTACGTCAAGTCTAAAGTCTACAGAAATAAGCCAGCAACTATTCCAGCTTTGGAAGACAACATTTCCGAAGAAATTCGGGCTATTCCGGCCGAAATGCTCGAAAAAGTTGCCCAAAATTGGACTTTCCGAATGGACCACCTAAGACGCAGCCGCGGTCAACATTTAAATGAAATTATCTTCAAAAAGTAAATGTCATGGACCAATCTAACGTTTCAAATAAAGAACCGATGAGATTTTGCAAATTTTATGCGTTTTTTTTTAAAAAAAAGTTATCAAGCTCTTAAAAAATCACCCTTTATTTAGTAACAAAGAGTTTAATATAGTTATTATTATTATTATTTACATTCAAGTTAAAAGTTACCACCGTATGAATTGAACATGGGCTACTAGCGTGCTAGTCTGTCGATTTTCCTTCGCACCAGGTCAGTTTTTCTCAATTAGTGGCGTAATTTACTCTTAAAAAATAAAGAGGGAGGGTTTGTCGACGTCGACGGAGGTTTTGTTACAACATTCAATAACATGCGAATACACATGCAAAAACAATTATTTTGCTACCGTGCATAGCATCGACGAGTATATAGAAATATATTTAAAAACACATTTTTAAAGAAAATTTAATTTTTAAATTAAAATCCTTAGTTTCTTAAAACAAAGCAAAATATTATTGTTTTAAATATAAATGTAATTGTAACTATGGAAATTTGAAATTTTCAAAACAAAAACTGATGGTTTTTTACTTTAAAATTTAATTTTTTTCTGAGTGTTTACATCAATTACATCAGCTCAAAATGAGTGGAAGGGATTCAGCAAAATCTCATTAAATCTCATTGAAAAGAAACGGGAGGTCATCATTGAAAAAAAAAAATCCGGTCGTGCTGAATTATAATTTTATTCAGTCAAAATGGTCAGTCTTTGAGAAATATTCCATGATTGCTCTGTTGCAAAACTTCTGTTGGACTGTGTAACTGTTGTTAAGGGGTTACATGACATTGGCAGTTTTTGGAAATCGACTTTTTTTAATAATTTTGCATTTTAGTAAATATTCTTAAGATTCTAAGAAAAAAAATTTCATGGAAAAATTCCTACGGGTTCAAAAGTTACAGCCGGATTAGTGAGAGCGCATTTTTATTTTTGCGCTACCTACGTACGGCAGCTGGTATATACTTGTTTTACTTGCTACCTGACTTTTGATGGTTGTTATTTCGTACCTACTTGAAGGGTGAAGGGTGAAGCCCGAATTGCTAAACGAAGGCAAAAAACTATAAGAAACAGCACAACACAAGATAACGAAGGCATACAGTACGAAGCAGGCATGGCAGATTGAAGGTAACCTTTTTTTTCTTTGTTCACAAACTTTGAACGCGTTTATCTCAAAACCATGTTTATCGTACTGGTTGCGGCACTAGCGGGTTCATTTTTTGACGAAATTTTTTTTTTTTATATTTTTTTAAACTTGACTCGCTATCGTATGACACGAGCTTTTTTTAAATTTTTTTTCGATTTTTTATGAATTTTTAAAGTCAATATTTTTTTCGAAAAAACACACTTTCAAATTTGGAACATCACCAAAAATTGAAAAAAAAAATTAAAAAAAAAAGCTCGTGCCATACGATAACCAATTTTGTTAAGATTTAAAAAAGTAATTTTTTTCCAGATCGGACAATTTTTGCAACTCCCAGCGCTGCAACCACGAGGCTCCGTTTTTTTCTTTGCCGCCAGCTTGGAGTCCTATGTTGGAGTGAAAAATATATTTTTTTGAATTTTTTTTTTTTGTAATTTGTTCAATTCTCTACAATAATAAAAAAAATTTTGGAAAAATATTCGTTTTTGACTGAGTTATGAATTTTTAAAAAAAGGTCTGTTTTCTCTGCCGCGAATGTCATGTCCCTCCTTAATTACAATCAATGTATGACTATATTATGAGTTACAGCCTATAATACATTCTATTTACATCATCGAATTTTTTGTTTATTTTGAAAATTGTGTCAAAAAAAAAAAATTACAATTTCTCTCTTTTTATAGTCCAGAGACAATGGCGCTCTATTCTTTTGCCAACATGGACCCGCGGAATGTGAGGGAAACCGCATGCAATCTTGTGTTCTACAACAGACCAACAACCAAGAGCAACAAGTCAAGTTTGTGATCTGCCAAATGTCTCAATCGAATAGATTAACTGTCAAACAGGTAAGCAATGCAAATCAATCAAAAATCTATTTAATTCATTTATTAATGAATCTTCAGTGTGCCGAATTGGCTGGACTCTCGGGTGATATAGATGACTGCATGACTACCGAAAAAGGCACCTTCCTTCAGTTGCAGGCTGAACAGATCACGCAATCATTTAAGCCCACCTTTGTACCCAGCATTATTTACGATAATGTGAGTGACGCTTGCGTAACCATTTATTTATTTCTTCAGTTATTTCAGTATAATGCAAACAAACATGCCGTTAACATTTTTCTTATCTTTGCTGTTCATTGAATTTCAGGTTTTCGATCAGCAACTACAGGACGGTTCCATACGCAATTTCCGTGGCACTATTTGCAGCTTATTGCAGAAACGTGGCGAAATTTCTTTTCATAACGGAGCATGTCAGTAATTATGAAGTCAATGACGAAGTAAACGATATTTCTGTAAAGTCGCGTTCATAATCGTAATTGTACATATGTATAAAGAATGCATTACATATATATATATATATAAACCTAAATTAATCAAAATAAAATGAGTTCAATGGAAATTGTTTCTTTTTATTTTCAGCTGAATATGAAACCACGTTCAGTTCATCTCTTTTTTATAGCGTATAACATATTTTATATAGGAGCTACTTAGCAGATAATTGTGGGCGTATGAGTAACATTTTTTAATTAATTAGAACCTTTCTATGCGAAAATTTTACTCACAGTTCTTGTTTTTTTTTTTTAATATTCTCTTGTTTCAAAAAATTTAAAAAAAATATAAGTTTTTGAAATCTATTTTTTTCAGGTTTGTACTCTAACAGCCTTATGTATAAACTCATATTAGAGGCTGCGTAACTTTAAACCGGCTTTAAACAACACATCGTTATTTATAAATTTATTTATTTATTTTTATATTTATTTTTCCGGATTGCTTAGGATCTGCGTGACTTAAATGCCGAAAATTGCTTTTAAAGGCTGCGTAAATTTAACCTATAATTATTTGTCATCTTCTCTATTAAGGTTGATGTTTATGATAATTTATCGTAGACCTCCTCCATATTTGGTAAATGTATAAGAATCCTTCATTGTTGTAAATGATTTTCAACACAAACCTTATAAAATTAAGCAATGAATAAAAAAAAAGCAATTTAAGCAAGGTGTCAAGGTGATGGAGGATCCTCCATCTGACACAGAAAACTTTTTTCAATTGAATTCATTTTTCTGTTCGTCCGTCACCTCTCTGCAGACAATAGCAAACCTCAGAGAGTAAAAACTGCCTTAAAAAGCTTCTTGAGAACATAAGCCGTTCGGAGTAGGCATAAAGCTGGTAGGTTCAGTTCTCGATCATTTGTGTTTAAACATTTTCACAACACACACACCACAATTGATCATAAGAGGCTCGGTCAAAGTCCTTTCAAGGGCTGAAATGGCCATTTGGTTTTTTTTTTTTAATTTAAGCAAGGTTGCGTAAAGTCAGTTTAAGAAAATATATTAAATAAGACCAGGCCCGTAGACAAGGGGGAGTTTTAGGTGTTTAAACCTCCCCCTTAGGGTCCAGAAAGTATAAAGAATTTAATTCAAAATGTAATTTTTTTTTAGATAAACTGTGATAATGAAGTTAATTTTCTTGAAAACTTCACTTAATTATTGAAAAATTTTTTTGGCCAAGTGAAAGATTAATTTTGCTTATAAGAGCCATAATCATTATATTGGAATTCATCTCCAAGGAGTTGGTATATTAAAAATCAGTTTCAATGCTAAAAAAGTACCTGATATCCAGTAAAATATATATATGAACGTTATACCTAGAACGAAAATAATTTTGTAAATTGAAGAAAATTGGCTTGACATTTTTTTATGCCATATTTACCCAGCAAACCATAATTGACGACTATGTCGAAATTCCGACTAATTCGTCACTATTTTGAGCTGTCTTAAAGAAATCATTACAATTTCGTTACGCAAATATCGGAACAGTATCACTTTTTATACGAATTTATATAAAATTTTGTTATGCGACAGCTTGTACGACATATTAAAATGCTAACAGAGTAAAATTTTCATTCTTTCGAACTGTCTGAACGAAATCGTAACTTTTTCGTAACATTTTCGTTAGGACTCGTTACGAAATCGTTACGAAGTCAAAGGCTTTGGAAGTAAAAGTCACAGAACAGAACAAAACCCAAAATGGAGTTACCACTTGGTTATGTCTTTCTAATAGATAACTTGGACGGGCATTGGACAAGGGGGTGTGACTCCGCTCTTAGAAGCGGAGATAGAAGTAAAAATGTCAGAACATTGAAACTGGACTTTCTCACTCAACTCAAATTTTGTTTAAATGGAAAGTTCACAAAAAATGGAAGTGGTCGCACTATAGTTACACAAACTTTTTTAGAAATCATTAAAATTGTACCTGCTTTGATAGTAAAGTACCACGCTTGGTATGTAGGGTCTATTGATCCAAACGGCAGTCACTGTAAGTACAAATGTGGACTCTCAATAAATTACCATCAAACAAACAGACACACAAAAATATATGAAAATAATTGGATAAGGGCATGGCCTCACTAGACGCCAACTTTTCAAGGGCATAGGTATAAGCTAGTATCTTTCATATAATTCAAATGCAGTTTTTAACACATTTATATCGAAATTAAAAAAAATCGCATGCTTTGGTATTTGAACGCACGGTTACGGATGGTTACAAGTTATTATCAACTGAGTTACCGGACTTCCTACTCTGCTTTTAAATAAATTAAAGAAACTTGCTGCATAAACCAAACTTGCAGAATATTCTTTAACTCATCTGCATTGGTTTCTTCAACATTAAAAAAAAACCAAACCGAACAAGGAAACAACGAAAACAGTAGAACACGCGATAACCGATAACTCTTATCTCTTGTATTTCTTGTCGACAATTCTTTAACGCGTCCGGCTTGTGTTCGTTCATTAAAATATTTGTCGAAAATTCTTCAACCTTTCTGCTTTGTATTCGTTCATGGTTTCCCAACAAAGGTTTATATTTCGGTGTAATTTTTTCATTAAATGTTACAATATATATCATTTTAAAAACATGGTGTATTATTGGACTGCATGACTGATATATCAAAGATTACAAAGTGTGTAATTTTTTAAGTCATGGCAAAATAACCATATACGGACACCACAACGTAATAAAAGACCAAAAAAAAGACCCCCTGTCTCCCAGTTTTGCCCAAAGTCCTGCAGGTTTTTTTATGGGCCCCCAAAGAAGTGGGGCCTCGGTGTCATTTTTGGAAAAAAGTGATAATTTTCTCAAGCTCATATCTTGCAAACCGTTCGGAATTTTGATTTACTCTCTGAGGCAAAGTTGTAGCTCTTGTTATAAAGAACACAAATTGTCAACATATAAAATAAAAAAAACTTCGTCTTCAAGGTCAAAATCGCAAAAAACTTTAAAAAATTAATTTTTTTTTTTACCTTTTTTCCCCTGTTCAGGTCCATAGGTAGCAAACCGTTCAAAATTCAAAGAAACAATCAACTACAAAAATTAACCTAAGATCTCAATACACAACATTTTAGAACATATGAACTTCCTAGGAAAGATTCTTAACACCGTTTAGGTAGCGCTTAGGCAGCCGCAAAAGTGAAAAATTTCCCGAAAATTTTTTAATTTCATTTGTGTTTTCTTTACTTCAACATTGAGATACTATAAAGCCTTCTCCCGTAAGTGAAAAGGCATGTTGCAGGTTTCATTGGTAGGTGGTATGGGCTGACATTAAGATTTAGGGTTGTAACAAAGAGTAGTGCATGGATATATAGTAATAATGATTCAGTGTTGTAGGGATTAGTAGTCTCAGCAGGGATGGCACTACAATACTATGCTATCTATTACAAAAATTAAAAAAAAAAAATATTCGTATTATGTTTATAATGTTGATGGCCCTGGACTTGCAAATCGCACTCTCTTAAGCTGTGGATCCAAATCGTCGTCCGAATCTGACTCTGACTCAGAACTTATGGTGCCCACAGGCACGTGTCTTCCAGACTACCCTCCATCATCAGCTCTTTCTTCTTCAGATACTTTATTAACATCATACAGGGTGATCTTGTGACTCCACCAACATACCTGAAATGAATTAGAAAAGAAATCAAAAAAGGAATGTAAAACAATGCATCGATAAAATTTATATTACCTCTGCAAGCAATACGTCGAGTTTTTTGCCTTTGTACCGTTTATCCATGGGCATTGTGGTTTGGTGAAACCGTTCTCCTTGCTCATCGGATTCGGTAGGGAGTTGTTTGATAAAATCGTCAAAATTAAAATGAAGAAAATGCAGCTTTAATGTCATCGATGTGCCGATTTTCTCAAAATAATACAGCACTTTTTTCACCCCTTCCCTTGCTTCCGGTTCCGCGTCTCGATCCCCACCCAAGACTCTGGTGCATACACGCTCAAGGTAAATCCATGCCATTGAATGATTATAATCATGAAGCGATGATTCAAAGTTGCTCTTGAATAGCTTTCTAGTGTCAGGGCCATTAAGTACGCCTGTTAAATGAAGACAAAAAATAAAGACAGAAAAGAAAACATTAACAAAGTGAAAATAGTACAATGAGGTGAACAAAAATTCGTTTTAAATATACTACTATACCTTTTTTAATTTTGTCATCGCTACGCTTTGGGAAAACGCTTTTCAAATAGTCGAATGCGTTTAGACAATTTACAACGGCCACTTCGATGAATTTCTTAACAATTCCCAATTTTATGTGGAGCAAGATGTCTTGAGTATTGTCTATTAAAGGTGCATTCCTCAGCTTATGTTGTTTCATTTGTTCCTCCACACTTCCTCTTGGTCTCCACGCATTACATTGGTATTGATTCAGAGGTGAGCGCGAATCCCAATTACAAAGAAAACAAAAGAGTTTTGGAAAGCCGCCCTTATCGATGATCCCTTGCAAAATGTTAATGACCTTTAAATCACAGCAAATTTTCCATTTATTTTCGTAGTATTTGATTTTTTTCATTATATCTTTCAATGTTTCATAGCTTTCTTTCATGTTAATACCCATTGCTAGCGGAATGGAAGGTTTTCGGTTCGACACATGCAACAACACTGCTTTCAAGCTTGAAACAGAACCATCAATAAATAACCTCCACTCACTAGCGATGTAGTTCATTCCCATTTTTACCACCAAAGCTTTTACATCGTTGCGGTAAGCGAACGAATTGTCATCATTTAGAGTGTAGAGGCTCTGAAATTCAGCTTGCCGTTTGCGGTACGCCGTAGAGTTCCCATTACCATGTGTGAGTTTTCGTTGCTTTAAAAACGCTGTCAAAAATATGGCCACAATGAAATCCATTTCCATTTGTGTTATTAGTTGTGGTCCATCTCTTCCCTATTGGGGCTCGTAATCGGTATCAAATGGATCTTCATAAGTAACACCACTTGCTCTAGTCATTCCTGTACGTTCTGTACTACGATCTGGAGTTGGCGGCCTTGGTGATACAAAATTTTCAGGTGCAAGCACTGGTAGTGTGGCTGTTACAGTTGCTTTATAAGTTTTGTTCCTCTCAGCATATCGATTTAGACCACATGTGTAATTTACGCATGGATAGCAACTGGTTTCATCATGATCACCTGGGAGATTAATCCAGTTTACCGGCTTACAATACTTCATACTATGTTTGCCTCCACTCAACCATGCCATGAGATAGTTATAACATTGGCGGCACACTGTATTAGATGTGTAATTTCCACCGGTCAAGTCTTCTTCGTCGAAAAACAACTTATATGCTCGCTTGAATTCACTAGTTAAAAGATTCGTTTCCTTTTGAAATTTTGTAGAACTTTTTTTTCTGATTTGATGACCGCAAACGTAGCAAAATAAATCAATATTTTCACACTGCATATTGAAATTGTCAGTTGCCAATGTTGTGTGCGAATTATGCTGTAGCACTTTCACTTTTTCACTTTCACCGCAGAGCTCTCGTTGACGTCGCGCTGTGTAATGCCTCGATGTGAGCATCGTGTCGCTTTTATATTGTGTGCTGCGACCCTTGTTGCGTGTGCTGAGCTTACTGCATTGTCTGTGCTGCTGCGGTCGGTGCGTGATCGCGTAATACCTAAGCGCTACCTAAACGGTGTTAGCCCTTGGACAAACTCATGGGTCTGGCCAGGCATATTTCATTTTTGAGCGTTAATTAAACATACAAAAGACATTAAACATGACAAGAGCTACAATGTGAATTCAATGCAGATGTTTGCTTCCAGGTAGTTTTTTGATACAAGTTTTTTTGATTTTATATGTTCACAATTTCATCTTTATGACAAGAGCTACAATGTGTTTCCAGGTATTTTTTTTATATTTTGGGTTGTTTTTATGTGAATTCAATGCAGATGTTTGCTTCCAGATAGTTGTTTGATAGTTTGGGCACGGGAACTCACCCACCAGCTTGAGAATTTTTATTAGAATGCACTTACTATCAGTGAAGGTACAGTGCACTCACACATTCGGCCTCCTGACTGACAATTATTTGCGTTCAAAGTTTTGAAATCAACATTTTTTTTTTAAGAAATCGCTTATTTTCTTACACTTCAATTGTTTTTAAGCGAAATTTTCCGTAATTTCCGAAATTTCTCCGGTCTTAGAAGGGTTCATGCGGAGTATTATACCTTAAAAAAAAGCATGAAGTGTTGTCTTTTACTGAGTCTAGGAAGAAATAAGTTTACTAGGGCTGTTTTTTGAGACAAGCAGATATTTATTAAAAAAGTGAGGTTACAAAATTTTTTTTTTTTCATTTGCCCGAATGAGTTAATAAAAATTAACATATTTATATACAGATTTATAGTGTTTTCAAAGGTCTTCTCAATGATACCCATCTCAACCAGATCGGATAAGAAATGGGTGAGATATAAGCGATTATATACTCAAGCTATAAAGGATACTCAAGCTATATCTCAAGAAGTTGGATCAGCCTGCTTAAAAAAACTTTGGGGTTTTAATCAGCGCTGTAAGCCCTACCAGGCCATAGAAAATTGGTGCATTTTTCATAAAGTAAATTTGTTCGTAAAAGCGGAAAATAAAAATTTTTTTGGCCATGGCCATTTTTCGCTAATTTTTTAAAGTTTTTTGCGATTTTGACCTTAAAGATGAAGATTTTTCTTATTTTATATGTTAACAATTTTTGTTCTTTATGGCAAGAGCTACAACTTTGCCTCAGAGAGTAAATCAAAATTCCGAACGGTTTGCAAGATATGAGCTTGAGAAAATGATCACTTTTTTCCAAAAATGACACCCATAAAAAAAAACCTGGAGGACTTTGGGCAAAACTGCGAGACAGGGGAATTTTTTTTTTGGTCTTTTATCACGTACTGGTGTCCGTATATGGTTATTTTTTTCGTGTTGCACTGTGTTACAAATCGGAAATAATCTGATCCAAAAAAACATGTAAAATAAAATCAAAGATAATAGAATATGATAGAAAAATACAAAATCACTACAAAGTAAAAAATATTTTTAAAAAGACTTTTTCATTTAATTTCTTGCTCATATTTGATAATTTATTTAAACATATTATTATATATGAAATCTTATTATCTTAATTTTTTTCTTATTTGTTTTATTATCATAAATATATTAATTTCTTGATGAATACAAATGCTTTGAAGTTGGCGCTTCTGATTAACAGTCTGATTATATTAGCGCCGACCTTAAAAGCATTTGTATTCAGCAAGAAATTAATATATTTATGATAATAAAACAAATAAGAAAAAAAATTAAGATAATAATATGTTTAAATAAATTATCAAATATGACCAAGAAATTAAATGAAAAGGTATTTTTAAAATTATTTTTTACTTTGTAGTGACTTCCAAAGGTAACTTTATTTTACTTTTCTTAATTGGCGCTTACAATTGTGGGTCAGTTTTGGCCTTGTCTAAGAAATTGTGCTAGTCATTTTTGTTTGACATATGCTTAACAACCTTACTGTTCTTCCAACTCCACCAGGTAAGCATCATTGATGCAAGCCTGCCTGTCCAAAGCAAGGAAGATGGATGGTTATGGATAAGATGCATAGAGACGAAAGATGTTGCCAGCAAGTACGGGTTGTCCATATTCGAAGCGCCCATCTGGCAACACTGTAACTTTCCGCAGTGATGCCAAATCGACTAATGACATACCGCGTTTGAAGCGTCATTCCACACACAAGCCGCACTACAATCGATTTTTTGAAGCAATTGTTCCCTGGCCGTTTGATGTCAAAAAATGGTGATTTCGATTGGCCGCCAAGATCACCAGATTTAACGCCTCCAGACTTCTTTTTGTGGGGTTATTTGAAATCAAAGGTTTACGTCAACAAGCCAAAGACCCTAGAAGAGCTGAAAACCAACATCCGTCAAGAAATAACCGCCATTCCCATCGAAATGTTGAAGAAAACCATGGAAAATGCTGCAAAACGGGCACAATATGTCGTAGAGGCCAATGGCGACCATTTACGAGATATCATATTCAAGAAATGATGTAAGCAAATCTACTTGAACCCAATTAAATGATATTCATGACGAACAGACAAAAAATTGTGGTTTCTTTGATTTATTTAAAAATAAAATGGGCGCTTCGAATATAGAAAACCCTGTATTTTTAAAATTATTTTTTACTTTGTAGTGATTTTGTAGTCGGTTGTTTTTTTTTTAAAAAAAATGTTTTTGTCTTCCTTTTCAGAGAATATGATAAATTTTCGAAAAAAGAATATAAACAACATTAGTACAATTGTTCCGAAAAAATTTGTTCTATTAAATTCTGAAAGTTTGTTGGTTATTTCAAATATCTGCCTCTTAAGTTTAAATTAGATGTCACATGTTTTGAAATTATTATACCCATTCTTGTAACGAGTTTTATTACCCTAGTGTCAATATTATTCGAGATATAGTGTTTTTCAAATATTGCCACGCCCCTTTGTTAAATAAGCGCCCACTTTCTGGAGAGTTATTTCCAATAATTGTGCCTACCCCTGTACTTTATTTCAGTACCCCAGCGTCAATATTAACTGCGATAGTGTTTATCTAGTATTGCCACGCCCATTTATCCAATAACGCATACTTTATTGACCATAATTTTTAATAATTCTGCCTACCCCTGTACTACAATCAATTTCAGTGCCCTAGTGTCAATATTATTCGAGATACACTGTTTTTCTAATATTGCCACGCCCAGTATTCGAATACCGCCCACTTTATCGACCGCAATTTTTGCTAATAATGCCTACCCCTGTACTAAAGTGCAGTACCATAGTATCAATATTATTCGAGATATACTCTTTTTCTAATATTGCCACGCCCATTTACAAAATAACGCCCATTTTCTTGCCCGTAATTTGTATTAACTGTGTCTACCCCTACACTAAATTTCAGTACCCTAGTGTCCATATTATTTGAGATGCAGTGTTTTTATAATATTGACACGCCCATTTGTCGAATAACGCCCACTTTATTGACCATTATTTGTAATAATAATGCCTACCCCTATATTAAATTGCAGTACTCCAGTCTCAAAATTATTCAAGATCCACTGTTTTTCTAATATTGCCACGCCCATTTGTCGAATCTTGCCCGTTATTTGTAATAATTGTGCATACCCCTACTCTTAATTGCAGTACCCTAGGGTCAATATTATTCGAGATACACTAATATTTATTATTGCCACGCCCAGTTATCGAATACCGCCCACTTTTTTACGAGCACCTCCATGCTTATCATATCTATCTGTTCCCCAAAAATTATGGCAATCAGGCATATGGTTTAGGAGTTATCGATGTTAATACATTTAAAAAAAAAAAAAAAAAAAAAAAAAACTAAAAAACAGAGAAACCGACGAACTTGAGAACCTCCTCCTTTTTGATATCGGTTAAAAATTTAAAACAATTTCTTTCATATATCTGTCTTGTTTGTTGACGAAACTTTCGCAACGATTCAGTCATTTATTCGTGAACGTGAACATTTCTGTATTGTGTTCGTGGGGAACTTTAAATGGGATTTTCGTCAATGAAATGTTGTATGGCCGAATCAGCATGTTTCATCAAAGATGAAGAAAAATCGTACATGATTCGTTTATCAATTCTTTAAGACTTGGACTGCTGAGAAATATCGTCGCAAATGCAACATAAAATGCGATGCAAGTCTTGTACTGAAAAACGCATCAACATTTTTAACTGAGTAGGCACGGTAAAAAAAACATAAATTTTTAAACATAATTTTGTGCTTTTTTTTATTAAAAATATTCACAATTTTACTTTTAGTTTTTGCTTTTTCTTAAGAAAAATAGAAAATATATTATATCAATAAAGCCCGAGTTATAATTGATTATTGATTATTTTGGATAAGCAATACATTTTTTTTTGTCATCAATCCTATGAAATAAATTGAAAATTGCTTTCGGGCTTGTTCATTTTTTGCACTCTTGCAGCCGAATTGTATGCGGCTCGATGCAAGTACGGAAAGGAAAAAATGCATTATTCCCGCCACAGGTTTGTCGACAAATTTTTTCTTTTCAATATTTATAAATTAAAATATAATTAACAAAAAAATAAAACAGCAAGATCTGTCGTATGTGCTATGAGGATCGAGCCTGGGATGACTTAAGTCATCAAATTAAAATAAGAATTTTTTAATGTTTTTAGTTTTTCTTACTTTGAAACTTGCCCAAAGCTCATTTTTGAACCAGGTCCTCTGAGATGCTAGTGTAACATACTCCCTCGAAGCTATCGGGTAGGTTTGAAAAATAGAGGTGAAATGTTTTGATACGTGATGCTCGTATAAGGAGAAAACCCTTAATAGAAACAGTCAGTTTTGTTAGCGAAAACAAATGCAAAAATACTTTAAAATAACAGCTTTGCTCTTGCAAAAACAATTTTTGCATTTAAATGGATTAAGAAATATTTCTCTGTACAAAAAAAAAAAAAAAAATCGTTTTAATTTTTTCCCAGCAAAAATTTGAAAATCAACAATATTTTTCTTAACATCAGAAGTTTATTGTTGTTTTTACAAAAATTCTAACGAAATCAAATTAGTGCGACTTACTGTTGTAATTGCAATTTTTCATTTTTTCAGTGCGTACAATAAAATTATCAATATCAATTTGTAACAATTAAAATATTTTTATTCAATCAATTAATTTTTGATACTTTAATCAATTTTTATCAAAACATGTTTCTTGTCTGACATAAGAAAACACATTCAAAAAGTAATCATAGAGGTTATTTCGTCTGTTGAAACACATTTTATTTATTTATTTATTTATTTTTTCATTTCTTTATTTGGTATCAAACCAAGAAAATAAAAAGATTAAGCAATACATCAATAAGAATTTATTTCTGTTGTCATAAAAAAATAAACATTTATTCTTGCATCAAGCATTTTATTGCTCATTTTATTGGTTGCTGCAATTTTAATGGTGCTTTAATTTTAAATGAGTTCTTGTTTAAAAACACATAAACGCTTATTTGAACTGATAATACATGTCGGCCTGTTGGCTCATAAATTAAACAAGTGGAAAAGACAAGGAATGAAACTCTGAAATTTTTATCTTATAAAAAAAATAAAGTGTTTCTTGTATATTTGAGCTATAAAAATGTCTCAAAAATATGTCTCAAGACATGGGCCTGAAAAATAAACACAGAACTTACAAGAGGAAACGTTTGAATTCTGTGGCACTTATTAATCGGGTCAAGTTTCGTGAGATAAGCTTTTCATCATTTTTTTTTTTTAAGCATTGACATAATAACTGAAGGCAATTTTCAGGGTCACTTTACTTACATGCTTTTTATCTGGGACCAGGGATTAAAATAATGTAGATTTGAATTGTATTCTTTTGTTTGAAGAGTTTCTGTTCTTGAGCAGAACAAAAAAATGTTGTTCTGATCAGGCCCGTAGCCAGGATTTACCTTAGGGGGGCTGTTTTGATAAAAATCTACAAGTAGATACCAGTAATAACTGAAAGAAAGGATATGAAAATTTGTAAGCAAATTCTTTTTCTTTTAAAACTATTTGTGAATATGCCTGTTGACCATAAGAGAGACGAGATTTTTTTTTTAAAAAATCAATTTTGAGTACTAAGTGTTTTGATTTTTGCCTATAGTTTGTTGAAAAATGGTCCAAATTGAGAATTTTTTATTTTCTTTTAAAAAGTATTATTCCGAAAATTAGCACAAACAGTAAAAATGTCTGTGACAAAATTTTACTAATTCAACAATATTTGTGTAAACAGTAAAAATATGTTAGATTCCTTGCAGTTTATTAAAATCAAATTTAAAATCAGCTATGAAAAATGCAAACATTTTTTAATAAGTTCAGCTGGTGAAGCTGTATTCACAACTTTTATGGACATTCCATATAACGGGAGAAAACAAATTTTAGTCTTTAGATTTGGTTTCTTTTTGGCTATCTTACGCTTTTGTTGATCCCCAGCTTGTGTACAACTATTTGAACCTGTGTGAACCCTAATTCGAGTTATCGTTAAGGGCTAAAATATTACTGTTCTCGAAAATGATTTCGACAATTTAAATAAATTCAAAAGAAAATATTTGAAGATCTTTAAAAATTTAACTGTTTCATTTTCTCATGATTCAATTCCAATAACAATTAATATATATATATTTTTTTTTTATTAAAATTTTTTGATTAGAGGAATCGACTCCGATAAAGTCACATTTAAACTTCAGACTATTTTTCAAAAACCGAATTTCGAATACTGCTTTTTACACAGCACCAGTATCTTACACCCAATTTATTATATAAGATATCACATGAAAATAAGTTCATGTTAATCTATACTCTATACTATTAATAAATCTGTAGCCACTTTTTATGTTCACTCATCACGTTTAAACGACAACTCAGATTTTTATAAAATTTTGTACACATATTTATAGGTCAGCAGAGAGTGCAATAGGATACTTTATTTTAACCCATTAACAACCAATGTTACTATATGGAAACATATGCGTCTCGAATTTTCATTAAATACTGCACAATATTTCAAAAGTTTTAGTGCCAGTTTTTTAAAAAAAGTAAAATTAGCATGCAATAATAACTTATTTCTGCTCAATGGCATACACAGTTTTCACCA
Source organism: Coremacera marginata (assembly GCA_914767935.1). Taxonomy (NCBI): domain Eukaryota; kingdom Metazoa; phylum Arthropoda; class Insecta; order Diptera; family Sciomyzidae; genus Coremacera; species Coremacera marginata. Next base: position 27,571,513 of record OU612043.1, read on the forward strand.
AAATGTTGCTTCAAGTCTAAAAATGTCTGTTTTTTATGGTTTTCTTTCGGTCCTAATGGATTAAATTGCACTTCGGAACAAAATCAATAAACGCTTTTGAATTTCCTTCAATTTGATACCAAAATCATGTATGTAGTTTGAAAACTGTGAAAAATTTTAGTACCAGATCTTTTTAGTATTAATTATAAGCTGAGAATGAGAGAAAAACGACTTGAAATTCACACTTTTAGCTTTGAAGGCCAATATTTCAGTCAGTTTGCAATGGATTTCAATAATTTTTTTTGAAAAATGTTGTTTGTTAAAATATCTTTCAAACATAAGTTGAAATTTTTACTAAACCAAAGTATTAATATTTTTAAAAATTTTTTTAAAAAATGTTCAAAAATTTTTAGTTTAAGCCAAAAAATTGGATAAAAGTTGTTTTTGTTGTAAAAAAATTAAATCCAAAATTTAGGTTTTCGATTTCCTATCAGTTGATATAACAATTTTAAGGTTAATAATTTGTAGTATTACTTAAACAATAAAAAATCGTTTTGGTAGCGAAAAATCAAGCCTACCCACTATCAATTTTTGAATGAAAACTTTTTGAAAACCCGGCGAAGCGGCGGGTTTAAGCTAGTATTAAAATAATTACTCTGCTAGATAAATTTTTATAAAAAGAAACAGTAATTTTGTTTGATTATTTAAGAATTTAATCGGTTGTGGATTTATATTTAAATTATTTGCATATTAAAAACACTAAAAACAAAATTTTTTGTACTTCTAAATTGTTTTTTATTTTTTTAATATGATAAAAATAAACATTTTTAAAATGCTGAAGCTTAAAAGACTGTAATTGTTAATTTCTTTTATGAAAATTTGGTAACATGATTAAAAAATCATCAAATCACTATAAAATTGGACTGTATAAAATGTTTTCCAAAAATATTTTCATATTTAGTTTTAAGGTGATTTTCCGAAACCTTTTATTTGGAAAAGGCTTCGCACAGGGCTAAATTTTTGTGCCAAGTTGGAAATTTTAGATGTCAAAATTTTTAGTCATTCGCTTAACGTGGAATACCCCATAATGTGTTAAATTTCGTGGTTCATATATTTTTTATACTTTTTAAAATGAAAAAACAAACCAACTCAAATTTCAAAATGCTTTTTCAAAAGTTTTGGGTCTAATAAGCTTACCCAGCAAACCATAGTTGACGACTTTGTCGAAATTCCGACGAATTCATAATTATTTCGAGCTGTCTTAAAGAAATCGCTACAATTTCGTTACGCAAATATCGGAACAGTTTCACTTTTTATACGAATTTATAAAGAGTTTCGTTATGCGACTGTTTGTAAAACATATTAAGGGGGTCTTCTCATTGAGCAACTTTTTTTTTTTAACTTGTTTTTTGCATTTATTTATAGCTTGGGTAGTTGTAAATATACCCCTAAAAGGATTTTTAGAAATTCGAAATACTTTAGAAGATACAGCCTTTTTTGTGAAGCAAGGTCTGATGGACAAGAAGGTGATGGAGGTAATAAAACCAGCTTACGAAGCGCTGTCGGCAGATAATTTGCTTGAAAGATGCCTTGGATCTGAAACTCAGAATTCCAATGAGTCCTACAATTCTGTTCTTTGGTCACTTTCGCCCAAACACATCAACTCAGGCGCACGCACCATCGAAGTGGCCAATTTCATTGCAACGTGCCTCTTCAACGACGGTTTTATACCCATACTTAAAATTATGGGTTTGATGGGTATTGCGATTGGCAAAAACGCATACGAATACGCACTATCTCGCAATGAAGACAGATTGAACCGATCAGAGACTCGAGCTGCGGCATCATCAAAAGCTGGCAGAACGGCTCGCAGAGCAGAGAGGGCAGCAGAAAGCAGTTTCTACGAAAAAGAGGAAGGTGGCCTGTATGGAGCTGGCATCGCCGACTAATATTTGTAAGTAAAAATTGTCAGCTCTTTAAAACTGCATTTAAACATTTTTGATTTTTTTTGTTTTTTTCCCAAAAAAATTACTTCAAACTTTAAACGCGTTTATCTCGAACCCACGTTTTTCGAACTGGCGGCCATGATATCTCCAGTTCAACTGAACCGATTTTCATGAAACAAAATGGAATCGACGCAGAATTCTCACCATTCTCGGGTGAACCTCGACCATAATTTTAAAAAATTTTTTACTATTTTTTTTACACTAAACTACAAAAAAAAAAACCCGAAATTTAAATTTTTTTTTTGAATGGCCGCCATTTTGTCAAAAAAAATCACAAAATTAAGCTTGAGGTTTACCCGAGAATTACATCTATACTGATTATAACCCCGTTTTTTTTTTCATTTCAGACGCTCCGGAGACCCGGAATCGTGGCCGCCGTGACGACACCTTTTTTTTTCACCACCAACTTTGAAGTCTCATTACTTTTTGAACAGCCCACGTATCGAGGCAAAAAAAATTTTTTTATTTACTTTGAACCTTTTGTAATACAATAAATAAAAAAGTTTTTAATTATTCTTTGCGTTTTCAAATAAGAATTTTTTTAAAAAGGGTCCAAAAAACGTGTTTTGAATGAGAAGACCGCCTTAAAATGCTAACAGAGTAAAATTTCCTAAATGATAAAGGTTACAATCGTTATACATTTCTGAATTAACTATAAGAAGTTTATGTATACTAAAGTACTATTTCCGACTATGATTTTCAATGCTGAAATAGTTTCTGATATCCGAAAAAAAAATATTTGCGAAAGTATGCCTCAAAAGTATATAATTTTATAAATTGTAGAATATTAGGTTGAGACATTTTATGCAATTTGCAAGTTTAAAAGTTCCCAATCTCTTGAGGAAATATTCTTTTGAACGGATTAATATTTTAAATTTTTAAAAAGAGTTGTAGAATCTAGAAAATATATATTCAACGATATTAAAAAAATTTTAATGTTATCTGTTGGAACATACTTCGTTGGCAAGTTGAATATCTTAATTTTCAGTGTATTAAAATTTAATGCTATGCTTACTCTAGTTTCTGAATTATGAGGTTACGAAGCTTAAAAGCTTAATGACTTAAAATCTATATATGACTTGTTTCGAAGAATATTTCTCAGTAGAAAAAATATGTTTAATAAAAATTTATGCAGTTATTTCTACTGATAATTTGATACTTTAGTCAGATATCAAGTTTTTATTAAAAATATTTTACAACAAAATTTCTTAAACTTCGATTTTTTTAAAACTATTAGCTTATTATGACAAAAAAAAATATTAGAAATGCCTAAGTTCAAAAAAATTAAATGTAGACTTCTTTTTTAATTTTTTCACTAGAAAATAATTTAAAATTTGAATCCACAGCTGAACAAATTATCGAATTTTAAATAAAAATTACTGTTTAACTCGTTTTTATAAAAATTTGTTCAGCTGAGAAATAGTTTAAAAAAAATATATATATTTTGATTTTATGTTAGTTGACTTCACCTCCTTACTATAACTCTCAAACTTGTGTATAAAATTTTAGTCCTGTGTAAAGCATAGTATCCCAATACGGTTTTTGTTAAGGGAGTATTCCTGGTTGGCAAACATTTTGGTTCGATTTTTTTTTTTTATATATTTATAGCTTGGATATTTGAGAATATCATCCTAAAATGGTTTTTTGAAATTCGAAATACTTTAGGAGATATGGCCTTTTTTGTCTAGCAATGTTTTCGCCAAAATGCGATTTGCTTAATTTGGCTACTTTTTGAATGCAACGGTTTGAAGCAACCACCGAATTTCGTTCAACGCATTCTTTAGTAGGTAATAACTTGTTTGTATACACATTTTAAAAACAAATGTATACACATTTTAAAGCTTAAGTATTCGAATGTTGGCAGCGTTTAGTTCACTTTGAATTGAGTTATAAACTGGACACGCACGCGCAAACAGTTTTGAAAAGTACAGTTTTGATAAAAATTTTTGTTTGTGCTAAAGACAATCGATATAAAAAGTAATAGAAATAAAAATAAAAGAAACACTGATAGCAATCGAAAAACTCGTCCCTTGAAACGCCTGTTTCGTGGTAACCAACACGAAAGAGATTGAGATTGCCAATTATATTGCAACTGTCATATTTAACGAAGGTTTTTTATAATGGACTTAATGAGCATGTCGATTGGCAACGTCACATGTGATTTCGCCATGTCTCGGAACGAAGAACGTTTGACAAGGTCCGAAGCCAGAGCTCTGGCCGCATCAAAAGAAGATATAACTGCCCGAAGAGCACAAAGAGCCGCTGAGTCCTCATTTTTTGAAGAAGAGGAAGGAATTCTTTATGGGGCTGGCATTGCAGATTGATATATGTAAGTATTTAACAAAAAAAAAATTTTTTATTGCCTAAAATTTTTTTTGAGTTTTTCAAAATCACGTTTTTCAACTTCGAAATCACTTTTCTCCAGTTCTACTGAACCGATTTTGATGAAACCAAGTGCAATCGACGCAGAATTGTTGAATTTCTAAAACTAATTTTCATAAATTACCTTAATTAAAAGGCTCAAATTTTTCATTTCATTTAAATTTTTTTTTATGCAAAAAAATAATTTCAAACGTAAACGCGTTTATTTCGAAGCCACGTTTTACGAGCTTGCGGCCCAGATTGCGCCCGTAGTTCTGAACCGATTTTGATAAAGCAAAGTGCAATCGACGCAAAATTGTCACCATTCTAGTCCCTATTTCAATCACAATTTTATACAATTTTTTACTATTTTTTTTTAAACTAAGCTAAAAAAAAAAGACCCAAAATCGGTTTTTAATTTTTCAATGACCGCCAGTTTGTAAAAAATAATCGCAAAATTATGGTTGACGTAGAGACCAGAATGACATCTGTATTAAATCTAACGCCGTTTACTTTTTCCATTTCAGATGATCAAAAGTCGAGTTATCCGAGCCGCAAGCAGCATACCTTTTTTTTCGACGCCCAACTTTGAAGGCCGACAACTTTTTGAACAGCCCTCGCACAAAGGAAAATTTTTTTTACTTAACTTAATATGTTCTTAATACAATAAAAAAAAAACAAAATTTAAATAACTCTGCATTTTCAAATGACAAGTTTTTCAAAAAGGGTCCAAAAACAGCCTTCCAACCAGGAATACTCCCTTAAGGGGTTACATGACATTGGCAGTTTTTTGAAATCGAATAATTTTTAATAATTTTTTAATAATTTTGTAGTTTAGTAAATATTCTTAAGATTCTAAGACAAAACATTTAATTTCAAAAATTCCTACGGGTTCAAAATTACAGCCGGATTAGTGAGAGCGCATTTTTAATTTTTAACCTTTTTTCTCTTTGTTCACAAACTTTGAACGCGTTTATCTCGAAACCATTCATTCATTTTTTGACGAAATTTTTTTTTGTATTTTTTTAAACTTGATTCGCTATCGTATGACACGAGCTTTTTTTAAATTTTTTTTGATTTTTTATGAATTTTTAAAGTCAATATTTTTTTCGAAAAAACACACTTTCAAATTTGGAACATCACCAAAAATTTAAAAAAAAGCTCGTGTCATACGATAACCAATTATGTTAAGTTTTAAAAAAGTAATTTTTTTCCAGATCGGACAATTTTTGCAACTTCCAGCGCTGCAACCACGAGGCCCCGTTTTTTTCTCTGCCGCCATTTTGGAGCTCTATAAAACCATGTTGGAGTGAAAAATATATTTTTTTGAATTTATTTTCTTGTAATTTGTTCAATTCTCTACAATAATAAAAATTTGAAAAATGTTTGTTTTTGACTGAGTTATGAATTTTTAAAACAAGGTCTGTTTTCTCTGCCGCGAATGTCATGTCCCGCCTTAAATAACCTAAAATTTGAATATGCCTTTTATCGAAAACGAAAGGATATTATAAAGGAATATTCTAAAAAAAATATGACACAGTAATTCTGATGAAGATCTAATTGAATCTTTAGTAAATTTTCTTAAACTTGAAACATTTTTTAAATAATTTTCTGTTATCTCGAAAAATTTAAGAACTGTCAATGTCTAAAAAATTAATAAATAGTTTTTTAAATTAGGTAATTTAATTTATTTAAGTTTAATTGAATTTATTTATTTAAGTTCTTTTAAAATTTTTTTCTTTTGTGTGTAATTTAAATTCCCAAAACTGTCATTGAAAAAATAAAAATCCGATTTTGACTTTTGACTATTTACGATTTTACAAAACCCGATTAGGGCTCGCACTTGGCCAAAATATTGTACACCAAGAGAAGTGTAAAATAGCCTAACAGATACAAAATCTAAGGGATAAAATCTTTTCGGATTATGATTTATGCTTTTTCTTGATTTATAACTTCAATCGGTGAGCTGATTCAAACAATGTCAAGATTTCATTGTAAATTTTAGTATCATTAAATTGCAAAAAAGTTATAGCTGATTAAGATGTGTAGCAACTAGTGTCCGACCAAATACTCGGCTTCGGCATTCGACACAATTGGCCGTTTTTTGAAACTTGAAAACCCGCGTTGAAATGCGGGTTAATTTATACATAACCAGATTTTGCTATCATAAAGTATGCTCTGCTCATGGTTGAATTAAATGAAGGTAGTCGCACGGCTAAGAGCCCACTACCATAACCATCAAAAAAAAAAACGCAATATTTAAAAAAGCAGATTGAAAAGCAGAAAAAGCAGGGGCCGTATCGCCGCTTCCGTGAACGTGCAACTCGTCACGTAAAATTGTGTTAATTGAATGCAATTCAATGACGAGTTGAAGATGATTCCGTGACGAGTTGTAAGTTCACGGAAACGGCGATTCAGCCCCAGATTTTGACAGTTATGGTAGCTGATAAAGAAAACATCCGCAACAACCGCCATGCTACATTCATTTCTTCTACCATGGCTTTTCTCAAACTACGGATATATTGTGACTAGAGCTGCGCATTTTGCGATTGCAATTACTATCGATTGCAACTACATTAATCGTAATCTACAGAAATCAACAATTGTTATTGTAATAATAGTTAATTGTAATAATACAATAACTAATGTAATAACAGTTATTGTAATAATACTTTTTTACATTACAATTACTGTAATTGCTAATTTCTATATCTATTCTATTCTATTACAACACACAGATTACAATTACAATTACTGTACTTGTAATAGGAAAATCTATTTATTACAATTACAGTAATTGTTATCAATGAAACATTAAAGTTAAGATTATTGTTGCGTCTCAACAAAAAAAAAGATCTTAAGACTCAGATAAGCTTTTTTTACAATTTCTGTAATCGTAATGAAGAAATATTTTTATTAAGATTACATTAATTGTAATTGTTTATAATAACTATTGCTGTAATTGTAATAAAACCGATTACAGTAATCGTAAACCTTATTTTTTTAAGATTACAATTTGTAATGGTTATTGTAATTTGCCTGTAATCAATTAATAACGATGAATAACGATTCAATTAACCCATTTTGGTCCGCTACCAAAACGCGTTGAAATTTCGTAATGGAATTTTCATATTTTGTTATTAGTGATCAAATTAAGAAATTCCAAAGTTTAAGATTTTTCCGAATTAAAATTTTTCAGCTACGAAGTGGTCAAAAAACCAAAAAATGGCCCAATCTATAAACAAAAATTAAAAAGTTTTTAATAAAATATTGTTATTTTTATTAAATGAAAAATATGTAAAAGAGGCATGTGAAAAATCGACTATCTGTGTTTTATCACACATGTAACACATAGTTAAATTTACCTGATTTATCCAAAACCAACTGATTCTCATATTTTAGTCTTTTGGCGGCCTGCTTACGTAAATAGTTTTATTATATATTACATTTATATATTTTTTCGATTTTTTTAAAAAATTGTCAAAAAAAGGGCATTTTTTAACCTCTTACCTGAATAGGTAAAAAGAGAAAATTTGAAAAATTTATTTTTTTCTGAATTTCCATTTAACCGAACCGTGTATATGCGGAAAGAGTTTGAAAAAATCTTTTATATATTTTCCAGAAATTAAATTGAAAGTTAGTGGTCGAAAAATCGACCAGCGGACTAAAATGGGTTAATAAAAAATATATGTGTGGCCTAGAGTTTGTCGGTCTCCTTACAAAAAAAAAAATTCGCAAAGTCCGCCGCTTATTTGAAAGCTTACCTTAAAAGATTTTCATCGCCACACAAATTTTTTTTTTAAACACCCTGTGTGAACCGCCAAAATCATTTTTTATCATAACTTTGGTTGCTTTTGTCTGATCTTCAAATAGAGTATGTCGTTGAAAAGGAATTGATGAGCACTACAGTTGTTCTATAGGTGCCATTGACCTACGACATCAACTTCCTTAAGTGATTTCAGTTACCCAAAATTCTACCCCCTAAATGAAACTGTTTTTTAAATAAAGCCATTAAAAAACTAATAAAGTTTTGCTTTGGTACTTCCAAATTACATTACTTAATAAACAAAAAAGTTACAGTCGATCTAAATAGAAAATTTTTAGGCACCTTGTGTATTTCATTCAATTTTAATTTGAATTTGTGGAGTTTTTTTTTGTAGAGTTTTTGAACTTGTGCACAAAAAACATTTTTTGTGGCTATGAAAATCTTTTGAAATAAACTTTCAAATAAGGGACGGACTTTGCGAACTTTTTTTATCGACCCGGTCTAGTTAGACCGCCACGCACGGTAGAAGTGAAATTTTTACCCAAAAATAGAATTTCTGGGAAGATTGCTAATTTATTTTATTAACATTCCCTCCTTCTGTACAACCAAATGGTTAAAAAGCAGTCTGCCTTCATACCAGTAATAGTTCAAGCAGTGTATTTTTTCATAAATCCAACTAGTATATTCAACATAGTGCTATCATGGGAAATATCAATTGTCCCTTTTTTTATGGGCAGTTACTGAAAAGTTCAATATTCACGTACAGTATGAGATCACAGTTTTTTTTACTTTTGTGACACAGTTGGTTATCAAGAGGATTTTTTATTTTAATGTGATCATCCCATTGAAGTTTGAATTGAAGTCATACCATGCTCGATCCCTATAGCGCAGAAGACAGATGTTGCTTTTTTGTTAATTATATTTTTATTTATAAATATTAAGAAGAAAAAATTTGTCGATCACCTGCGTCGGGAATAATGCACTTTTCCCTTTCCATACTCGCATCGAACAGCGTACAATACGACTGCAAGTTGAACGTGCTTCTGAGATACCATTGCCACCCTTGCATCAAAGCGCACAAAATACGATCAAACAAACCTTGTTTATCGTTACAAGATTTGCATCGTATTTTATGTTGCATTTGCGACAATATTTAATGCTAAATGATCCAGACATGTATGTATATATATAGAAGAAACTATTTCCCACACGGCACAAAATCCGACTTCGATATCGAACATTTAAAAATTTACGAATAGTTCGCAATGATAACAATCGAATTTGATATCGATTACGATTCGTAATCGCTTCAGGTTCAGGTTCGCTTATGTTTCGTAAAATTATTCGCTTAGAATTCCAAAGCGATTTATTCTTTAACACAAATGCGAAGATAATTATATTTTCTCCTTTTTCCTGTAAGGTGGATACTTTCGGATAACTTTTTTGACAATTTTAGACTTACTTTTATTATTACTGATGCGATAACACTGGTATGAAATAACTTTCAATTTTTGATCGTCAATTAGGGGAAAATACGAAAATTTTCTTCGCTAAAAGTTCATTGCAAACGAACTCTCGCCGGATGGGTTACATATGCATTGACAAGTGTTAATTTTCGGCACAATATTTTAGGAACCTATCCTTCTTATGTTTTTGTTTCGACCAATATATCGTAGGTAATCTGACAGCTCAGTTGGTAATGGAAGAACTTGTAACCAGTAGTTTGTGTGTTAAAATACCGCAGCATGCGAAAATTTTTCGATATAAATGTGAGTTAAAAACTACATTTGAATTATATTATGAAAGATACTATGATATGATAAGATATGGAAATTCATAGATTTAAGAATAAAACAAATTTTAGATTCAAAGTTGCATTCGTTAATATTGCAGCATGGGCTGTTTCCAAATCAATCAATGCAATCAATCTGAATTTATCAAAACTCAATTTGAGAAATACCGAAAAGTATGCTAATTAAAATTTTTAGACCGTACTGTGCGTTCAGAGTATTAAACGAAAGTCTCATTTCAATCATAAAAGAAAGAGAGAAGTACTGACTGTTGATTTAACATAAGTATGAGCTACTCAACTAAATATGTCTGCGTGGCCAGAACAGCTGGCTATGGATGCAAACGTACTGTGTTCAATCCTCGGTGGATGCAAATATATAAGAAAATTTTAAATAGCAATTTTATTCGTTTTTATACAACTAGTGCGGCAAATTGCTGTGTTGTTGTTTTTATAAGAACTATTTCGCTATATTGGGCTTACCCGTCATCAAGCTCGCCATAGTGTTGTATACGCGGCTATAAAAGTTTCACTACAAAAATAACGAAAGAAAGGATTAAATTATATTTGTTTTTTATTTGCAAAAACAAAAGTTAGAACCAGTTCTTCTCCTAGCTCTATTTCTGATCTTAAAATGCTGCCAAGTTTAAAGCATTTTCTTAAAACGAACATAGTTGGCCAATCTGAATTACTCTTATTCGAGTTTTCATCTCACTGATCGCGTTCGTATTTTGACACTTCATCGCCAGTGATGCCAAATTGTAATAAAGTTTAACTAAAACTGTTCTACTGAGATTTGATCTGATCTAGTGCCACGGGAATGCAGCTCATGTCTCCTTAAATAAAACTTTATATAAGGAATTATGCTTGAGTAAAACTCTTCTTGAATACTTCCTTGAATGTGCCTATTATTGAATAAGGCTTTATAAAAGAAATTATACAATCAAATTAAATTTTCAAGGGTTTTACAAGGCTCTTTTAAGCAAAGCTTGAATAATTACTTTTATACAACGCCTATTCAAGTTAAGCTGCAATAACTTCAAATATTTAGGTGTAATTGTTATCTGGGTTATCCATTCCTTATGATAAATACTGCTGTAGGTTGAATCACTTTAATTCTGCGTAATTTTACGAATAAAATAAAAAAAGGCAAACTTATAATTCTGATAAAAATTCATTTATTTAAGTTTTCTTTTAACTCATAAGTATTATACAGCTATTCATATGTAACATATTCATATTTATTTAAGAACTTGAAGCAAGGTCTAACAATATAAATAAAAAAATTCTTGATAAAACCCAACTGATGCTCATTTCTTATTTTAACTAAATAGGGTAAAAAAAAAACAAAGCTTCAGTGATAAGAGAACCAACAATAGCCAACTTATTTATACATCAATATCATAATAATTTGTAAAGTTTTGTATTTATAAAGCAATAGTTAATAAAATAATGCCTAAAAAATTGTTTAAGCATAAGTAAACTACTATTTAAGTAGGTGAAAAATTCTAAATGAAATGATAACATTTACAAGATGAAAAAATAAATTCATTGAAATGAAAACTGATGAAAATGACAATACTTAAGCAGTAAAACTAAAATGTATACAGTCGCGCACAAAATTGAGTATACAACACTAAAAGTTATGAAAAGCTTTAATTTTATTAGTATCCAAAGCAGATTTTTTAATTTTTTTTTAATTTTATTTTATTTAACATATTTTTGTTAGTATATTTGATTTGCAATATTAAAAAAAAAAATAAATTAAACAAACTTTTTTGAAGAAAAACTAAAAAAAGCTCTTTTTCAATAACACAAAATTGAGCATACATCCCTATATACTTGCATCTACTTTGTTGATCGTTATTGCTATTGAGAAAAATTTTTAAAACTACAATAGCAGACACAGTTTGTAATGTAATTAGGCAGTTTATACACTGTTTTTATGAGATAAGTACTACAAAAATCGATTGCAGGCACTAAGCTGTGTGATTGTATTACACTGTGCTGTGATGGAAAATCATATAGGGAAATTCGTCGTCTGGATAAATTATTGCCGTATGTTACATTATAGTGTATAAAACATAAGAAATTAATTTATCCAGGCAACGAATTGTAGTGTAAAAGAGCTTTTTTCGTTTTTCTTCAAAAGAGTTTGTTTTATTTATTTTTTTTTTTTTTTAATGGTGCAAATCAAATATCTGACTAAAATATGTTAACCAAAATAAAAGTACAAAAAAAAAAAAATTTCAAAAACTGGTTTTAATACTGGTTAAATGAAAGCTTTTCATAACTTTTAATGCTGTATGCTCAATTTTGTGAGTAACTGTAGATAATAGCAAGTTGTTTTTTTTTAATTATAATAAAATAAAGCAATATGTACTGTATAAGTGTTTTTTAAAAAAAAAAAAATTTTCAATCATAAAAACCATGATCACTGTATGTGGAAATCTACAATATTTTGGTTAATTTGTACAATGCAATTATAAAATTTGCACAAGCTTATTAAACGTATTTAACGTATATTGCACAAGCTTAATTTTACTGTATTTATGTTTAATAGAAGACAGTTTTTTTTAAAGTGTGCTCACAGCAGATTTCGAAATTAGTTTTTATGATGACATGCTAAAAAAATTGTTTTATGATAGAAATAAATTTTTTTATAATGTACATTGGTTAAGACAAGTTAATTTAAATTTAAATTAATTTTTTTTTCAAATGCTTAAGTTTAAGCATAAATAAATATATAAAAATCCAAAAAATATACTTTGTTCCAACTATTTAAATTTAACAAAATATTCTTGCTTTTTTCTAAATATTTTAATTTTTTAGTGCTTTTTAAATTTTTTTATGTTTAAAAATGTGTGATTTTTTGACCCCGTTTTGCTTTTTGTTTTAAAAAAATTTAATCAATATATAGAAACACAAGCTTACAATTAAAAAACACCCATTTTTGCGACCCATTGTGTTCTCCTAAGCTCAAAAAATTGCATCAACAAAACTTTTCTGTACCTGACCTGCGAGAATATTTTTTTTATTTTCCCAACCGGCCATCTAGAAAGCGAACCACAATTAAGCTATTAATAATATCATTTTGAACAAGCTTGCTTAAAAGTGAGATCCCAATAAAATCTCAATCGTACTGAAACGCTTGATATCGATAACTGAATCTTAAGTACGCTTAATAAACACTTATATTAACAATTGCACGCAAAAAGCTTATAAAAATCTTGCATGAGTAATATTATCACGAGGGTTCCGTTTAAATTTTTCTACAATTGCTGCGATAGTCTTTTTCAATAGTTTCTCAATATTTTTTCAAGCTTAAGGCTTGCTTTTTCAATCTGTTGATAATATTATTCTAAAGCATTTTGGACGGTTGGGGTTTTTTTTTTTAGTTTTTTTGTATTTTTTCTTATTTGCTTTGCCTATTTTGTCTAGTCTAAGTAAATATTTCATCAACATTTTTTCCAGTTGGTGTGGTGAATATTATACAATATTCCCTCACATTAAAAATTATAACATTTTCTTGTTTCAAAATGATCATCAAAATTTATCTATTTTACTCTAGTCATACCTGAAATAGTCAAATTACTTGAAGAAAAAAAAAAGTTTTAATTTCTATATAGCTCAAAAACCAAGTGTTAGGAAAATTTTGCTATAAATTTTGACCTAAAGAGACCACAATCCATTAAAAAAAATGTTCACATCAGAGGGTGTTTTTTTTTTTAATTTTGTAAGCTAGTGTAACTTAAGATTTTTACTAGTCGTAATATTCCAAAAAAATTTCTTAAAGTGTGAGTGTTAAGTAGAAATAATTTTTAATCCTATCCTTAAATTGCACCTTTATACTGAGGCACCCCGTTCTCTTAACACCGCTCAAACCACTGTTGTTGTGCCCACTTTGGCCATGCCTATGATGCGTCGCGTCGCTGGCTTTGGTGGTGGTTGCGGCTTAGTTGCTGTTGCTTGCATCACCATTGTCCTGGCACAACTCTCACGCTCCTGATACTCCACGTAGCCTGACTCATCGCTACACTCAGAGTCGGAGTCACCTGTATGCTGTACCGCCTGTCTTCTGGACTTACGACAGCGTGTTGACGCTACATTTCCCTCGATCTTAAATCCCTTGAGTGAAGGTGTTGGTGATGTGCCCAATTTGAGTGTTATGGAGCTAGAACTACTGAAGGTTGTCGCATCGCTTCCATGACGTCCATGCAAACGCGACTCTAGTCTTTGGTAGATTTCTTCTACACTGATGGGCGGCGAATCCTCTTCGGGATGCAACTCTAAATCTGCGCTAACCACCTGTTTGAGTGGCGTCATTGACTTGCTTTGTCGATACCTTAACGAGGTATCGTCCTGATTAGCCGTGACCGTGCTCGCGGTCTCACAACCACTTGATATGGAACCCTCATCACTATCCATTGGTTGACATTTTTGCTGTGTGGCACAGTCACGTTGCGCATTTACTTCGGCAGCGGAAACAGATGTCGCTGTGGAAGAGGCATTGGATGAAATCGATGACTGTATCTGATGATGGTACGGCATGGAGCTGTTAGTATCGATGCTGCTCTCGTCACTGCTCAGCGAGAGTTGCGCCATCTTGCGCATGGAATTGCGATGTATCATATTGAATATGGAAGCCTGCCGGAAGTACATGTCTTCCGCTTCTAGATAGTCTTCTTCACCATCGCTGCAGACGCCGTTACGGCGCAGTCCCACCACCAGCTCCTCACTCTCCGGCGCGTGTTGGCCATCCACGCTGTATTCGGCAGTTGGATCAGCACTTGGATTGCTATTAATTGTCGGCAACAGGCTCAATGGTTCACCTTCATCACACTCCAATTCGTCAACATGCTTGAGCTCATTCAAACTGCCTAAGCTGTAGCTGGTCTGCTTGTTGAGCTGCATGTCAAAGTACGGCATCAGCTCGTTGGCCAAGGAGTTACCGGGGTCGTAGTTGTTGCCCTTCAGCAGTTTCTCAAAGTCATCAGAGTCATCTGATCCATAGCTGTGACGCTGCTCCTCAGTTGGGATGGCATGTTCTTCGTGGTCGTGTTCTTTGGTATGTGTGGAGCTACTGCAGCAGGAGCCAGCTTCTGCTGGCTGCTCCAGCGCCTCTAGTCGTCCACCGCTTGCAAAATGTTCGCACAGTGTAGCTCTAGCTTTACCTGTACGGCGTATCGAGTGTCCTCGTCGGCAGCGTCGTCTACCCAAGGTCATTGCTGGATACAGCGAGTCCTTCTGACAGCATGCCCGCATTTCCGGCTCATTGGTTTCCTCTATTTCTTCGCCTTCCTCCTCGCCTATGGCTTCTTCGATGGCCATCAGTTTGGGTGCAGATTTTGAGCGCTCCAGCGGCGGCCTATAGTTGTTGCCACCCACACTGAGTAAAATTTTGCGTCGCGGCAAGCTTGGATTATCATAGGCTGCATTGGCGAGACTAAGTCTAGCGTTCTGCTTTAGAATTTTATCACGTTTAAATTCACGCAGCGCGCACTCTAGATTTTCCTGCGGGCGAAAGGAAATATAATTTATTAAGCCTATTTTGGCACTAGTTTGGGTGTGAAAAACTCACCTTCAGGGTGCTGCAAATATCCTGCACTATCTTCTCTTTGCTGCACAACACCGCATGACAGCGCAGTTCATGTTTCAGTTTGCGTCCCTCATGGCGATAAATCCAGCAAAAGACGCGTGGATAGTTTTTTGGTGCACAGCAATGGGTGATACGATTGGCCCAATATTCAGTCAGTCCGTGTTGCCTGGTTGTCGCCTTGAGGCCAGAAGCGCAAACTTTAATGCGCATGACCACATCCGGCTTGGTATTTTGGGTGTAGTTGCGCCAAAGTGTATTCAGTTGCTTCTCAACGCAACCCTCACCTGAAACAAAAGAGAGAAAGAGAGAGAGGGGAGTTAGTAAAATTTACTCATACTGAAGTGAAGTTACAAGTTGTTGAAGTCGACTAAAGTCACTGGAGTACATTAAAGTCATCGAAACTGTGTTTGAGTCACTAAACTTAGTCAAAGTCACTGGTTTAAAAAATATAAAACCATTGAAATTAGCTGAAGTTACTTTGGTAAGCTGAAGCCACTCTGGTAAGTCATTGAAATAAATTAAAGTCTTTGAAGCATTAGATATCCCTCTCGTCTCAGATTTACTTTCAAACCGAGTCACGAATTAAAAAATGCTTCAGGATCTCTCTTTTTGTAACAATAAATACATTTCAATCGGAAAATAGGGCTTTTCCAATAGCCAACCAGGAATTTAAAATGAAGACTGGTCTATAATTAAGCAAAAGAATTGTATGTAGCAATTCGAAATTATAAATGATCCACCCTGTATCTGTACAAAAGGCTTAAACCAGAGATCTGCAACCAGTGATTCATACTCTGAGTAAACTTATTGTATACCCATGATTTCGCAGTACTTATATTCATTCCTACACTGAGAAAAAAGCTTATGTTAAATTGAAAACAAACCTAGTATAATTTATAAGATGGCTTAGGCAGTTTTCAGCCACCCAAGTACTTTATCAAAACGCCTAAGTTTTACAAGTTGACTTGCCAATTTTTTATGGGGTGATAAATTAACCAAGTATTTGGTAATTTCTTATATACTATTTAAAAAAAAAATTGAATTTCAAAAATATAACTTTTTTCGGGTTTTGATTTTTTTATTTTCCTTTTTTTTTAAGTTCCGCCGCCTCTCGTTCTGTGATTAGCTTGACTGAAATCGGGCAACAACACAAATTTTTCTTTTATCAACACCGTTTTTTTCTTACAAATTTATGACTTTCCGGCTTTTCTTGCTGCTTCACGTATATTATAACAAGAACGTTAAATTAAATTAAATTAACAATCAAATACAAAAATTTTACCTTCGCATGCCGTTGAGATTCGAACCCACACCAAGCGATATCACCGTGTATGAAGACACTACTCTACGCATTGAGCCAAACTCCTTTGTTACGCGGAGTGATTTATTCAATATTAATCATAACTGAGGCTATGCTGCAGCTATCAATAGAATATTGCGACATACTGCATCTGTTAACATCTGTGAATCAAATATTTTTTTTTGGCAGGGTATCGAAGTATGTGCTTTCAAAGCAATGTATTAAACAATAAATTGCTTAAGTGAATTAACGTAGCCGCAGTTATGTCAGCAAACAGCAGCAAGGCTACTTGGGTCAGTTGGTAGATCGATGGACTGGCACCAAAAGTTCCAGGGTTCGATTCCGCACGGCGGACAAAGAAAAGTTTTTTCTTTTCTTTTTGTTGATGAAATGTAATAAAAATTTACTGGTGTGAATGTTAACGTGTGTTTTTTAATTTACTTTGTTATTTTTGAATTTTAAAGTGCTTTTATTACAAAAAAAAAAAACGATTAAATTATCAAATCTATCCTTCTCTCGTGTGTCTAATGACGCAGCTGTTTTTTTTTTTTCAAATAAATTTTCAAATTTTTACGAATTCTGTGCTGGGCAAACATAAGCTAAAAATGGGTCGCTGAATCCAAATCCTTCGTCAGAATATAAAACTAACGTAATTTTTTCCATAGAGTTGCCATCAAAAATTGTTTTCGTCTTACGAATTCGGTGCTAGGGCGAATTGTAAGTAAATATGGGTCGCTGAATCCGAATCCGTTATCAGAATTTCAAACTTATGTAATTGTCTTATAGCATGTTCACACAGAGAGTTTAGTTTGAGCTTAGTTTGAGTTCAATTTAAGCTGTTCACACAGAGATGTGTCAACAGAATTGAGTTTAGATGAGTTTGATATTTCGCAGAAAAAATCGTTCAATACTCTGAATGCAACAGTACGTTCAAAAAGTCCATAGGATGAGACATAGATGGCGTTACTAGATTTTTTCCATATGATTTTTATTTAGTACCAACTTTCAAACGATACGTATAAAAATTTGACAACAATCTGCCAATTGATTCGTGAGTTATAGCATTTTGCAACTATTGTTATTGAAAAAAAAAAAAATTGAAGAAAGTGAATTTCGAGTTATGATAAAGCATTGCTTTTTGATGAAAAAAAATACAGTGGAAACCAAACAATCGCTTGATAAACATTATCCAGACTCTGCTCCATCGAGACAAATGGTAGAAAAGTGGATTGCAGAATTAAAACGTGGTTGTACCAGCAAAAATGATGCAGAGCGCAGTGGACGCCCAAATCAGACTGTTATTTCACAAAACATCAAAAAACATCCACAAATCGGCTATAAACGATCGCAAATTGAAGGTGCACGAGCTGGTGGACATTGTAAAGATATCAGATGGTAGTTTTTTTACCATTTTACACGAACATTTGGTAATGCGAAAGCTCTGTGCAAAGTGGGTGCCGCGTGAGCTCACAGTCGACCAAAAACAACAACGAATTGATGCTTCCGAGGAGTGTTTGGCGCTGTTAAACCGCAATAAAATCGAATTCTATCGTCGATATGTGACAACGGATGAAACATGGCTTCCCTATTACACACCAGAATCCAAAAGACAGTCTGCTGAGTGGACAGCAGTTGATGAACCGAATCCAAAGCGAGCATAGACCCCAACAGTCGGCTTGTAAGGTGATGGCGTCTGTATTTTGGGATGCGAAAGGAATAATATTCATCGACTATCTCTAAAAAGGAACCACCATCAACAGCGACTATTACTGTGCACTTTTGGATCGATTGAGGGCTGAAATCGCCAAGAAATGGCCACATTTGCAAAAGAAAAAAGTGTTGTTTCACCAAAACAATGCACCGTGTCACAAATCGATGAAAATGATGGCAAAATAGAATGAATTGGGCTTCGAATTGCTTACCCACCCATCGTATTCTCCAGATTTATCCCCCAGCGACTTTTTCCTGTTTTTAGATCTCAAGAGAATGCTTGCTGGAAAGAAATTCAAGTCCAATGATGAAGTAATCGCCGAAACTGAGGACTATTTTGACGAGAAGAAAAATCGTACTATAAAAGTGGTATCGAAAAGTTGGAAAATCGCTTTACTCGTTGTCTCGCTCTCGAAGACAACTATGTTGAATAATATAATCGAGTTTTATCAAAATTTTGTTTTTTTCTTACTCATCCTACGGACTTATTGAATGAACTGTTACAGTACGGTCTAAAAATTTGCATCTGAAAGTAGCTTTATTTCAGAATATTAGCATACTTTTAGGCATTTCTCAAATTGAGTTTTAATAAACTCAGAAAGCAAACTGAGTTCAGTGGAGTTCAATCCAGCAAAATTGTACTGGAAACTCTAGAGTTTATATTAAGTTAAGCGACAAAACTCAATTTTATACTGAAAACTCAAACTAAACTCTCTGTGTGAACATGCTATTACTATAATTTTTGTCATTTTTACTAATTTGGTGCTGGCGAATACTAGGTAAAAACAAGTCGCTGAATCCGAACCCGTTATTTGAATTTAAAAATGATGTACTTCTCTTACAATATGGATGTCAGCTAAATTTCGCTGAGCTCGAACACATCGTCAGAATTTAAAAGTAATGCAATTTTTTTTTAGAGTTGCCATTACAAATTGTTTGCTTCTTACGAATTCGGTGCTACGGCAAATTGTAAATAAAAATAGACCACTGAAACCGCATCCGTTTTCAGAATTTCAGTATGTCATAACTGGGAATGAATCTGGGTGCACTTAATTTTATTTTTACACAGATTTGGATACAGATTTTTTGATCCATTTTTTAGAATAGGCAAAAATCGAAAACGAGCCAAAACACGTGCAAGCAAAGCAGCTGTCAAAAATTAACTGAACACTCAAAATGGCCGAACTTGTCGGCATAAGTGAGAAACATGAGTACCAACATACCTAAAACGCGGAAATTAAAAATTCGCGATAGTTTTTGAACAGACTTCATGAAATTCAAGAAATAGCAGACAAATTCTCATTCCTGGCTAAAATACTTGATGCCGATAAAATGATGTGTACCGATCAATCATCAGAATACAGACAGCATTTTAGAAATTTAGTAGACACATATCCACAAGACCTTAATACCAATTTAGTAGCCGAAATGCAGCATTTTCATTCATATATCATAAATAAAATAATGAATTGCCTCGCACAAGTTCACATCAAACTCACGCAGAGTTGTACAAAATAATACAAAATAATAAAATTGAATCAGCGTTCCCTAAGCTGGACACAGCCCTGCGTATATTTTTATGCTTGTTGGTATTAAACTACACAGCGGAACGATCTTTATCGAAATTGAAAATAATAAAAAATGAAAAAGGTTCGACGATGGTGCAGGAAAGGCTCGATGCCTTATCGATATTATCATATGCGTAAATTGTTTTGAGATTTAATTCAAACTTACACAATTTGAACAACAAACCAGCAGTATTCATTTCGTTCTCAATGGTATAAAACTTTATTCATAAACTATTAAAAAACACATTTAGAGAATACTTAACGGTCCGTTGTCTTCGATTTTTCAAAATCATGTTTTGGAAGACAGATATGTTCACTTCCTTCAACTTGCGCTTTATTCTGCCTATCAATTGTTGCTCGTTCTGAGCCTCCCAGCCCTTCTCGTACACTTTACGTTTGAGTATGCTCCAAAAATCAGCGATTGAACGTGCCTGTGGGAGGTTCTTTGGGAGGCAAATTGAATATTTTTTTCATTGAACCAATCCATCGTTAATTTCGAATAATGACTGCTTGCAAGGTCCGGCCAAAACATGTATTCGCCGTTGGCGTGATATTTTTCGATGAATTTCTTAAATTTCGGCAAACATTCAGCAATATAAATGTCAGAATTGATCGCTTTGGCTTTGTTTGGACGAATAACTGGTGTTGAAATACCCTTTGACGAAATCGCACACCACACCAACACTTTCGGCTCAAACTTTGCTTTGCCGGAATATTTAACATTGTCTGTTGCTGCTTCAATGTCGTCAGTGTAGAAGCCATCATTGCCACTTAACTCATGGTGCGAAAAAGTGAAGTAAGATTCATCATCCAAAATTTTGGATTTTCCACCTGTAAAGTGTTTGAGACGAAGTGCACGGCAACATTTGGGCGTTATTTCGAGTTGTCTCGAACGTATATTTTGGTGTTCGTTTACGTTTTCGATGGATAACACCGTTTTTTTGCCAAAATATTGTGGACTGTTTTGTTACAGACACCAAATTATCGCCGTGTTGATTGACCAATCTTGTTTTTGGCACTTGGCAGCAGACTTTTCGTTGCACTGGCACTTAGTTTCGGTGGGCGACCAGATTTTTTTTTTTATTTTCTGGCTCTTTACCATCTCGGCAATCTTTGAGAACACGATAGATTGGCTTGTCTTTGAAAACATGAAGAATTTCCTTTGTATTCAGTTTTACAAAAAGGTTAGCAACAGATTTTCGTAAATTTAATTTGTACGCCATCGCGAATGGATATTTTTGAATGGTTTGTATTTGACAACGAAGCAGAAGTACCGTATTGTTTGCTGTGTGCAGAGTTGCCATATTTGCGTTTGTTAATGTAATATTACAAACGCCTGAACGTAGTCTCAAAAAATGTTTACACATATGATATGTATAGAGAAGGATATGCTAAAAACGTTGAACTTAAAAATTATTGTCCGCGAGTTTAATGTCCGTAAAAGTTGCAAGTCTCATTTTACGAACTCCACGTATCTCTTCCATCTTTCGTACATATTTTAAGGTACGTAATGATCTATCTTGTTGTAAAAATACGTTACATAATTTTTAGAGACCAATATCAGTTTACTAGTGGAATAGGGGGGTCCACAGGCTTGGATTGCTGAGGGCATCAAGTCTTTATCCGGCACTGTGCGTCGATGCCATTCCGTAGAATGTTAAGAAAAGATGAAAAAAAAACTTTTAAAAAAAAAAAACAACCGACTACAAAATCACTACAAAGTTAAAAATAATTTTTAAAATACTTTTCCATTTAATTTCTTGGTCATATTTGATAATTTATTTAAACATATATATGAAATTTTATTACTTGAATTTTTTCTTATTTGTTTTATTATCATAAATATATTAATTTTTTGATGAATACAAAAGCTTTTAAGGTCGGCGCTAATATAATCAGACTTTTTATCAGAAGCGCCAACTTCAAAGCATTTGTATTCATCAAGAAATTAATATATTAATGATAATAAAACAAATAAGAAAAAATTCAAATAATAAAATTTCATATATAATAATATGTTTAAATATATTATCAAATATGACCAAGAAATTAAAAGGAAAAGTATTTTTAAAATTATTTTTTACTTTGTAGTGATTTTGTAGTCGGTTGTTTTTTTTTTAAAAAAAGTTTTTATTTCTTCCTTTTTATGATAAATTTTCGAAAAAAGTGTATAAACAACATAAATACAATTGTTCTGAAAAAATTTGTTCTATTAAATTCTGAAAGTTTGTTGGTTATTTCAAATATCTGTCTCTTAAATTTAAATTAGATGTCAAGTGTTTTGAAATTATTATACCCATTCTTGTAACGAGTTTTGTTATCCTGGTGTCAATATAATTGGAGATGTAGTGTTTTTCTTATATTGCCACGCCCTTTTTTAAATAAGCGCCCACATTCTTGAGCATTATTCCCAATAATTGTGCCTACCCCTGTACTTTATTTCAGTACCCCAGCGTCAATATTAACTTTACATAGTATTGCCACGCCCATTTATCGAATAACGCCTACTTTTTTGACCGTAATTTTTTAATAATTCTGCCAACCCCTGTACTACAATAAATTTCAGTGCCCTAGTGTCAATATTATTCGAGATACACTGTTTTTCTAATATTTCCACGCCCAGTAGTCGAATTCCGCCCACTTTCTTGACCGTAATTTATACTAATGATGCCTACCCTATACCAAATTGCAGTACCATAGTATCAATATTATTCCAGATAAACTATTTTTCTAATATTGCCACGCCCATTTGTCAAATAACGCATATTTTACTGACGGTAATTTGTAATAATTGTGCCTACCCCTACACTAAATTTCAGTGCCCTAGTGTCCATATTATTCGAGATACAGTAGTATCTAGTATTGCGAGATCTAGTATTGCCACGCCCATTTGTCATATAACGCTAACTTTATTGACCCTAATTTTTAATAATTCTGCCTACCCCTGTCCTACAACAAATTTCAGTGCCCTAGTGTCAATATTATTCGAGATACACTGTTTTTCTAATATTGCCACGCCCAGTAGTCGAATACCGCCCACTTTATCGACCGTAATTTGTACTAATCATGCCTACCCGTATACCAAATTGCAGTACTATAGTATCAATATTATTCGAGATATACTCTTTTTCTTACATTACCACGCCCATTTGTCAAATAACGCCCATTTTCTTGATCGTAATTTGTATTAACTGTGTCTACCCCTACACTAAATTTCAGTACCCTAGCGTCCATATTATTCGAAATACAGTGTTTTTATAATACTGCCACGCCCATTTGTTGAATAACGCCAACTTTATTGACGATAATTTTTAATAATATTGCCTACCCTTACACTAAATTGCAGTACTCTAGCCTCAAAATTATTCAAGATACACTGTTTTTCTATTATTGCCACGCCCATTTGTCGATTTACACCCATTTTCTTGCCCGTAATTTGTAATAATTGTGCCTACCTTTACACTAAATTTCAGTATTCAATATTATTCAGTAGTCAATATTATTCGAGATACAGTAATATCTAGTATTGCGAGATCTATTATTGCCACGCCCAGTTCTCGAATACCGCCCACTTTTATACGGGCACCTCCATGCTTATGATATCTATCTGTTCCCCAAAAATTTTGGCAATCAGGCATATGGTTTATGGTTTATATATAAAAAAAAATAAAATAAAAAAAACAAAAAAACCGACGAACTTGAGAACCTTCTCCTTTTTGAAGTCGCTTAATAAAGATACCTTTGTAAAAATCCGACGAAGAATAAGTCTGGCCAACCAAAAACTCCTTACAAGAAAATCCAAAATAACGCTTTATAATTTTGCAAGTTCTGCATTATGGACTCTTTTTTTTTAAGTTTATTCGATCTTTTAAAAGAAAAATTCTCCATCCTATATTTTGCCGTATATTCGAGGAAAGCAAATAGAGAAGAAGGAATAATAAAATCCGACGACTGTTTAGCTCGGCCACATCCAGCTAAGAGGAGTTTTCAAATCCCAACCACCTGACTCGAGAAGGCAAGCGAAAACCGGTAAATTTGGTCTATCCAACTGTAAGTAATACTCCCGGGACCGTAATGAATGGAAACAGAGACTCGTTCACGCTCACACCTTAAAACGCCTGCTAGCCTGATAAGTAAGTAAATTAAATTTATATAAGTTAGTGTTATTCCCTACAGTGTACGACATATGCATATTACTGTCAAAATAAGAACACACGATGAAAAACCCGAAGAATATGGCTCATCATGGCTCATCACTATTAAAACCCCAGAGCAGTCAACACTGAAAACATTCCGTAACTTTACTTGCCCCATATATTGCTTACCTTTGGCCCAACCTGTCAGCACATTTCCCAAATAGGAAACTTTAAATTCCGGATCTGGTGTACTTATTTCCACGCTATGACTTCTGCGCCACCAAAGCTTGCCAAGACTACGCGATATGGTACGCATAGCTTTGGTGCCAAAGTCCACATTACTACGATCTTCTTCCTCGGGATGTTCGAGGCTCAATAGATCATTGCGACTGCCGCCATATAGGTCGCGTAAGTCAAGTATTGCCTCTGCATTCACAACGTCGCCATCGTCCTTAGAACATTGTCGGAAACGTTCTAGCGTTGGACCACTCAAGCGACGTCGACGCCCAGCATAAGTATTGAATTTACCATCGTTAGACAGTCGCTTCTGCTCGTCTTTCTCGAACTTTTTCGCATTGTATGTATTGCCGAGAAGACGTGACAGCGATGAACTCTTGACGAATTTGTGCTGTCTGGGTACTGCCGTGGGTAGAGTGACAATAGCGGGTATAATAGCAAGCTTTTCCGCAAAACCAGAGTCCTGTTTGTTATTGATAGCATCCGACTTGGTGTTATCCATTGTTGTTAACTTTGATGCTGTTGTTTTTGTTGTTGTGGTGTTTGTGTCACTTGCCGCGACTGTAATTTTGGTAGAATTGTTGCTTTGTTTTTGACTAATTTTCTTGTTAAACGAAAACAATGAAAGTCGTTCTTTGGGCATTGTTTTCTTCTCGTCGTTCTTTTTCTTTTTGCTGTTTATTTCTTTATTTGGCACTAAATTTTGTATTGTGGTTTTATTGTTGGTGTTGTTGGTTTTGATATTGTTATTGGTATTGTTGTATTTGCTGCTGTAATCGCTTATAAGCGTTGTTTTATGTTCTGTCAACAGGTTGTTGTAATGATTATTATTATTTTGAGTAGATTCCTTAACAAAATCGACTTCATCTTTGGATACGGAATAGTCCATTTTACGCTCGCTATTGTTGTTGTGGTTGTTCATTGTGGCATTCATGTCATTCATCTGGGTTATGGCGTAAATTTGTATAGAAATAAATTTTAATCTTTAAAGAGATTTCTTGTACTTTCAGGATATAATGTGGTAGATATGAAGTTCTAAAATGAGAAAAGATAAAAGTTTGCATTAGAAAAACTTTATTAACGACTTGAAAAAGAAAAAAAGAAAAAATTATAGATTAAAATACTTTATATAGTTAGCACTCTGAAGATTAAAGTGTACATTTTTAACTAATAAAATGATTTTGAAAAGCAGGTGCTAAGATAAAATGTATTTCTGACGCATATTTCTCATTCTACTATCTAACAAAACATTGTTTATTATGAAAAAAATTTTGTGTTTTTCTTTATTTTTTATGAAAACCAAACACCTTATCGTTTTTATTCAACGATTTTATCACATTTTATTGTTTAATATTCACACTTTTTATACCTTTCTGAGTTTTGTTTTTCTTAGTGTTTATTTATTTTTATTATTTTCAACATTTGTCGAACTGTTAACTGAAGTTATATAAATTTGATGGGAAAATATTTTCAACTTTCACTCTGTTTATTTGTTATTACTTATTTTTGTTGGGCACAAACAACCATCGATAAACAATTTTTTTTTTTTTTATTCAATCAAATTTTAATTTAAGTGCTCCAATAAAAGTTAAGCAAATTCTTGCGTAATATTGTAGGTAATAAAAATTGGTAACTGGTTTTTAAAGAAAATTTTGTATGATTAGCAGTTTTATGATTTTATAATCTGCTAATTTGTCGCAGTGATTAAAATTTTAATCAGCTCATATGAAATGCCGTAGACCTGCG